>OX453252.1:5991632-6443406 GCA_949709985.1 Luffia ferchaultella | reverse complement strand
TCGAGCACCTTCTAAATAACTAACGAAATAAAAATGAAATGGATTTGTACAATAAT
This sequence comes from Luffia ferchaultella, assembly GCA_949709985.1. NCBI lineage: Eukaryota > Metazoa > Arthropoda > Insecta > Lepidoptera > Psychidae > Luffia > Luffia ferchaultella. Next base: position 6,443,350 of record OX453252.1, on the reverse strand, counting down.
TTTTAAATTACATACCTAATAATAACGATTAATGGTTAAGTTCGATTAACGTCGCGCTCGTTTTTTATATTGTATGGTGGTACGGAACCCTTCGTGTGCGAGTCCGATTCGCACTTGGCCGGTTTTTTTAAATCTCGCTTGAAGCAACCGTTTACAGTTTCATAAAAATAAGTACAGTGTATTTATTATATAGTACACAATCTGATATAAATTTATGACAACGATAGTGTGAAGGCACATTTTCCTTATCGTATTATCTTGACTGATATTTAAATTTTATCTAACTTTTCCTTTGTGTGATCTTACTGTTTCGTAATCTCAGATTTGTTACTTTTTTTAAATATCTAAAATGGCGATTAAACAAAAAAACACTACGTCAATGCAACATCGTTATATATAAATCTGTATACAAAAATCCATTCGCAAAGCGAAATCGGTTAGCAATAGATACATGTATTGACTTATATCAAGTTACCTGATGAAATTCAGTTTAAAACCGAAAATTCGTGTTCAAAATAAAACGATAATGTATTGTAATAATAATGATATCTGCATTAATACCTGGGACATCCCACATAACGTTATCTAATCCCAAAGTAAGCAAGTATTATACTTGTCTTATGGAGTACCAGACAACTGATATACATACTTAAATATTATTTATAATATACCAAACGATACCAATGTAACGATTCAGAGACAGCCGTTTAACAGCAACAAAAACGTTTCCAGCCTTCAGTGGTAAAACCTAGCATGTACTAAATTTTAATGGTAAAAGTCAGAAAAAATTGTCCTTTTTTATAAATCGTTTACCAACTGATATCGGTAAATTCTAAGATGTAATGGTAAAACCTAAGATTTATCCTTAAACGGGCTTATATAGTAACATATAGTTACATGTGTATAGATACTTTTACACCCAAACACGGAATAAATAGACATGTTCATGCCCACAAATATTTGTTCAAGGCGGAAATCGAACTCGGGATCCTTAGCTGCGCAGTTAAGGACTCTAACCACTCAGCAAAACGATCAGTCTTCAGTAACAAATAGCGTTGGACATATTACATCCAAGTTACTTAGTTATCATGTCAAGCTGCAATGATAAAGCTAGTTCAAGACTGTTTTACTTAACTGTACTATCGTATGTTCGATTCGTACCAAAAGCATATTCACTAATAAGATATTAAATTAAATAAACTTAGTCAGATTAATATCACAAAACTCTTTTTTTCTGAATTAAGACGTTTTCCGTATAAAAACAATTTCACCAGTATCGGGTTTAATAAGTATAGTTAAGTGACGGTGAATCTGAACACGTGATTTCGGTTTTAACGCTTGAAACTATTTTTATTCAACGGCTACGTTGTACAGATATTAATATTTTAGACTGTTTCTTTCAAAATGCCGTCAGAAGCTACGACGCTAAAACTTGCGCCATTTTGATAAAAAAGCTCCCAAATTAATATCACATCACAAGCTTTGTCGAGATATTCACTACTGTGACGGTGGTTGTGGTGTGAACAGCTCTCAACCCGTATTAGAGCAACGCCAATGGGCATTGACCAAAAATTTTCTCATTAAGTACATCTGGATACGTTTTAATGAAAATATCTATATAGACAATCTGGAGTATGATAGTAATTTTTTATTTAATTTTATGTAGGAATTTTCAAGGAATGATCGATTTTTTAAAATTTTTGATGGTATACTATTACTAATTAATTCTACGATGTTCTACGTATTGCACTTGTTTGCATGGCCGTCGACCATCGCTTGTAATAGTGACGTCACATTAACGTTTCACACTATATATCTCTGTAATCACACCTCCAAAAAATCAAATTGTTCTTTTAAATAAGGACACTTATTCCAATAAATATGATACATAATTTTTTGACTAAGTATGTAGTAAAATTTTAAACAATGCCCATTGGACCCGTGTCTTGAAAAACATAATTCTTGTCTAAATGCATAGGTTAGGTTAGGTTGTTTATGTCGATATGACTGACGAGCCACGCAGAAGCCTTTTCATCAATTTCTAGCTCGGCGAAAATATAGTCGATGTTAATCATATCTAAATTTGTAGGTTAGGATAGGTTTGTTTGGGCCAATGCGAGGAGCGAAAGAGAGCCGAGCGACGACCCTGCCGGAAAACTTTTGATTAATTTGAAATTAATAAATTAGTTTTAATTGAAATAGTATAAACAATGGAAGATATAACGTTCACATGACGTGTAAATTGGTGTTTCTAATATTCATTGAATTGTTTTTGTGTGTTTTAACATGTACTGGTGTATGTCCGAATATTATACAAATATTTAAAAAAATACGCCAACTTATACTAACAAAATTAGTTCATGTCAACACACGTTCCTATTGTCGACGTACATTGGTGCAAGTTGTACAACAAAAGAATCAATGACAGTACAAGAGTTCGAATACAGTGCCGTACCTACATCAGATAAAAGAAGGCGTATTTATAGGCCGACTATGGGTGGAAAATATCGTTCTCTAGTTATAAAGTGGAGCAGGGATTGTCCAGTAGGTACTCTGTTAACTAACGAAAGGATAGAAACATTCTGTGATAATATACGTGTAAAGGAATATTAAGCTACTTTGCTTTAGAACGAAATCGAAATAGATACGCAAGCCAATAAGCGAATGCATAACTCTTCTCTAAAATCAGGATAGCACACGTGCACAATCTATGGATTTAGAGCAGCAGACAGTTAACTTTGTCGAAGTACGGAAGAAAGTTCTGTATCCTTTGTTCCTCAAAAACCGTTACTAATGTCGCCTAAGAATTTATTAATCGAAACTTAATAATAATAATAATAACACACACAATCACAACAACGTCTAAGTCCCAAACTAAGCATTAGCTTGTATTTTGGGTACCAAGCGAAGACAACACATACATATAACAACCAAGACCCGGTGCCAGTATTAATATTCATCATATAAATACTGACCCGACCTGGGATTCGAACCCGGGACCTCCAGCTTCGCAGGCAGGGTCGCTACCCACTAGGCTAAGCGGTCGTCAAAACTTTGTTGATCTTTGTGAAAAACTTTGAAACTTATCGACAAATATTTTACTATTATTGTGATACAGGAAACGGAAATAAATTATAGATCGTGCATTAATTACCATTTAATCGGCCGAATAGCGAATCCCTTCCTGGCATTGTTACCAAAATGTTTCACAATATCTTGCGATTTCACTGACATTGTACCAATCGACGGCCGAGGCATTGTCTTGCGCTGCAACGTTTAAAACGGTGTCCTATGAGTGGGTCATTTAAAAATATTTTGCTTTCCTCTGCAAATATTTATAATACTTGTGTGTATTGTTGTGTGGTTGCTTGTGAGTTAAAATTTAGTTGTCAAGGATGAATCATCCATAGATGCCTATTTGTTTGGTTTGTGTGATCTTCTTGTTAAAATCGTACAATAGATATTTTCGATTCTTACTGCCTTCTAAACTATTGCTATAAAAAAATATCTGCCTGTCTAATCTTGCCCTGGGCTTTAACTTATAAAAACTTCTATATAGGACTAATATTGGTACCAATATAGGTAGTACCATATACTCACGTGTACACTAAAAAAATGCACACTTTTTGGTCAATGGACTTATGTCGAAATTTTTCGGGTTCCGTCGCTAAGTTGCGAAAAAATCTCTTTTTTGAGATCACTCTGTCTGTCTGTTGGTTATAGGCAGATAAATAATAATAATAACACACGCAATCACAACAACGTCTAGGTCCCAAACTAAGCATTAGCTTGTATTTTGGGTACCTAGCGAAGACACCACGTACATATAACAACCAAGACCCGGTGCAAGTATTAATATTCATTATATAAATACTGACCCGACCTGGGATTCGAACCCGGGACCACCAGCTTCGCAGGCGGGGTTGCTGCCCACTAGGCAAATCAGCAATCAGACAAATCAGAACATTCTGAGCCGATTTCGATGAAACTGGTGCCATAATTAACACGCAGTACAACTTCCGGTATATAGTAGGACTAAAGGTTTGGTAAAAAGTACCTGCACGGAATAAATGTGATCCAAGATTATTTTTTAGGCTATGCTTCTCTCTTGTTTCCGGAAGTGGATACCTACTAGGTTTTCAATTTTCCACAAATATGTAGGACGTAGGGGCATTAGGAAAATTTAAGATTTGACGAAAGGTTTACCTTTATTAATATTAACGGCCAGTTTCTCAAAGGCCTGTCAAATTCCTAGTCAGGTAATCGGTATTTAACTTTGATCAATGATCAAATTTCAAACGAGTTGCATAAACGATTGTCAAGCAATAATTAGCTGATGAGATGTCAATGTCAACTAATTACAGTTTTTTTTTTTGTATATGGCCACACGTAACTCATTCGTTCATGTTTGGTTTTGTTTTTCGCTCTTTCGTATAGCGTTGTTTCGTTTCTTACCAACTTCTGTGCCTCGACCCATGTAGTGAGTGGTCTGTACTTGATTCACTTTATCATTATTTCATATTATATTTATATATCTCATAGCAACGATATCGGTCTTGAAAAATGTATCCATAGTTACATAACAACCACAAAAATACCCTCAAAATGTCGAAAATAGCTTAGAAAAATACCCACCGTCTTAAAATACCCTATACAAAACCACCAACTCTGAATGCAATCCTCTCGGTTTCTGTAAATCAGTAAATAAGCAATATATTGAGTTAATATAAATGAAATTGAAGTGTCCGTCTGTGATTTCGTATCTATGTGTATAGTTCCAATCAACCTTTATGGCGGATGTGAACATAGGCACAAGTCGCTCCGCAGTAACCAGTTTTAGGTGTAGCGGGACGCAGTAGAGCGAGGGGCATATGACTGAACCTGCGCAAGCATGCATAAAACGTTGTATTCCGATCCGCCATAAAGTTTGATTGGAACTATACCTACCTACATGTATTTATACGATATCTAAACGATGTTTGACCAAGAACATAACTGTTTTCGTCTGTCTGGACGTATGTCCAGGTTAGGCTCCAAAACAGCAAATTGAAAATCCATTTTTAATTTCAGTGATTATGTGCCTGTTCGCGTTTAGTTAAAATTACGTTTTTTTATCATAATGGTTACCTACTTCTCGTGAAAAGTTGCAGTACCAAAATAAAACAACACGTACTTTTACAAGTTTTTTATGTAGTTTCTTTATGTAGGTGATCTTGTCCGAGCAGAGCAAGCAATTCGCTAACGACGGTTTTTGACAAGCGATACCTATCGTGGAACTCCTTGTCATTGTAGAAAGTAAAAGGATCCACTATATTCTAGTCCTCTGGGTTCTATGTATTTCCTCGTTATTCGTTAGAACTGGACAATGAACATAATGATAAATCCGAAAATGATGACATCTTGGAACACAAACGATTTACGGAATAACCTGAAATGTTGCCTAAAATATGTATAAACAATGTTGGAAAGTAGAAAACTGATAAAACTTTATTTACTCACGTTTTAACCTTATATTTTTACTATATTATTAGAAATTATTACAATATTATGACTTGATCATAGGTTATTCGACCGCCTTCGACTGATTACATGACGGTTGATTTAACATGAGGTTGACAAGAGATTACAAACTAACTATCTTTTGAGAAACGGAATTTACGTTTGACATATGTTTAACTAGCCATTTGACACAATGTCAGTCAGCTAACGAAACGTCAATGTTACCGAACCAAAATCGAAGTTGTGCAACCCAAATCTATGGTTAACTTGTGATTAGATAATTTTGATTTTGATCATCGTTTGAGAAACTGGCTGTAAGTATTTCACAAACGCGTACGTGGTGCTGCTTAAGTCGTTGTAGGATTGGCACAATTAAGAATAATTGGTGCGTCGTTTTCCATTTGTATATTTATATAAACTGAGGCGGTATAAAATTGTTAAATTTTTGTCAGGTGGTGCCTCATTTGCTGGGTTCTCTCGTCGGCGGCATGATGAGTCCGACTCAACACTTGGAGCAACAGCAAGCACTCGTCAAACAATTCGCAGAAATACTCGAATTCGTGTTAAAATTCGACGAATATAAGGTGAGGTTCACACGTATGTACGTCATTGGGGACTAGTGTCTAAATATTATTATGTCAAAAATGTCTTTGCGCTACGGCGGCGGCGGCGCCTGCGCCTGCCTGTGCAGTGCCCATTTTTTGAAAAGAGTGGTTATCGCGTAGCAGCGCCAATTTTACACATCTGTGGCGTAGATTTGTCATATATCGTAGACATATTGGATACATATTTCATCATATATGGTAAATTAGAATGAAATGAATAATATTAAAAAAAACTAAAAACTCACGCCAAAGAAAACGTTAACTAAGTGAAAAAATATTAAAAAGGTGGACCTTTAAAAAATTAAATGAAAATAAAAGTATTTTGCTTTTTAATCGGGCTAAAATAATAATGTTTAATAATACATTTATTTTTATAACTCTCTTTTTAAACGACCACCTTTTTAATATTTTTCACTTAGGTAACGATTGTTTTTGCCCATGACGGCCTTTCTTTAAAGCGGCTGGGAACAATTTTCATGAGAACTAATACGTTAAATTGGTGTAGTTACATATGGTAGCCAACTTATATAAAGGAGTCGAATTAAAAAAAAAAAACAGGAATGTGATGAGTGATAGTACAGAACCCTCTCCACGTGACTCCGACTCGCACTTGACGATTTTCATTCTTTTAGTCAAAACATTTGATTTAGTCGTAAAATGTTTCAGTATGAAAGATTTTCCTTGGACTTTCTGAGTCTAAGTACCTACCAATGTATTTTAACATGACTTTCTTTATATGCGAATCACTAGCTTCCGGCTTCTTGGTAAATTTACTTTTTACTCTCTGCCCTTAAACATATCTGCGTGATCATCATCATCATCTCAGCCATAGGAAGTCTACTGCTGGACATAGATCTCCCCCATCTCCAATAGGACCTACTGGTAGCAGCCTGCATCCAGCGTCCTCCCGCCGCCTTTGCTAGGTCACCTTTCCACCTTGTGGCTGGACGTCCTACCTACGCTGCGCTTGCCGTGGCGTGATCTCCACTCCAGAACTGCGTGATGGCACCTATAAAATGAAACCGCGATTTTGTGAAAGTTTCTTCCCTTAAGTCACTCTCTTTTACGGCTCTCTTACCTCCTGACCTGAAATGGTAAGAGAACCGAACCTTCGCCAAGAATTAAAATAGAACGAGGAAGGAAGGTGCTCTTCGTTTCATTTATGAAGCATAGTTTCTTTTTTATTCGTAGTTAGTATATGAAGCTGTATAATTTCTGTCACTCTGTCTATCCTTAAATTATTACTGGCAATTCAAAATCCTTCCTAAAAGTCGAATCCTTGAATCTCTTGAAATCTTGTTGACAAATTAATTTATAATTTATGATTCCTACTCGCGTTTTGTTTTTATTTGTTAAAATTAATACAAGTACCTAAAGGTGAATAAAAACCACAAATATTATTATAGTTACAAATATTTTTATGAATTCGTCTATTTACCAACAATAAAGTTTTTACTAACAAATGAACAGACGAAAACAAACTTACCTTCAACATTAGCGAGCGTAAAATTTTAGATTGGTATAACAAGTCAATTAATTAAAATTCACTAGTTGCCCATAACTAATTAGAACTTTTTACGCTTAATCATCGCCTAATTAACACCTAGCAGGTGAACGGTGTTTGCCTCTTGCACCTGGGCCTTATCTCCGCCACGCATCAGCGTGTAAATGAACTTGACCGCATCATGCGCAGGCGATGCATGAATATTTAAATATTTAGACCTATTTAAAAATCTAAAAGTAATATCAGGGCTGACCATTGACTGACCGATTGCATGGCCGAGTGGTTAGAGACCCTAATTGCGGAGCCGAGTGTCGCGGGTTCGATATCCGCCCGGGACAAATATTTGTGTACATGAATATGTCTATTTGTTCCGTGTCTGGATGTAAAAGTATCTATATATGTATATATTTTATTTAAAAAAATTAAGTAAATAACATCAGCTGTCTAGTACCCCATAATATAAGCATAATACTTGCTTACTTTGGGACTAGATGGCGCTGTGTGGGATGTCCCAGATATTATTAATATAGCTAGGGGTTTGAAGTATGAAATCACTCATATGAATAAAAAATGAAACTAGAAATTACTTAGAAAAAAATATTTAATCGAAATAATTGTCCATATTCTCAACACATTTCTACAATCTAATACGAATATTATGAAATGCATTTGCAATAGAACTGTATGGAATAGAACTACATTTCTCGATAATAAGTATATGAAACTGTTAGATTTCACTGGGAGTGAGGTCTGAAGAATATAATAGGTGTTCTATGAACTGACACCTGTTGTACACGCAGTTTTTTGCATGTACAACAAAAACAAAACTAATTTTAAACTTTTCTGTCGGAACTTTTGTTAAACTAACTGGAAAGTACTACATGAATCGACACTTAATAAACAGAGAGGAGTTTCTTGCCGGTTCTTCTCCTCCTAGTTTTTGAACCGGTACCTAATCAATTTTTACGACTTTCAATAAGTGTGTGCAAATATCTTATATTGAATAAAAACTTTTTGAATTTTTTTTTTGAACTTAAACCACAGGACTTAAACTATAGTTTTACTTGTGTCACAACACTTGGCTTGTACTGAAAGTGTATTTATAGATCTGCGAGTTAAGGAAAACATCTTTGAAGTATGTTATGCTTAACGAAAATGAAGTTTTGGGTGATTCATTCGTCCAGAAGTCAATAACATCATGGCGGTAAAAAAATATATTAACGATAGCGACCCGCCCCGGCTTCGCACGGGTAGCAGACCATATAAGCCGTAGTGTTTTTGTCATAGTATCCTATCAGCTTGTTGCGTCAAACATGTCGATTGGATTGGATTTAATTTGATTTAAATGTAACGTAAGTTAATCCTACTAGGAGTATTTTTAATATATTTTATTTTCCATTCCATCAGCCCTTTTTATATCCCACTGCAGAGGCTTAGGCCTCCCCTCAAGATAAGGGGGCTTGAACCTTAAATCCACCACGCTACTCCAATGCGGGTTGGCGGATTGTAACGACCGCCGTCTATTGACAGCAACCGGGACCGACTGCTTGACGTGCTCTCCGAGGCACAGAGTCGGTGATAGTTAATGTACGGTTAATAGTCGGTTGATAAGCCAGAAAAAACTCATTGGTACACGCCCGGATTCGAAGCGCGACCACATGGCTTTATATCAGATGTCAGATATTTTATATAAAATTCTGCAAATATTTGAAAAAGTAAAGAATAAATACATGAAAACAAACTACAATATTTCTTTGTATACAACATTGATAACTTTTGCCTAATTCTACATCACGCATGTTGGCGTCAGCGGTGGCGTGGGACCCCGCCGCCCGGGCCGGCCGCTTGTCGCGCGATATTTCGCGATAACTCTGAAGATATTATTTTAAATTATATGGTATAAAGGGCAGTTATAATGTGCATGAAATGCTGAAGGTAAAAAACGTATAATTTGATAGGGATTAATACTGTGTCCGTATAAATTGATTTCCAATCACCTCTTCATTTATTAAACTTAAAAATAGGTTCTTTTTTAAGTTTAATAAATGAATTTCGACGACCGCTTAGCCTAGTGGGTAGCGACCCTGCCTACGAAGCTGGAGGTCCCGAGTTCGAATCCCAGGTCGGGTCAGTATTTATATGATGAATATTGATACTGGTACCGGGTCTTGGCTGTTATATGTATGTGTTGTCTTCGCTTGGTACCCAAAACACAAGCTAATGCTTAGTTTGGGGCCTAGACGTTGTTGTCATGTATACGTTATTTATTTAAAAAAAAAAAAAAGGTATAATAAGCTATCCATAAAAGATAGACATATGCCATCGTGGACTTTTCTTTAGTCCTATAAAAGAGAAACAATTCCTCCGTACATTATTTTGTTATATTTCAAAGGGATTGGCAGCGTTTTCGTTGAAAGCGCCCAGCAGGCTTGATTTTTTCTGACTTCTTCAACAATAATCGTCATATTTCAACTAATTTGCACAAAACATTAATAAATTATATACACACGAACTTTCCTCTTGAACCACTCCGTCCATTGGTTTCAACCATATGCCAATACGTTCGGTAGTTCCTGAGTTTATCGCGTTCAGCCAGACAGACAGACAGACAGACAGACGCGGTGGGGCACTTTATTTTATAATATGTAGTGATAACCGACTGCAAAACGCTGTGTTTAGAAATTCTGACTAGTAAATAATTCGTCATTAGATAGTCTGATCAAAAGCACTCGACCATAGATATATAGAATTTAGAAGATAGAACAAAAGAACTCGATCATTTCAGAAGCATAAGACAAAACAAATTTTCAAGACCACGCAATTTGTGCTCACGAGTAAAGTTAAATCTAAAGTGCAAAGACCGGAGCAAAGTTGTGTCAATTAGTACAACTTTTGCATGCCGTCAAAAATAACAAGTCTACGAAAATTTTTATAGTCAATGACATTAGGGTCTACCGTTTTGATGCTCACCAGACGGCGCTACCTGCAAGGAGAGGTAAGCCATCAAAAGTTATTTTTTGTCTCTGGTCTATTTTTTTAGGCGCGAAACAAGTTTTTATGCCTTCATATTATTATGTTGGTAATTCTATTGAAGCGTGTAGAGAAATGTTGTTATTGATGATATTTGACATTTCCTGACTACATTTCTCATTAGCGCCGCACAGCGGTGAACTCAAGTGCATTAGCCTATTGGAGAACTAAGTTATAAAATTACTAAGTGCCTTTCATTAAAAGTTATAGGTTTTATACATACAGCTTTTATTTACTATCTGAGTAAATAGTACAAGTGTAAATCGCTAAATCCTAAAAATTGTAGCGATTTATAGCAAGTTTTCCACTTTAGTATTAGGAATTATTATTTTATTAGTATTAGGAATTATTAATATTAGAATTAGGGTTAGTTAGGAAGGAAGAGGAAGAAAGTGATTAAAAAAGAGGGGAAAGGGACAGTAGCTTAAATATAATACCAAAAAATAATTATAAAAAATTTCTAAAGTATAATGCATAGAGTTTATAAATTTGACAGCAGCCTTTGGTTTTAATAAAGTTATAAATGTCACTTTACGGAACAGTAGCGAAAATGTCAAACGCTATTTCGCGGGGGTGGAGACCGGCGCGCGGGGACCTCGCGGACTAAACTCGGGCTAAAACTCGCCATCTCACATCTAGAATATGAGTGTTTAGGTAGACGGAAAGCGCAGAAGAGGGCTTCTAGTCAATTCGTACTGTTATGGTATAATGATTTCTGGCCTATCATACCAATATCATATCACCGATAAAAGAACGATGCATATGAGACGATATACAGGCCGAGTTAAACGAACAAATCATGAATGGAAAGCACCGTAAATATTAAAGATAACCAATATTATTTAAATATTAAAAAAAAACTGAACTTTGTCGTATGATTACAAATTTTTTTTTCTTTGTGAATACATAATACAAATATATTGTGTGGTGGGTAGTACGGAATCCTCGGTGCGCGAGTGCGGCTAGTTCTTCTTATTATATATAATCTTTTATTTTTTATTCTGTTATGGTGAACTTTTAAAAACTGAACTACCAACTAAAGTAACCAACAAATACTAAAATAACAGCTGACGAACATTTTATGCAAAAACAATTAAATTAAACGACTATAGTAACACAATAAACACTTTTTTTTTAGCATTTTTCAAATACATAATTCGGTAATATTTAAATCAATAGTTCAAAAGTGTATATATTAAATAAAATTTTTTTAAATAAATACAATATTATAGTATATTATATCTTCTATATTAATAAAATTGTAGTGTCTGTCTGTCTGTTCCGGCTAAGCTCCGAAACGGCTGAACCGATTTCAATGAAACTTTGGAGACGTGTAGAGGGCATTATCGGGGGTGACATAGGCTACTTTTTGTCTGTTTATCTGTCTGTTTGTTTGTCTGCTCGAGCTTATTTCCGAAACGGCTGAACCTATTTCCGTGAAACTTTGCAGACGTGCAGAGGGCATTATTGGATGTGGCATAGGTTACTTTTTGTCAGTCTGTCTGTCCGTCTGTCTGTCTGTTCGAGCAAATCTCGGGAACGGCTGAACCGGTTTCAATGAAATTTTGCAAATATAAAGAGGGCGTTGTCAGAGTGAAAAGTATTTTTTTTTGTCTATATTAATAAAATTGTAATGTCTGTCTGTCTGGTCCGGTTTGCCTCCAAAACGGCTGACCGATTTTGGGACCGACTTGCAGAAAAGCTATCCTACATGCTAAAATGACTAAATGGATTTTGATAAAATTAGGTATAGAGATTCCTTATGTTGTAGCTAAGTTGCAGAATTTTCTAGAAAGTGTCTCAATCAATATTCTTGAGCGTTGCGTCCATTAACTTACATGACGGCCCGTAATAAAAAAACGAGGAATACAAAGAGGAAAAAATATGCATCAGCGAAAATTATGGTTCCTAGGCTGTGACGTAATTATGCTGATGTGTAGTTTCATCTCCTTGGTTTCCTCGTATTTATGATGGTGTCTGTTATTAATTGTTCAACTAATGTCGAACCATCATATTATTTAAAGAACACTTTTCTCAGGGCGCATTAGCAAAAAAAAAAAACTACTGACTTTCGACACCCTATTCCTAAGTTTTTGTCGATCAAATCAGCTGAAGTATCCATTATTTCCGTTTGATTAAAGTACCCATAAATGCACTATAGGTATACTTCGACTTCCTTGTCGGCAATGTCGGTTTGCCGGGAAACAGTCTTAGCAGATGTTAACATTATTGTCAACTTCCTTGTACCTATTCTATATATCTACTCTTGACTCATTATTCAGTGAGCAAAAGTCAGTTTTGCTCACTCAATGAAGAAAAGGGTTTTGAAATTATAGAACGTTTATATAGCGATTACACATTTCTATTTTCATTACCTCATGAAACGTTCAGAAATTCCGTATACTATTACCTATTTTACTTTATGAACAATATTTTTATGATATGCTGTATTACGTAATTTATGTAAAAAAATGAGTTTTTTTTACATTGTGTTTTTAAGCCTTGTTCTTTAAAATAAAACATAAGAACTAGGGTTGCTTCTTGATATCAAATTGGCACTGGATGCTCGAATGTAAACTATATTCTGAAAATGGCCAAATACTGGGCTTCATAATGTATATTACAGAATATTTTGAAAAGAAATAAACGGCGCGTATTCAAGCGTATTCAAGACTGGACTTCACTAGGGATTTAAAAAAAGGATTAGTCCTTTTTTTAAATCTCTAGTAAAGTCCAGTCTTGAATATGCTTCGATTGCATGGAATCCGTTTTACAGCATATATTCTGACAGAACAGAAATGGTACAAAGGAAATTCTTCGTCTTCTTAATTTTAAGCAGGGGTCTCCGCAATGCTCATGACAATCTTCTAACAGACGAGCCGTCGCAGAAGCAGTCAAGTTGTATCTGCTTGGGTTAACTACCCGCAACTCCCTTCTTACGCCCGCTTCAAAAATGTTGTCAAAGATTTATACAAACATGATTCTAAATGATAGTATCATAATGTTGTTGTGAGCCTTATATGCTGACAGTTGACGTAGCTGGCATGATTTTTTATATATTTTTGTATTTGTGCTCATACTGAGATATAAGAACATAATATATTGTATATGTATTGTTTTAATGTTATTTCCAATAAAGAGAATAAATAAATAAAAAATATTGTTCAATCAGTTAAATCAACCTTAAACATTAAATTGTCAATTTAAATTACTTAGTTAAATTTTCATTTAAATTTTATGTAATGTCACACTTTATGAACGCATCCAAAATAAATAAATAAAGAAACAGAAAAGAAATAAATCCAAGTTACAATACCTAATGACTAAATCTGGTGACGCAGGTTATGATGTAACACCATTAGAGTTAAATGAACAAGTTTTCTAATGCTGAACTAAATAAACTTTCTTGCGGAAAAGTCGCATGAAAAATATATGGAACCCTGTGTGAATTACTTATTATCATATCAATCATCAACCCATTAATACCCCATTGTAGGGGCTTTGACCTCCCCTTGGGATGAGAGGGCTTGGAACTTAATCCACCATGCTGCTCCAGTGCGGGTTGGTGGATTTTAACAACTGCCATCTGTTGATGGCCACCGGGACCGACGGCGTTAAGTTCTTCGAGGCGAATTACTTATTAAAGAATTTAATTGAAAATCAGAGATTTGCTGAAGGCGCAAAGGCCTGTCCGGAGATCTGTAAAATAAATGTATTGTTCTATATAATCTAGTTACAATCATATTTCATAGATCCCATAGTATTTTCTCGCTAGTGAAGTGAAAAGTTGTTGTCACACGAAAACAAACAATTTCGTTTGTCGTGTTGTTGGACCCTTCATTATGCTCAGAATTCGAACTTAAAATATAGCAGTGGATAAATTATTATGAATACGCATCAGTATCGTGGCCGGTGAACCACGACCGTTCGTGACTATTTATAAAGAGGTCTCGGAAAGGTCAATAAGAGATCTTTATATGTCGGTTATTAATAGGTATATATATTGTGTAAGGATTCATGCAATTTGTCATACTAGAAATTTTTATTATTAAACTTATTAAGCATTTAAGCTGAAAGCTGAAATAAAAGGTAGATGAATCATGCGTTCGATTTATTTAGAGAATGTGATTTAGTTGCTTTTGTTTCACAACTGCTTTACAGACAACCGCTTAGCTTAGTGGATAGCGACCCTGCCTACGAAGCTGGAGGTCCCGGATTCGAATCTCAGGTCGGTTCAGTGTTTATATGATGAATATCGATACTGGTACCGGGTCTTGGTTGTTATATGTATGTGGTGTTTTCGCTTGGTACCCAAAACACAAGCTAATGCTTAGTTTGGGGTCTAGACGTTGTTGTGATGTATACGTTATTATATATATTATATAACTATCCGAGTTGAAATATAAACGTAAACTACAAAGAAAGTTGTTGATTGAAGAATGGGCAAATTTTTACTACCTATACGTATTGTATCTAAAATTAATTTGTTACCATTTATATTTAAATACCTATTAATATTGAATGAAAACTTTATATATTTAATTTAATTAAAACTAAGAGAATGCTTTCAAAACATTTTGATTTTATTATTTTTCATTTTCCCTATCTATTCGTGTGTTAATATAAAGGCGATTTTACTGTTATAGATAAAATATTTAATGCCAAAATACAATATTTTGTATATTTTTCCTTGCCAATCATCGGTCATAGTAAAACAAGTCGAATTTTTATGTAAATAGTGTTACGAACGGACAGAGTAATGACCGCCATCTAGCGTCAACCAGTAAAACTACTTTGTAGAAGGGTTTTACAACAAGGACAACATGAAACCCCTACTCAATACTAGATGGCGTTAGAGGAAAGAATCGCGGGGCTTTCTAGAATTATCCAGTCTGGTCGATTACGTTCGTGTGAGTGGAGTGATTTCTGGAACGCTCGAGAAGCTTCTTGCGACTCATATAAATAGCCGCAGGAGCGTGAGCGATCTCAGTTCAGTTTTTGGGCTACTTTCGAAGCGAACCTAGTGATACAAGTGAAACCTACGACTTGGCTACGACCTAATACATCGTGAGTGCTTAGTGTTTGGACTTAGTGCTTAGTGTTTGGACTTAGTGCTTTGTGTTGGACCTAGTGTTAGTGAATAAAGTCTTCAAAAGAGTCAGCAGGTCTTTCCCTCCAAATTATTCGAACCCTAACACGTAACAATAGTTTGTTTTTCCACGTACATAACTTATTAACTGTTTATGCTACAAATCGTAGTCAGATGAGATGAGAGTGCATATTGTTCAAAGGATCCAAAATGTTAAAATAATTAAAATTTAATACAATGACATAAATATCTTTGAAATATTGGTAACGCTAGAAATCTAATCTTTACAAACATCAAACTGAAACTGACCGTTTTTAAAGTGTTCCAATGATAGGTACCCTCAAGAACACTTGCATACACTCACGTACAACCAAATTAACTCATTATGAGTTGAACATGTTTGAAAAATAATTGAAAAAAATAAAATAATATTTCTATGTATCCTTAAGGATTTATAGATATAAATACTAGCGACCGCCCGTAGCTTTCTAACCTAAAGGTTAAATACCATATTTAACAATTTTCTTCCTGTAAAGGAGCATTATCATAATTATCGCTAAAAGAACAAAGTTATAAGTTCGCTTATTTTTCAAATGTGCTTTGATTATTTCAGAAAAAGTTATTTATGTCTTTTCTGAGCTTATACTTCAGCTTTAGAGTTCGTGCTATTTACATAACTTGTTCAGTAGGTTTTAAATTAATGCATTTTAAATAAAAAGCAAGGAAAATTTGAAAAACAAAATGAATTAAATGTAAAGTAATAATAATAAGTAACCACAACATACTTATTTTTGTAATGAACACTTATCAGCACTTTGTTTCAGATGATGTTAATTATGAAAGTTTTTTGTCCGGTCCCGATTTTGACAGCAACTTAAAGCTATGTTCAGGCTTTTAAAAAATACAATTTTTATCGGATTTTATGAAACCAATTTTGAATAGTATTTGCAGTACTTGGAGGTTGAGTTGCTTTGGTAGCACGCAAGTGTATAAGGAACGCATAAACGCATCTGTTATTGTACTTACTCTTTATTCATCCGTGCATCGATATTCAGCGACATATTCGCCATTTTATTTTTCCATACTCGGCGATGAAAAGGATGCACGACAAATAGTCGGGCGTCGTGCCAAAACTGTAGTGCCTTTTACCGATTCCACTGCAATTTAACTACAATATTGTTTTGTTCGACAATGCATTTCACATCCAACATATTTTTCATCGTTACAGTCCCCAACCCGCAGTGGAGTAGCGGGGGGAGGCCTAAGCCCCTGCAGTGGGGTAAAATGGGCTGATGATGATGATGATGATATTTTTCATCTAACTGATTCTTTTGAATCACATAATGTATCATAAAATATGAATATTGTTTAGATAAAGTGAACCAACCGAGCGATTGCAGTAATTCAATCAACACTTTCAAACCTTTTTGACCCTAACCTTGCGATGTCATTGCTCCATTAGATGCGGACATTTATATAAGCATCGCAAAAATAAATTACATTGAATGTTATGTATGAGTTAGTGTTTAAGGATTACATATTCACCACGCAATGCATGTCATACATATTATGAAACGGTGCGTAGGTGTCGAGTTTATCGTATGACATGCAACGCATCCTTTTAACATTTATTTCTCATCTATGCTTTAGGAATCTAAAGTGCTTCGAGACCGAAAACTATGCTTTTACAATTGATATTTTTCAGTCAAGTGCGAGTCGGGTCTTGCATTAATTAGGGTTTTGTACCAACCGTTCCTCTACATCGAATTTTTGACATTTTCTCGATTTTAGTTTTCCGTACAAAAAGAAAAACAGAAAACAATTACAACTTCGGTGTCTGACCGTCTGTCACACGAGATTTCTCCGAAACTATGTGACGTACGTATTTAAATCCTGTGACAAAGACAAAAAGTGGTGGCATAAAATACAGATAAGTAGTTTTACAAATAGAATATTAATTCAGTGGGCTGATAAAATTACTGTAAACTGTTAGTAGACTGTAATTTATTACTAAATGAAAAAAAAACCAAATGCATAAGATTCTCGCTACCGAACGTCAAACAGGCACCTACCAATATTGTTATTAAAAGCGAGAAATTGGACCTTGTGGATTCTACTGTATTCTTAGGAATCACCTTGGACGCGAAATTGCAATGGGATCCTCATATCACTAACTTGGCGAGAAGGCTCGGTTCTGCAGCTTACGCTGTAAAAAGGATTCGTTTCCTTTCGGACATAGAAACCGCGAGGTTGGTGTATTTCAGTGGTTTCCATAGTTTAATGACTTATGGCATTCTGCTGTGGGGACACGCTGCTAATGTTAATACAATCTTCGTGTTGCAGAAGCGAGCTGTTCGAGCAATTTATAAACTGGGACCTAAAGTATCACTTAGAGAAAAGTTTAAGGAAATTAATATAATGACATTGCCATCTCAATATATATTTGAAAACATTATGTACGTAAAAAAAATATTTCATTATTTAAAAAAAATTGTGATCGGCATAATGTTAATACAAGAAACAAAGATAAACTTGCTAATCATTTCAGCCGCCTCAATAAAGTCACGAAATCTTTTAAAGGGCAATGTATACGCTTTTACAATAAGATCCTAGCTGACATTCAAGATCTACCCCTTAATAAGTTTAAAACTACACTAAAACGAAAGCTTTATGCAAAAGCTTATTATAAAGTATCAGACTACTTAGATGATAAAAATCCATGGGTGTAAGCCGCTCGCCTATCAGTTTGTTTCAATAATATTATTCTTTAAGCACTTATTGTAAAAATTTATTTTTAATAATTTTGTTAAAAAGAGCGTCCCTCAGTTTTTTGCGCATTCTTCTGAGAGGAACCAGCATTTTTGAATGCGCCTTTGTGGTCACGTTCTTCCACAAAGTAATAAAATTCACTCTTATGACGTATTTCAAGATTATGTTACATAACTACGAAATAAAGATATTTTGATTTGATTTGATTTGATTTGATTAGTCCGTCTGGATAACCGACGGACGTACGGACATGCGAAAACTAAAAAGGTTTTCGCTAGAACCATAGAAAGCTAAGAAACGGTAACAATAAAAAAAAAATTGCATACTAAAATATCATTACGAAAATTTTTGCCGAAAAAAAAGTGAAACTTAACAAATGAAATTCTCAACTTAGGAAAGTCGACCCTGAGGGGAGACAACAATCGATACCTCTGACTCAGAGCCATTCCCTCTCGTGACTCATTCACTAGCTTTGTTTACGCAAATATAGCTATCAAATTTATTGCTTTATTTATTAGATGTTGCGGTATCTATTGAGATACGGGGTGTAATTTGAGATCGGATTTTTATTGATTTATGCTCGAGATACACGTTCGATTGGGGGGCGCTCGTTAATTACATGAGGTGTTTTATTTTGACGTTTCTTTTCGCCTTAGTTGTCCGATCATCTGTCTGTCATAACCCTTTTCTCAGGAAAGTGTTCAAATATCAAATTGAACTTAATGTTTAGTAGGTGCTTAGGTTTATGGTCACAAAGGCCTGAAAAAAAATTGAGCTTCTAAAATATTCTAAGGCAACGCAATCAAAAAAACCGAGTTCAAAAACATAAAGATGTAAAAATAATATGTTTATAACTAGAAAGAAAAGGGAGCATTAACGGGCGGCATATAGTTTACGAAGTCTGTGCCAAGTAATTCACTTATTATCGTGTTCTGTATTTGTTATATTTGGAAATATATCATTTTTGTAATTGTAATAACCTGGTAAGTACCCATTTAAAGTGTCTGAATTGGCACCGACTTCATAAACTATATGTAATACAAACATTATTTTTACCTCTTTAGTTTATGTTTTTGAAGTCGTTTTTAGGTTCCGAAAAAAAACGGAACCCTTGTAGAATCACTTTGTTGTCCGTCTGTGTGTCTGGAGGTGTCAAGCTGAAATTCATATCAAATACTCAGGTCTACTGTCCCTTGAAGCTGTGAAAAAATCAAACTTCTAAGCCAACGCAATCAAAATATACAGCCGTTTATGCTGTAAATTTTCTACACTCGCAAGGGAATCAAAACCTACAGGGTACTTCCCGTAAACTAAGAAACTTGAAATTTTGGTCCGAAGCAACGTCTTATACCACAGATAAAGGAAAAATTGCGAAAAGCATAAATTTTTTTACATATATGTATAATAAAAATATTTTTAATAATTTTAAACTTTCTACCCCTTCTTATGAATGAGTAGAGGTATTAAATTGAAATTCATATCAAATACTCAGGTCTATAATACTTTCTAACAAAATCAAACTTACTTTTACTTATATACCTACAGGTTTATACGGAACTCTCGGTGCGCGAGTCCGATTCGCACTTGGCCGTTTTTTTTTGTTCGCGTTGACTTCTAAGCTTGATTTTTTACAGCTGCATGGAACCGTAAACCTAAGTACTAAATATTAATTTGAAATTGTGTAAATTGTACCTATATGAACATAAAAATGAAAAATGAAAAAAGTCACTTGCACAATACTAATCTGTGTTTTCAGTATATTAATCGCTTTATTAGAATTTTACCAAGTATCATGGCAAAATATCTCTTACCTCACTTAAAGTAGATTTGATTTACTTAAAGTAAAATTATTATTATTACAATTATATGTTGTCTTTAGTATATCGTACGATGTACAATTAGAAAATGTATTCATCTTTCAATTATCTTAAGTTGGCGTGATCGTCCGATTGGATGATTAAGTAGGTGAGTGTCGCGCCTACAATTAACAACTATACTAGCGTGTTGCTATGTGAATCACTGAAAATGTTCATCACTTGTCCATGCTTTTAGATAGGTATAACAATGATCATGTTTGTCGACCGCTTAGCCTAGTGGGCAGCGACCCTGCCTGCGAAGCTGGAGGTCCCGGGTTCAAATACCAGGTCGGGTCAGTATTTATATGATGAATATTAATACTGGCACCGGGTCTTGGTTGTTATACGTATGTGGTGTCTTCGCTTGGTACCCAAAATACAAGCTAATGCTTAGTTTGGGACCTAGACGTTGTTGTGATTGTGTGTGTTATTATTATTATTATCGGTTAGTAGACTCGTTTAATTCTGTTAAAAAAAAATTACACGATTCGCCAATTCTGTATTTAGACATAATAATTATAGTATTGTTAATTCTATCTATATTAATAAAATTGGAGTGTCTGTCTGTCTGTCTGTCTGTCTGTCTGTCTGTCTGTCTGTCTGTCTGTCTGTTCCGGCTAATCTCCGAAACGGCTGAACCGATTGGAATGAAACTTTGCAGACGTGCAGAGGGCATTACTGCGGGTGACATAGGCTACTTTTTATGTGTCTGTCTGTCCATCTGTCTGTCTGTTTGAGCTGATGTCAAAAACGGCTGAACCGATTTCAATGAAACTTGGCAGACGTGCAGAGAATACTGTCGGGAGTGGCATAGGTTGCTTTTTGTCTGTCTGTCTGTCAATCTGTCTTTCTGTTTGAGCTGGTCTCAGAAACGGCTTAACCGATTTCAATGAAACTTGGCAGACGTGCAGAGGGTATTATTAGGGGTGACATAGGCTGCCTTTTGTTTGTCTGTCCGTCTGTCTGTCAGTTACGGCTAATCTCCGAAACGACTAAAGCGATTTCAATGAAACTTTGCAGACGAATCTACTTATGTGACTACGTGACTAAATTTTAAAAAGCTTATATTTTCGAAATTATCAATCGCAGACCTATTGTGTTGGTACTCAAACTTGATGTTTTGACACGATCTATGTTACCACATGACCACATTTTTAAATGCTTATATTTTCGAAACCATCAATCGCAGACCTATCGTGTTGGTGCTCAAACTTGATGTTTTGACGAGATCTATGTGATCACGTGACCCAATTTTTAAATGCTTATATTTTCGAAACCATCAATCGCAGATTTATCGTTGGTTGGTATCGTTTAGTGTTGGCACTCAAACTAGATGTTTTGACAAAATCTATGTGACCACGTCATATTACCTAATTTCATAAAATTTTCATAAGATTTATAGGCAGTTAAATTTCAGAACGTTCTAGAAAGTGTTACAATGTTCTAGAGCGTCGCGTTCCATTAACTGTCCCAGTACAACTGTGCTCAACGCGAGCGAAGTCCGCGGGCGGAAAGCTAGTTATAAATAAATCTAAAAGCCGGGATCGAAACGGAATGAAATGTTTTTAAATAATATTTATTAAATAAACTCCGACGTTTCTTTGACATCATTAATAATAATAATACATGGGACTTCCCACACAGCGCCATCTAGTCCCAAAGTAAGCAAGTATTATGCTTGTGTTATGGGTTACTAGACAACTGATATACATACTTAAATATTCTTTATAATATATAAATATTTTTGCGAAGACACCACGTACATATAACAACCGAGACCCGGTACCAGTATTAATATTTATCATATAAATACTAACCCGATCTGGGATTCGAACCCGGGACCTCCAGCTTCGTAGGCAGGGTCGCTACCCACTAGGCTAAGCGGTCGTCACATTATTGTGTATTTGAATATATAAGCATTTTCTTTATTTTACATTTTATTAACTTCATTTCCTTATTTCAAATTCCGAAGTTTTTACACCTTTGCATGTCGTCGGATCTCTCGATTTTATTGAGAGTGTTGTCCATAGACTAAATAAATTTGACAGCAGCGTTTGGGGTGTTGTGCGTACATAAACAATCCCAATATTAAAATCAGCGTCTAGTCGAAGACGCCTCTGTATTCAATTTTCTTTATTTACTTATATTTATTGTAATAGAGTTAATACTAATCAATCACTCAACGCGTAATTTATATTTTTAAATATTTTCTATTAACGATTATTTGATTAAATTTTTACATTTATATATAAATAGATGAAATAATAACCGAACATGTAGGGTTTAAGTTACGATGATATTTTTAATAGCAGACATCACAAGAAAAAAAGTAGCGTAAAAAGGTTTATCTTAAAATAGATCAGATGTTCAAAAACATGTGTAGATTAAAGAAATAAACCAAATCGTGACGAAGCTACTGACAATGTTGGTACACTTAACCCACAAAACGATTCGAAGAATTAAATAAAAATCCAATTAAAATAACAAAAGCAGCACGATTTGTACCTACTTATTATATGACTGACTGATTGGTCGAGTGGTTAAAGGCCTTGACTGCGGAGCTTAGGGTCGCGGGTTCGATTCCCACCCGGGACAAATATTTGTGTGCATGAGCATATTTATTTCGTTCCGGGTCTGGTTGTAAAATATGTATATAAGTATATATTATTAAAAAAAAAGAGTATTTAAGTATGTATATCAGTTGTCTAGTAACCCATAACACAAGTATATAATTACTTGCTTACTTTGGGATTAGATGGCGCTGTGTGGGTTGTCCCATGTGTTATTATTATTATACAGTCAAAGCTCTCAAATCCAATTAACTTGTAAATATGCTTGACTAGTTTCTATCGTATGAACACTATAAGTTTAATTTTGTTTATAATAATGCGATTTCTCGAACCGTTGTACCCTATCGAGATAAGAGGTGTAATTTAAGATAGGCCTTAATTGAGTTAATTGAGAGATTAAACGTTGTAAGTTGAGGGCGTGTTCAAACATGATAATGATCTTAAACTTTGATGTCACCTAATGGATTTCTATGCCTGATGGGTATACTGAATCGCTTTCAATTGTCTATTCAAAATGCGTTTGTCAATTAGTATTTAATTGGAATGGTCTAAAGGTCGATTTCAAACTTGAGTATTATTTATTAATACCGACCTAAAATAAACATCTCGTAGGAAATCACACTCAGGTGATACCGTTCTCAAGTTCTTGAGCGTGGCTTATTATAATACGGTTTTAAACTGAGATGACGTCGCATACGCGCACACGGCTTACGCTCTTAATCGTCTACTCAATATGCGTTTATTAATAGTACTAACTTGAGCCAGTTTTAAGATCGATCTCAAACTAGAGTACGATTTATTAACACAGGTCGAAATGGTAAGCTGTATTTAGTCGTGATTTGGTACAGGGTTAGAGGTTTTTGTAATTAAAGTCAGCTTTGTTACATTCGTACATTCTCACATACTTCAGAAGTCATTTTAGTAAAAAAAAATATTTTTCGTATAGTGGGCCGAGATGACTTACGTCATAAGCTACAAATATCAATACGTTTACATGAGATAGTAATCACAATTAGGTTTACCGGTAAAAAAATTGTCTACTGACCTTCCAGGCTGGAAGATTCATCCAGCCTCAAAATTTAGAGTTGTCAATGTCGCCGTAGTCTTCAATTCAATTATTTTTATTGGTTCAATTACATGCAATAAACAGAACAGGGTTTAGAGTCTCCTTTTAAGCAAAAAGTATGCTTGCACCAGAAGACTCCGCTCTTCCATAAGTAAGACATAATTTACTTAATAGCAATTTTTTTTAAAATATTTATTATTAGGGTGTGTTCATACTGTTCATAGGTGTTAGTGAATATTAAACCTTAAATGCTGCTTAGAACCTCTAAGCGGACGATCGGCATATAATTTTTTTTATTATTGTGATTACTATTTCATGAAATTTTATATTTAGTTATGTTGGTTTTATGCGGATTTTCGCGCACCTCATCGTGTGAGATATCATTAGATAATCCTTTAAAAATTTAATGAAAGTTTTTTAGCGACTTTTGTTGTTCAGGTGAATACTTTGCGAGAAATGAGCTTTTAAAATTGTTGACAATGTCGTCGTCCTCTCCCTTCTTAATCGTGGAAATAATTTTTTTTATAAAAATAATAGTGAAACGTTTACCACTTTCAATGAAAATTGTTTTGAACAAGGTACGCTGACAAGTTTTTGAGATATAGCAATTTTTAGTTAGCAAAAGATGTATAAATAGTGATTATAACGTGATTGCTTGTACAATCTATGTAACCCTAAGTTGGATCCGTGTCCCATTCGCATATGGCCGGTTTTATTGTAACGTTCAAAAATATTCAAATGCCAAAACTACAGTTTATTTTAATCAAACCACAAATCAAACCACAAATACATAAAATAGCCATTAAGGAAATGTACCTACCTAGATACACTCCGCAAACACTTTGTAAGATCGGAAATAATACCGTATTTTATTCTATGTCATTTTCCTCTCCTCTTTTCCTTTAATAAAACATGTACAAGGATAATGCATTTTGATCTTACACGTGTAAAGCTAACTGCGGGTCCAAATTATGGCGACGTAAAACTCGATTTATAAACAATATAGAAATAAATAAAAGGCATGAGTGTTGTCGCGCCACATTGGTCGGTGTCTATATCTTGTGATACGAATTAATACGAGCCGTTCAGGTCCGTATTAATAGATCCTAGTCGATTCCTCTCAAGTTTGAGATAGACTTAAAGGCCATCTAACTCAGTAAGGTACTAATTAATAAACGCGTCTTGAGCAAACGATTGAAAGCGAGGGCAGTATGCGCCTCAGTTTACATCATAAGTTTAAGATCAGTATCATGTTTGGCCCGCTGTATATTTTATAATAATTGTCGTGATAGCCCAGAGCGCAACGAACCTGTCTCAAATTTATAAGGTCATAGGGCCATGGTTCGAATCCGGGCGTGTACCAATGAGTTTTTCTGACTTAAGTACATTAACCATCACTGACTCCGTGCCTCGGAGAGCACGTTAAGCAGTCGGTCCCGGACGCTGTCAATGGATGGCGGTCGTTACAATCCCCAACCCGCAGTGGAGTGACGTGGTGGATTTAAGCTCCAAACCCCCTCCTCACTCTGGGGGAGGCCTAAGCTCCTGCAGTGGGGTAAAATGGGCTGATGATAATGATGATATTTTATAATTTATATAATATATTTCGCTAAACATTCAGTCTTGCACAGAATAGTAAACGAATATGATAGGAAATTCAGTGATTTGGACATTTTTTGTCTCAATCGAGGCATATTTGTAAAATTATTATCAAGATCAGATCATCTGCCTTCGCAGACGACACTATAATTGGAAACATAAACAGAACAATTTCACACGCATATTCAACACCCATACATACACGCACCCATACATCCACCCCTACACACATATATTTATTATTATTGTTTGTGTTTGTTACGCTTTTTATTAATTAAATATATATCATTTTATAGAAAATTTAATTTAGGTAGGCTTATCATTGGCTTTGTAAAATGTAATTTTGTCAAATTTTAATTTTGCAAACTATTTATAGCTGTAAGTTTACTTTATAACAATAAATAAATAATAATAATAACGTATACATCACAACAAAGTCTAGGCCCCAAACTAAGCATTAGCTTGTGTTTTGGGTACCAAGCAATGACACTACATACATATAACAACCAAGACCCGGTACCAGTATCGATATTCATCATATAAATACTGACCCGACCTGGGATTCGAACCCGGGACCTCCAGCTTCGTATAGGCAGGGTCGCTACCCACTAGGCTAAGCGGTCGTCAAACCGTATATATATATAACCGGAAACTATATTTTGTGTTGCTGTTCAGCCATTTATGAAAATAATCAGTAATATGCAGTTCTGATAAAACGAATCGATTGTATTGGAAGATATCGCAATATCTTTTAATTTCGATTGCATCGTCTTCGATCGACCATATTGTGTTGCAGCGTCAAAAAACGTTAATCTTCTTTTTTTAGATGAAGACACCAGCAATACAGAACGACTTCAGTTACTACCGTCGCTCCGTTTCCCGAAGAGGTCTGTCAGAGGAGCCCCCGGCGGACGACTCGCCGCATATCAGCGGCGAATTAGCCAACAGAATGTCATTATTTTACGCCCAAGCAACGCCGATGCTCAAAGTTTTGAGCGAAGCGACTAGTCAGTTCGTCAACGATAATCAGCAGGATTTAGAGAATACGACCGAGACGCTGAGCACCATGGCGAAGGTCTGCTTGAGGATGTTGGAAAATCCGTAAGTGTTTTTCTTAAGATTTTATTTAGTTTTCATGCAATGTTTCATGAAACAACACAACAACAACCTGACCGACGAGACGACCCAATAACGGGGGTCATAAAGCTGAAATCGGCTTAGCAGGTTTTAAGCATAGTCTAGTACGTGCGCGATTTCATTTACAAATACAGTTTTTTTTACTTTATTATGAAAATGGAAATATACTTTTAAAAATTATAGTTTTAATTTAAAAATACGTATAAAATGTATTTGCAATGAGCTTAAAAAATTATATAGTTGTCACTCAAAATATCGAGAACTTGCGTATTACGAAAACAAAATTCAAATTTTTTGCAATTTTTTTATTGGATTTTGACGATTATTCCAAATTTTCTTCAATTATAGGTTTCATACATATTATTCTGTACCTATTTATGATATATTTTTTATACGTATAGTGTTCTCACTAGACTTATAACTTGTGCAAACATCTTAGATTATTGTATTTTTCAGATGCAAAATAGTTTACATATGAACATTGTTTTACATCCTTTACTTGGATGTAAACTTAATCTGTCGAAAGCTTGTATTACGAGAAGGGAGCGGTGCACTCTTACGTTAAATAAATTGCCTACACGTAAAGTAAATTGATATTCTGTTTTATTCGAGAACATCTATATAGCGGGCAACTGCATTATTAGTAACATGAGCCGTAGAGCAGAGAGTGGTTCGGTCTATCCTTGTTGGTTAAACATCGGCGAGGGCGTATGTATCCGTTACACAGATATCTCGTTTCACAGCGCTAGCGATATCGAATAGCGATATATTAATATACCAAGATTGAACCAAAATGGTCATCACTGGGAAATTAATAGAATTGGTACTGTTAGTTGTATTTGGACATTGGCTTCGTGTGATCCGTTAAATAAAAGATATCTAACTTTAGTAAAATATATAAATTAAGTAAGAATTACCTGTTGGGAAATCTGCTAAATCGTCAAGTTATTTATTGCTCCTTTCGTAAGGACTATTAATTGTATATAAAACTTTTAAAAACATTATAAACTGACGCGAATGCTAGAAATGACCATTTCTGTCGTAAATTACTGTTTACTACTAACACCCTACTATTTTAGTGGTGTAACAATTACCAATTTGTAAAGATTTATTTTATCCGTACAATATATTCAATTTTATTGTATAAATGTTTTCACAGATGCAATAATAACTGCTAAAAGGAGTTGGTTATTCAGTACCAGCTTTATTTAAATCCTTTCGAACATGGATAATATTTCGGTTTTTTAATATTAAAAATGTAAACGCGATATTGATTTGTTATATTTACGATTATTTTTACTACAGTGTTAAGAAATCTAGCGTTAAGAAATTATCTTAGCGGTTCCAGATAGTGGCGATTGTAGGGCGCTGCTACGTGAAAATATACTAAAGATTAGTTTCATAAATTGTAGTAAAAATAATGGTAAGTAAATAGGAGCCTATTTGGAAAAATTGTTTTCCAAAACATATGCGTTAAACTTAGGTAGTATAATAATCAATATGGAGCGTTTCATACTTTGAAATGTGATCAAAAACGTGAGCTAAATGTCAGACTAGAAGCCCTGTTCTGTGTTTGCTGTCTAACAACTCATACTCTAGCTGTCTGGTGTAAGATGGCGATTTTCAGTTCGCGAGGTCCTCGCGCGCTGGTCTTCAACCCCGCGAAATTGCGTTTTGAATAGGCTATGTGACTAATATTCAAAATATTATGTTTATCAAGAAAATATAAAAATAGACTTTATACGATGACAAAATTCATAAACAAAATTATACAATAATATTTTTTGATTTAGATTTTATATAATATAATTATATAAAATCGACTGAAGAATATGGTTCTTAAAAGCTATTAAAATTTCATCTCTGTCTGTTTCTTGCAAAACGTCACAGCTAACTGCGGTATGCCCTATCTAACAGGACATTTTATACATTCATAACTTTGTTTAAATTTAATTCACTGTTATGATATATTTAGAAAATTCTTTCATATGAAATTATTAAAAAAAATGGTCATCTATATACTCCAACACACATGAAATGTAATTTCAGAATCTTTATTTTTTTCCAATACGAATTTAGTACACACAAAATTCTACTTCAGAGTGATTATTTCAAAACATCAGCTGGTGATATTTGCTCTGTGTGTATATTTTTTTGCTTACCTTTTTGCTGTCACAACGCGGTATTCAGGACATCCATGGCGTTAAATTGTAAACTCATTAGCAAGGTGGTTTTGATTTAAACTTATTTTCGGAAAATACATAAAGACGATAAAAAAATAGTAAAAGCAAACAACACGCCCTATAAATTCATAACGAAGATTGACAATAGTGTCTTTAGCGTGAATCGTTTAATTATGCATACCCCCCTCCCTTCTCCGCATCGGTCGACCGAGAGTGTTATCGTCAGTATAATTAGCATAAATAACGGAATGATAAATGGTCCGCTTCGTGATACACAGACCGAAACACTGCTTTCGTGATAAATTCAGGACTTTTTATTTTTCGTACTAAAAGGATTCGCATACGTTCAGACATAGAGTCTCCGTCAGATTAGTATATTTCGCCGGATTCCATAGTTTAGTGAGTTACGGCATTCTGCTGTGCGGAAATGCTGCTAGTGCAGATACAGTATTTGTGCTGTAGAAACGGACTGTCCATGCAATTTGTGAACTAGGGCCTAAAGTTGGTACTTTAGGTACTTTGATGGTGGTTTGGTAGGTTGGTACTTTAAAGACAAGTTAAAAAAAAAACGATAAATTGACATTGCCGTCTCTATATTTATTTGAAGATATGTTGTATGTAAAAAAATTATTGCATTCTTTAAAAAATATTGTAATGAGCATAATGTTAATACAACAGACAAAAATATACTCGCTAATCATTCAATAAAATCACACAAGAATTAGCCCTTAGCAAATTTAAATAATAAAACGAAAGCTTTAAGTTTATTATAGAGTACTTTAAAGATAGAAATCATGGACGTATACCGTTCGCCTATCAGTTTTTGCAATAATATTGATATTTAAACACTTTTATTGAGCTAATCTCAGTTAATTAAAAAAATCTGGTAATTTCATATTAAAATGAAAGCTGTTAAAAGTTAAAATCTTTCAGATTCTTGCGTATTCTTCTGAGCGGAACTAGCATTTTTTGAATGCGCCTTTTTGTTTACAAAGTAATAACTTCAAATACTGTAACGTATGTGAAGATTATGTCGTAGAAAGATATTTGACTTTGTATTCGTATACGATTGCACGCATACGATTATATGGAACAGCGAACGGGGTAAA
Organism: Luffia ferchaultella; assembly: GCA_949709985.1. Taxonomy (NCBI): domain Eukaryota; kingdom Metazoa; phylum Arthropoda; class Insecta; order Lepidoptera; family Psychidae; genus Luffia; species Luffia ferchaultella. The sequence continues at coordinate 6,413,334 of OX453252.1, read as the reverse complement.
TAGATGCGCGTTTTATAGTGTAAGTACTGCCCTGTTTATGAAAATAGACGAGTCGTGATTATATAAATGTGAAATTTTCTTTAAAATTGGTTTAAGTTCTTGAGATTTGAGCGTTCAAAAAAAAAAAAAACAAGCAGACAAAAAAAATAAATAAAAGTATTATTTGTTTTAATGATCACTAACTGTGCCCTTTGTCGTGACTGTTTGTTCTAACGTATTCGAATCGTGGACTGCTGGACGAACGAATTAACGAATCAATTTAGCTTAAAACGGCCGGTAATAATCTGACCAAATCTGCTATTGTTGGCACGCCATATCGCGTTCTTGGACGGAGTTACAATATATTTTTCAACAGTATTTTTCTATGAATAATGAATTAAGTTGAATTCTCGTAGGCATTTGAAACGATTTCGTGAGATACGATGGACTGTGATTTATAATTAAAACAAATTTAGAATAAATTTGACAGCAGCGTTAGGTTTTAATAGAGTCATAAATGTCAGTTCACAATATTGAAGTGACATTTCGCATTTTCGGGGGGTTGAAACCGGTGTGCGGGGATTTCTCGGGGGTGAAGAGCGCCGTGCGGGGACCTTTCGCACTGAAACTCGAACTAAAACTCCCCATCATACACCGGCTAGCTATAGTATGAGTGGTTAGACGGTAAACGCAGAAGAGGGCTTCTAGTCGTCAGTTCGTACTTTTATGCGAATTTCACATATTAAAACATTGGCTGCCCAATGAGCGCTTTTCGGGATGACGACGTTTAAAAAATTTTCTATTATCGATAACAGATAGTTACTTCATTTTACTCATATTACGTGACCTGCAAGACCACGTGTAGGAACACTGTTTTTACACCATCCAAAACAATAAACAGTGCGTAGTGAAATAGAGATATTATGTGAAAAAAATCGACTGTGGAAAAAGCTCACTAAAAAGCACGAAACATATTTCCGTCTGAAATCAAAGCCTGAGATTCGGCAATACTCGGGGTACAGCTGTGGTCGCATGCTGTAGTAATAACGTAGGTAGGCACATGGTTATATTGTACCCCGAGTATAGCCGAATTTCGTGCTTTTCAATTCGCTTTTTCCGTAGTTCCTATTCCCTCCTTCTTTATATTTCCTTTCTTAATTTCGCTATCCTCTGTACCCATTCCATTGCTTCTTCTCCAATTTCCTCCAGTAGTTCTCCAATTTCCCTTTCTTTCACCCACCCTACATGCTTTATGAAATGCTCGAAATGGGACATTTAGAGCATTTTCCATTTTCTATAGTCTTCTATTATCATCCCGCATTTTCTATAGTCCTCTATTATCCAATACTTGTTCTTCTCTTTGAGAATCTCACATTCTACTTCTGCAAGTATTCTACTTAATCACATCCATTACTTTCATTCCAGCGTTTGGAACGTCATCTTATATAGCGTTTAACAAAATTTCGTTATATAAACTTATACGTGTCGTAAAATGTACCTATATACTATTTGGACCAAAAAAACCTTTTCACAAACAAGAAAATTCAGACCTTGGATTCATGTGATTAAATGAAGTATTAGTCACAATCCAGCGGTAATAATTATCCACTTATACCATCTGTCATCTCGAGCTAAAATTGAACGCGCCGAGGTCGAATCGGAAATATTCAACTTCCTTATTTGAGATTCTCGATAAAAAAATTTAATCACATTCAAGGACCCTTTTCATATAGTTTGAATATATGAAAGGCTATTCAAACAATCAAAAGGGCCTTCGAGTGATATCTTTTTCGTTAGTTTATGAACTATGGTGTCGCTCTATATAAAGCTTTGAGATATTGAGGGCATTATCTTGTTTTGGCTAGATATGTAGGTATATGTGATTTTTTCCGTACTGTTTCTAGATTGCAATCGGCCTACTTCTTTCAAGCCACAGAGATAGAAGCAATAATAATAATTATTATTATAACGTATACATGTACAACAACGTCTAGACCCCAAACTAAGTATTAGCTTGTGCTTTGAGTACCAAGCGAAAACAACACATACATATAACAACCAAGACCCGGTACCAGTATCAATATTTATCATATAAATACCGATCCGACCTGGGATTCGAACCCGGGACCTCCAGCTTCGTAGGCAGGGTCGCTACCTACTAGGCTAAGAGGTCGTCGTTGCAATATTATTGCATTAAGAATTTTTTATTAGTATGATTACTTGGCAAATACAACCACAGATTGTTATACATGTATCGATTCGTTAAGTCGTATACCTACCTATATCTAAATACGTCTCCTAGTCATATAATCCCATTAAATAGGAACTTACTGTACGTACTAATTTCATTGCATTTAACGTTTACCCTTACAGAGCCGCAGCCGCAGCTAATTAAAACAATAGATAGGTGCCACAAAGTGTCTCTTCGTATGGTGCACTAATAAAAGTGACATCTATAATATTACGCGCCTAACGGGCTGCGTCATAGTCATGAACGACGCCTAAACTTGGCCTTATTTGGGCGTACGACGTGATTGGCCACTTCCTTTCCTTGTCGGTCGATTGAAAGTAACAATGGGCCTACATGCATATGCACACGCCTGTATGTCTCAATATAAATAATACGTACAGAGGGAAAATTTTCATGGGTAAAGACCTCCGTGGCGCAGCTAACATCTCGTCTGTGACGTCGAAGTTCTCGTTTAAGAAATACATGTCATGTTTTTTAAGGACTCCGTACCTAGAAGTAAAAACGGGACCTTTTTACTGAGCCTACAATGTCTATCTGTCACAGGCCCCTGACGACGCGCTGAGGGTAAAGTGCTGATGATGCCATGTTTAATAGTATTAACTTAAATCAGTCTATTTAAGGCGTTCTAAGTTAAATCGTAAAATTTCGTGTGATTATAGTGAAAACTCTACAGTAAATCAAAAAATAATAAAAACCGGTCAAATATGGGTCGGGCACAAAGAATCCCGAACTGAATCAAAGAAAACACATTTTTTCTTCTTCAGTAAATACATTTGGTAGAACGGAACCCATGATGCGCGAAGGCCGATTCGCATTTGACAGTATTTTTCTTTTTTAAAATATAATTTCTAGAAGACTTTTGTTATTTGGATACCATGTCCGCCTTAGTGCTGATGTCAGCACATAAACTTATATTCTATTCTCAACTCATCGAATATTATATTTATACAGCATCGTGGCCTCTTTAGAAGACGGAAAAGCCAGGATGCCGTTATAGTATATTCTCATCCGTACATCTGACATACCCAAAGCAGTTATGAGCTGCTGTCTCTAAACTCAGGTTGCTGTGTGGCTCATTCCGACAGCAAGTGATACAAGTTTTCTAGGACAACATAATGTAAATATTTGAATTGAGAATGAAATAGAAAAAACTTCTGCCTAGTTTAACTTTTCGCATAAAAAGCTCTTATCCGTAGAATTCCAAGAGTTATAGGTTATGGTTATTTGTATATGGGGCACACAGTACCGTTCCAATTATAGCGGAAATAGCACAGAACATTGTTTGGTTTATCATAGGAAGTGGAGTTGTGTTGCTCAATTTTCACGGTACGCGCCCACGGTTAGAGACGGACGTGTGGAAGTTGCGTTCGATCGATTGTATCGAATAGGTGATTGATGTACATTTTTTTGCGGATATGTACCTACTTAGAAATTTCATCATCATCATCATCATCATCAGCCCATTTTTACCCCACTGCAGGTGCTTAGGCCTCCCCCAGGGTGAGGAGGGGGGCTTGGAGCTTAAGTCCACCACGCTGCTCCACTGCGGGTTGGGAACTGTAACGACCGCCATCTATTGACAGCGTCCAAGACCGACTGCTTAACGTGCCCTCCGAAGCACGGTGTCAGTGATATTGTGTACTTAAGTCAGAAAAACTCATTGGTACACGCCCGGATTCGAACCATTAGAGATTTAGAAATTTAATTATAATTTTTTATTTCAAAGCAGTAAGTCTTGGTGTTTTCTTGCTGTTCAGGATTTTGACGGATATAGCTTGTAACCTGCAAGGTCACATAAATCAGAGTAGATCAGAAATATCTACCGGGTATAGCACTCGTGTCAACAAATGCGATTAGATTTTCTATTTGAACCTTCATACGGTTAGGTTCAACAGTTCCGTCTCTGCGATTAATTAAAATCGTAACGAAATAATACGTTATAGAGCAATAGTTACCTGCAAAACTGAAAGATTGTTTTTAAACATTTCCCAATTTTAGCGTGTATCAGTGTGAAACTGGTGACATTCGTTTTCATACAAATGTGTCCACGTAACATTTTCAGCTATTCTGAAGTCATTGTAAATAATTTTACTCCATAACAGTAAATCGCGGTTAAAGAAGTTGCGAATAAAATTTCACATGAGCAGTTGATACGTGAAAGTTATTCAAGATTAAAATGTGCACTTAACAGACTTTTTAATAGACTATTCCGCGATACCACACTTACTGTCCTGTCCCGTCAATATGGTGGGGTAACCTTAAGAGTCGACCTTGGCTACGTTATGCCGTACTAAATATGTTGCACACACAATTACGCATTTTAAGTAATGATAGCTTAAAAAATTATAAACTTATCTATTCTTTCGCTAAGAATAAAAATATGATGTGAAAATTTTACATGACTCGCGAATGTGTGCGTACGGGCTACAGTAATTCGTAGCATTGGCTATTTTATTTTTGTTCAACTAATATGGCATAACGCATGCGAGGTCCATCTTTAAGCACATGACACGTGTATTACAATTAAATGCACTTATATTTTTTACATCAACTGGTACATTTGTATGATTCCCCGCGCAACACTAGTTCCAACACGAGGTGCAGTGCCCCGGTTTATGAATCAATAAATCTATTGGACTTTGTGGCCCCGTTCTATATAGTTAGGTCAGAATTTTATCGTTTTCTCGGTAAAACTCCATTTAGACAGCTATATGTCTCGTTTATTATTCGTTTAAATATTTTTTTTCGTTTCAGTATTTGAGGGTCGGTTAGAGACTGTACATGGTATGTATGGTACATGATACATGGTGGTGAAATATTTGTCGCTTGCTGTTATACGTTTTAAATGTTTGTTCAAAACATTTTGTTATATTATTTATTGATAAAATATACAACCAATAATATTCACAAAAAGTACATACTAATAACCAATAATTTCTAAATAAAAACAAATGCTTATACCAAATTAAAAACTAATCAATAACAAAAAAATTGATTTTTTGTAATATGTATTGATTGATTTGGAGTTAAAACGATAAGTAACTATTGACAGATATAGATAATTTTGTTGTGTATTTTATGGTGTTATCATTGATTTAAGATTAGGAAGATGTGCGGCCCGACACGTAAAAACGTCAAGAAAAAATGAGTGCTATAACACGCTCGATGGCACTCATTATGCGTAGTGTTGTTTCGCCACCCGACCTAGTCGGACGTAGCACAATGCCGAAGTGTTAAATTCCAAAAATGCAGAAATCACACATCAAACGCAAGAAAAAAGATGGCATTTTGTATTTTCGGCAAGAAAAATCAGGCTTTCTTTGTATTTCATTCTGTGTTTGTTATTATAAAGTGCCAATTTAGAATAATTAATATCGTTTGTTTAAAACATAGATATAAATGGTTTAAAATTATCAGTAACGGTTGAGTTATAAACCGACCAATTATCAAATACACTAAATTGTGACTAGGCTCGTACGTTTTGTATTCTCATAATATTTGGTCGCATAATAAGTGGGTTCTGTTCTAAACTAATAGAATCGCAATTTTTAATATATTTATTTTATTATTTTTAGTTTAACATTATTTTTCTTAGTGCTTTCTTATATTATTATGAATCATTGTAATTTTTTTGTAGGTAATTATTTCGTCTGGAGTAAGGGAATTTTTGGTATTTTTGATTATTCAGTACGTTTTTTTTTGGGGATATGGGAGAAATTGTAATCCAAAAAAATTAAAGGAAACCTTTCTTAGGACCATTTTATTTAAGACGTAACCTACGTTTTCAATAAGTATGGTTTACATTTCGCTGTAACAATCGTTATTAAACTGTAACCTAGTAGTATAAGTATGCCACTTATGTAACAATACAAAAAGTTTTAAATTCATAAAAGACTGGCTAAGTGCGAGTTCAACTCGCGCATTAAAGGTTTTTTTCTTCTGATATGATGAATTAACCCTTACTAAGTCCATTATTAATAAAATCATATTTCGAAATAAGATTAGAAAGATAAAATAAAACTCCACGGCCTGCGATCTGTTATTCAAAATGACATCGGATCAGACAATCGTATACAACTATCGTATCCGACTATCGTATCAGACAGTCGTATCAGACAGTCGTATCCGACTATCGTATCAGACTATCGTAACCCACTATCGTATCAGACTATCGTATCCGACTATCGTATCAGACTATCGTATCAGACTATCGTATCCGACTATCGTATCTGACTATCGTATCTGACTATCGTATCAGACAATCGTATCAGACTATCGTATCCGACTATCGTATCAGACTATCGTATCCAACTATCGTATCAGACTATCGTATCCGACTATCGTATCAGAAAATCGTATCAGACAGTCGTATCCGACTATCGTATCAGACAATCGTATCAAACCATCGTATCAGACAATCGTATCAGAAAATTGTATCAGATAATCGTATCAGACTATCGTTTCCGACTATTGTATGTTTGCGGCCGGCCTTAGAGAAAGAACGAAATTCGGTACTGACACACACTATCGATTATTTGTTTAAAAATAAAAAGACTGTCCCTTAAGAAAATCAAAGTCAATATAAAAAATAAAGTTACGCGAAAATACCTTTAATTTTGATTTTATGATTTTCTATGCAGCGGAGTGTGGTAATTTAACTCTGAAAAAAAGTAGTCAAATTGCAATGGAGTAGGTAGATCAACCTGGATCAACCATTCAATAACTGAAATCGAATAATCGCTATACCACAGATGGGGCTTTTTATCATTTACAACAGATAGATAGGGCTATCACTAAAGCTGTTTTGAATAAATCTCAATTAATCAATTTTCAACAAAAACTGTTAACGACCCTGTAGAGTGAAGACCTCGTATGTCCAAATAACAAAACTCCACATCTATCTATGAGGTTATCGAAAAAACTGCGAGACTTACTTTTATACATGGTTTTCATGGAGACCGCTAGAAGGCCTAAAATTGATAGATTTGAAAAACGCATTCGTTACAAACATGTTTTACGAGTTATTATTTATAACAAAGCAAAAAAAAATATCATAAAATGACATATGAGGTCTTCATTCTACTGCGTCAATAAGCTTTCGAACACGTAACATGTATTAGTGCACAGCACATGTATAAGTATTAATTATATCTCATAAAAAAGTTTGTTCATTGTCTAATGATTTTTCATCCTTAAAGGCGTCTGCGATCGCTAATTATTAGTTATTTTAAGATTACTTAACGGTCCCAGACGCCTTTGAGTTTTGAAAAGCGTTTTACTCAGAATCCATGTCACTAATATAATTAAAAAAAAATCGGAGCAGAATAATGTCTTTAGATTAAATTTCTAATTCAAAGACCTACATTTAAAAGTAACATCAAAGTGACTCAAAGTCGACAAATTTTGTCAACTGTATTTACTTTAATTTTTCTTATGTACCTTTGATTCAATATTTAACTAGTTGTGACGGGTATACACAAAGATCTAGACACTACACCAACACCTAGGTAACCAATCGCGTGAGAGGCCATGCACGCGTCCCGCTCGTCTCCCTTCCTCATCCTATGGCATCCTATTAATGTTATAACTTTGATTCTCGAACTAAACGGCCAGCATTACTATTGAACTAATTCAAAGGTTGGTGGTACTGGATGACTAATATACATATTTAATATTTTTTTTTAAAATTCTGCTTTATATACAATTACAAAACAAGAGGACTCCTTTTAAAATACTGGATAGCTTTCTCGAACTCGTACATGAAATGACATTTAGTTTTTAGTTTAGGCCGCATTTGCGTTGCAGTTTGAGTGTACGGAGTGCGTGCTCTTAATGATATAATTTTAATGTTTCTTTCATTTTTTTTTCAGGAAACTCGTAGCCCAGTTTAGCCGCGAAGAAACTTCATTGCTGGTGCTGCGCGTGATGGTCGGATTGATAATTTTATACGACTGGGTGCATCCGTCCGGCGCGTTCTGCCGTTCATCATCTGTCGACGTGAAAGGGTGTGTCAAGTTCCTTCAACAGCAACCACCTGCGAAGGCGGAACCGCTATTGAACGCACTACGGTATTTTTTTTAAATATCTACGTCGTACCTACTACTTTTAAAGATAACTTTTTTGTTAACTGCTTACAAAATACGTAAGTATTCAAACCACGGAGCACTTCGTTTGTGATTCTAACGTAACGTTAAAAAATTTATTAAGGGGAGGTAATTTGAAAATTATTTTTTCAATTCACTTTTGTGTAGGTATTTTACTCTTGCGTGGTTACGAAAGGCCCTTAACGTTATTTAAATTTAAACAATTACTTACCTACATCTATGTTCATACAAAAATAACTTAAAATAGACCTAGAGTTTCCTATATAATTAACATAAATAACTTAGCCGTGGTCCACCTACTCGAGAGAAAAACAACAAATAACTGACCTTATTCTTCATCTCCTTCAGTAAATACAGTGGCTTTCCCCGTCGTTGCATAATCTAGATCTAGAGGGAGAAATATATAGATAAACATACTAAAAAAAAACTAACGATGTACAAAATGTTCCTTTTGAGGGAAAATTCACATAATACCAATGATTTTAAAGATAAATAAAATAAGTTTGGAAATTTAGTGAAGTTCTTTATGAAAGCACTTAAACAGTAAAATGAAAATTTCGTTTGTAAACGTTTTTAAAAATGTAAAAGAACACAATCGAAAAGTACTTATTTTGGTGATAGACACATTTCACTTTTTAGTTGTTCACTGCAGTTCCAAAACGAAGATTTTTATTCTGATTGCTTATAGTACAGACGACTGTCATACTTATATCTTCAGCTGTTGAACGAAACAAATAGCTTGGATTTCCGGATAACGTCAGAACGACTCATTCGCATTGTTTTTGGAAGCGCCTTTATCGAAATATATCGGTTAAAGTAGCACTAGCAATATTACAATTAACTGCAGTAAGCTGTAAATGAGCATTTAGCGCCGTTGTTTTTTTACAGCATAAAGAGTCGAAATTAGTCAATATTTTTTTTCAAAGATATAAATAAGAACATTAAATTTAGATTGCCATCAATACCATGGTTATACAAAAATAATTTTGTACAAATTCTTAAAAATGGCTTCACCTTGAAATCGGACAGATTTTAATTGGACATTCTGGTCAGGTATTAACTGGCCTATCAGCACTTCAAGGGATAACGCTTACTTTTGGGACTTGTTCTATATGTATTATAGACACATCTGTGTATGCACATCAGTTGTTCAGTATTCATAGTAAAATGCTCTGTCTAGTTAGGGACTAGATGGTCGGGTATGACATTTCCTAGGTTTTTTTATTTCTTATTATTCTGTTTTGCTATGGCCTTAACAGTAGAAATTGACGGAATTTCCGTCAACGCAACCGGACCGTTTCTTTTTAACAATGAATTAGTTTATAAAACTGTTAAAAATAGATTTGTTTATGGTCACTTCCTAGCGGTCTGTCTACTGGTCGAATGGTAAAAAAAAAATAGAACGGATGACAACTGAGTTTGGTAACTAATCTGTCAACTGTGAATACTGTTACAAAACGATTCGTTCATTGAATGTTTATTCCTACTTCACAGGTACACAACGAAACATCTAAACCATCATTCGACACCAAAGAACATTAGGACCCTCCTGGCCGCGTGAGGACACCATTCCAGCCTCGTGTGCTGCTGTGGGGAGTAAGACAATACTGAATGGGATTTCTCGGGGTATCATAAGTATTTATGCATAGGTACAAGTAGGAAAGCAATATTACCCAACGCCTTTCCTGTACTTTAGATTAGGGGTTATCCCTACACACTTTGACGATTTTTAATATGTGATTACAAAACAGTAATAAGTGAAATTAAGTTATTAATAATTGCTGTTTACGTAACACATGTAAACAGCAATTATTAATAACTCACCATAGCATGCATGTCAAACACGTATTAACTTAGGGTTATGTAGCATTTAATTACCAACCTTATGACTTTGAATCAAAGTTTATTTAGAGGACCGCAAAATTAATTTTGTTGTTAACAAAAATTTCGAATGGTTTAAAAACTTTCAAAAAAATTTCGTTAAAAGTGTTGGTATGAACTACTACGTATATATATTCTTTTTATATTTTTCAATCGCTTAATTGAAAAGTTAGAGCAGCGACACACATTATTAATGACTTTTAGGAGCCCATACCTCACATGTTTTATTTAATTTTTTTTTTGTAATTCGCCAATTTTTTTATTGTAAATTTTTTTTTATTGTAAAATTGTTTGTTAAAATCTATATGTTTCGCTGCAATGACCATCCGAAATAATTGTTTGTATGTATTTAAAACTGAATAAACTATCTTTTTATTTCACCGATTGGCCTGGAATAGTCCATTATTTTTATGTAACTATTGTATTCGATGAACTAACAGTTTACTTTAAATCTTCCGGACTTTAAAATAATTTGTCAAAAGTGTCTGGTACATACATAATACCATGCAAAAAGATTAACCAAAGATATTAAATGTATAAGTACATGGAGAACGTAGTTTTCCCTCACCGGACCTTATGGAATAGGTATAAATTAAGTTCGGCGAGGTCAAACGACAGTCAAAGTGGTCAAAGGGTTTTATTATGACATTTTATAACAACTGTTTCGTTATATTACACCCAAATGAAAACCCTTGACCCACGCGGCAATTGGAAATAGTGTTTTCATACAAAACTGTGTTAACTATCATAACTGTGTATTGAGCAGTTTCTTGTTTCTGTAAGTATTGTAATTCCTACTTGTATGGATTCATCTTGAGTTATTGTGAGTTATTGAAAAGTGAACGATTGTATATGTAAAAGGGATATAGCGATTTTTGTTTTTATGTTAAAAGGAAATGTACCTTTTCAATTAATCTCGCAATGGGCATTGTTCAAAATTTTGCAATATTGCCAAAAAAATTATATTAATACGAATAGGTGTCCTTCATCAACAGAAAAAAATATGAAATTTGGAGGCTAATGACAGAGATATAAAAAGAAAACCTTAATGTGATGTCATTACTACACGCAATACGTAGAACATCGTAGCTATCATTAGTAGTACGTTATGATGTCACCAGCTATCAATTTTTAACAATCGATTATTCCAAACATAAAATTAAAAATACTATAATTCTCTACATTTTCTAGATGTTCATATAAAATCTAAAAAAAATTACTACAATTTTCTAGATTTGCATATAAAAGTATTCAAATGTAATGTTAAAATATTTTGAAAATTTGATTTTTAGAGCCATCCGAAAAAAACTTTTTAGAAGATTATTAACCAATCCAAGTAAAGATGTTCTTACTGTTAATATAATTTGATAAATGAAAACCTTGACTTTAAGGAAAAAAAAAACAATTATTTTAACTATCGCACCCCTTTTTACATATACAAATGGACACATCAATAAAATTATATTTAATGTTTTCGTATTAATGTTGATCATGGTATTAAAAATAAGATTTTTTATTAGCATTTTATGAATGTTAAGTGTTTATGAGTACTCGATTCGCACAAATATTTTAGCTTTACATTAAAAATATATATAGTATATATACTTATTGCACGAAATTTGACCATATTGAGAAATCTCCCTTTCCCCGAAAAGCGTGCGAGGTCGACGATGAGGACATCACAAGATTTTGTTGTAGCGAATCGCTTATATTTAGCCTTATACATGTTTAAGATAGAGTTATGTATTATCGTGTCAGCCCACTCTGTGACTTGAAATTGTAGTGCAACACTACAACACTGTTGGCTCCCGTTATGCTGAAATATATAAGTAATTTTTCCGTGCTGGTCGGTTTATTATGCTTGATGTTTTTTTAAAAATTGCATTCTGAGATATGATCTGTGTCAAGAACCAAGTCCAAAAGGGCAATTTGTATTTTTAGTATTATGAGACGATTTTATTTTGTATAAAAACACAAAAATATTTTTTTCAAGAAGCTAATTTTTCGAATAAGTAGGTATAATGTATTTTTTTTTGCGAACCGTACGAGCTGTTAAAAAACCGAATTTCATTGAAGTAAAGTTTTGCAATGGTGCACAACTTATACATAAGTTTTAATATTCGAAGTTTCACGAAGCAGATTTTGATTGTGGTGTTATTTGCCCTTATTTGATATGGAAGTAAGTTATTACTCATATCAAAGTTAGACGCTCAAGGAACATCAATGTGTTAACTTGTAACTAACTTATAAATCGTCCGTTTGTTTACAGGTCCATAAATTATTAACTTTCTCAATATAAAATAAAAATACGCGTTAAGGAGCCATAATTAAAATGTAACTATCAGTTAAGAAATGCTCTATGCTTTATAAGAGTTATTTATGTTATTCGAATTGCCTTAAAATATTATATACATTGGTTACCAATATTTATTGTGCAATAAAATTTTAGATACGGTGAGTTGTTTCGCTGTGTACATAAATTGCGTCTAGATTAAATTCTTCATTATTCCAATGCAGATTTATTCCAATAAACAGCATAATATGTGAATTAAGATAAATTGGTAGTATAATAGCATGATAAAAATTATATATGTGTATTATATAATTTTCATCGTCGTCGTCGTATTGGGAAGAGCCGAAACTGTTATTTTGGATTTGTATAAAATATTTGTTTTTTTTGGGATTTGTGAAAAAAACATTGTTTTTTTTATTAGTTGAAGACGTGAGTGAATGAAGGTAATATGGTAATATGTAAAATTTATGACATCGATTTTCGGCATATTTTAGAAAATATCTAGTTGTACAATTCAAAAAGAAAATTTTACGCTCTATTCAAGTAATAATTTAATATATATTTATTGTCCACTTATTATTTAGCCGCATCTTTTCTATGTCATTTGTCAATTTGATTTTTGAATTCCATAGGACAGACCTAGTCTTGAATCATTGGTAGATCATTGGTAGAATTATATTGTTTATGCATAATAGTTATATGAATAAATTTTAAATTTCGAATTTTCTAGAATTTGAAATTTTGCGACATAGCACCTTCAACCACTCACGTATTCAATTATAATCTGTTGTAAATTGCAATTGAAAGGAGCGGACCTATTACAGGCGAGAGAAAATAAAAAAAAATTTAATTGTTGATTACACGTTTATAGTTTCATGTTTGTAATGGATCAACATTCTAATATTTAAAATGTAAAACAGTTCGTTCATTATCATAATATGAATACTAAGACGTTGTTGGCTCTATCCCACGGATATGAATAATTATTGAACAAGTTGTAGAAATTGCGTTGAAGCGATATTAATATTCTGTTTAAAGACTGACTCATAATGCTCGATATCATTGGACCGGTGCGTAGTTATCGTTCAATTATTAGTTCTAACTACATAATTTACTATTGATTCGATACTTTAATGCATTGTAGTATTAATCCATCGCCTTCTGTGGATTCATAATACATAACTATGATAAACAATGAATTTATTCAGTCAAATAATTTTAAGATAGGTAATATTAGTGTCTAAATATTTTCTCGTACTGTCCTTCCGAATTCGTACCCCGAAAATGACAGTTCACAATATGACGAAAGAGTTATACCTACCTGTATTTGGTAGGATTTATGTTTTTTCTGAATTGGCGACCGCCCGCGACCCCGTTCGCGTGGTTTTGTTTGATCATTTCTACTACACATTTCGAAAGTTTACGTAGAAACCCTAAATATTTCCGGTCTCTCTCTCTATATCTATATATATTAATTTATCCCCAATAAACAGATAGACAAAAGTAGGTCATGTCGCCCATGATAACCTCCCTTTCATGTCGGCGAAGTTTCATTAAAATCGGTTCAGCCGTTTCGGAAGATTAGCCCGAACAGACAGGTGAACAGAAGTAGCTTATATCATTCCTGACAACGTCCTTTTCATGTCTGTAAAGTTTCATAAAAATCGATCCGGCCGTTTCGGAGATCAGCCCTAACAGACAGACAAACGAACACTACGGAAACGGATAGGTATAGATAATAGAAGATAATGACGTGTAATTAGGCAGCACCATCTATTAATATCATGGTTGAAATGCATCACAATTGTGTCAAAAGTTAGACGGTTATCCCCAAGCCCCCGGCGACCTCAAGAGAGACAATAGTTAATAATTTCACAGAAAAAGTACAGTGTGTTCATTTTTCTCATTACAATATATAATATGTGGCAGCAGCCGATTGTTTAATTAGGCAGATCATGATGTGCCGTTATGTGCACCTGTATTAGTTTAAAACTTATCTTAGAACTGTCATTTTAGATAGGTATCGTAATTTGGAAGGTGGTGACGAGAATTTCAATTGGAAAATTATGAATGTAAGTTTTGGTCAGAATTATGTTAAGGGAAACTTTTATAAGAGTTTTATGAAATTTTAGAAGCTAACACTGTTGAAAGTATTGCATGCACCCACTGCCTTGATGTTAACGTAGTTTCTGAACGAATTTTATAAATGTATTCTTTTGAATGGCAATTGTGAAGTTGGGGGAGACATTGGCTTGAACATAATATTTTTTTAGTCGAAAATAAGTACCTAAGGCTTTTGGGTGTTTCAGTTACTTTATAAGAATTTGTCAGTTACTGTTTAATAAAAATTGTTGTCATATTGGACTATTTGTACTATTTGATATATAATTTTAATTTTTAATCCATTGAATGCCGATTGTGTTAGATATATTACATTCTTGGCATTCAATGGGTTAATTAAGTGTGGACCTCGCCTATGTCATTCCATACTAAATCTGTTCTACAAATATGGCTTAATTACACAATTTATTTAGGTAATGAAGGCTTTAAAAACTATATTTTTTAGTATTTTAGGTAAAAAGATGATGGAGCCAATATTGTGAAAGTTTATACAGCGCGCAAATGCGTGTGTAAAAATATTTGGTAGGTTTAGGTATTTTACTGAAACCTAAAAGTGCAAGCACATACATTTTTTTGTTAATATTTTTAAAACATTTGTCAGCTAAATATAACGCACCCTTACTTTAATGCTGGTACAACTTGAAAAATGTAATTTAAAAAATACGACATTTAATGTTTAAAAAATCATTATCATGGATATTTCTCAAAAGACCTATGGATTTAAAACCTTTCATAGTTTAGTATTTAAAAGTACTTTTAAAGTCTAAAACTTAAATAAAGAAACCTATATATTTATTTTTTATTTCTAAATAAACTGAGCTGCTGTGTGGTAACAGTTATAACCCAAAAGTGTACCTTTGTGACCTATGCCAGTATTTAAGTTAATGTGTGATATTATGTAATTAAGCAGTATTTGAGCAACAAATTTCATATACATATCTATCAGAAAAGTAATGTGACCGGACGTACCTGCAATTTGCAAGACAATTTGAACCAAATGTTTTTAGTAATAAAGTTGTTTTTACAGTATTTTTGTTAAAATTAATGACTTTCTCTTATTAAAATTATTTCATTGGATAACTTTGGGCAAACCTACACCTCCGATGTTAACCGATTTCTATTACTTTTCTGATACATCTGTTGAATGATGTAGATGAGCTTAATATCAATATTTATTCTAGTGTTACTAATTTATGAAGAGGCTGTTTTACGAGATGTTTTAATATAATCATTTCTATTTGATATAATATTTTTAAAATGGGTACAACCATGTTGAATTTATTCTCCACAATCTGATGTTCAATGCACGATTGATTTATCAAAATATCTTTAATACTATTTAGACAAATTAATTAAATATATATATTCCTTAACGATACAATAAACATAAACTAATAAGGAATTGACAAATTTAATTATAAATTTAATAAATTTTGATACACGGAAAATTAATATTCAGCACAAATTAGTAATCTTGGAATCTTCCATGGGTTACTAAAAAAAATAATAATATTGGGCAAAGGAAGATACTCCATGTTGAGTCTAAACAAATTGTCCTAAATACAAGGTTTAGTAGTCTAGAGGAAAGAAGATAGCAAAAATGATTGCTTATGATAGACATATTAAAATAGTAAAATTGTAATGGGTGTTAAGAAATTCTTCATCTAAATTCCATTTATTATATTCTAGACAGAATGTTTTTGCAATTTTATATTATAAATCTTTCCAATTTGTTATAACGAAAACAGTTTTTTGATAATCAAATTTTGTAATGATAGTCCCCATTTTTTTTATGTAGTTTTTATTTATAGAATTTAATAAAAACACCAAAGTTAAGTAGGTAATAAAACTTGATTAGTCTCTTTTTATTATTGTTTTATTTCACAACTTCCCATAAATAGTACATTATGATGCAAGCACAGTGATCAACAGGTTCAATACCGGAAGCGATCACCGCCTGGTTCGAGGCACTCTGAACATCAACTATAAGCTTGAAAGAGCCCGTCTGATGAACGTCAATCTCCGACCGACACTGTCCCAAGCTGACATAAGCTCCGAGACTTTTCAAATGGAGTTGAAAAACAGATTCGACGCACTGGAAACCACGGCAAATGTTGACGACATGGCAAGGAATCTGATCGATGTTGTCAGAGAAGTGGGCTGCAAATATTTTAGGTCGAGGTGTAAAGGCAAAGAGTCTAAGCTCTCTAGCGAGATTCTGGATTTGTTGCGAGAAAGACGTGAGAAGTCGCTACGGGGAGCATCGTCAGACCTGTCCCAACAAAAAAAATTAAGATGCTGATACGACGGGACCTTCGCCTCTTCAATACAAAACGTATCGAAGAGGCGATCGAGTGTCACAAAGATTCGAAAAAGCTTTCGTTCAGCAGCTTGGTCGAAGTCAACTGACGAAACTCAGAACTAGCGACAACAAAATCGTCTACTCGAGACCAGAGATACTCGCTGAGATAGAGACATTTTACAAAAAACTTTACGTCACACATGCACCTCCCCCTGTAGCCCGTGACGGCAGCGATCGGAGGGCTCCACTGACCCGACACTACACAAATGACATTCCCGACGTCTGACCCGACAGTCTGGGCGAGGTCAGATTAGCTTAAAGATGGCAAAGCACCCGGCGCTGCGAGCTTCTGAAAGCAGGCGGGACACCAGTCCTGAAAGAGCTACAAAAGTTATTTAACTCTGTCATACATAGCGGTGTCACACCGGATGCAAGGAGTGCGGTCATCTTATTCTTTAAAAAAGGAGCCAAAACGCTTCTTAAAAATGATAGATCGATATCTCTTCTCAGCCACGTGTACAAGCTGTTCTCGAGAGTCATCACAAATCCCCTCGCCCAAAGATTTGTTGAATTTCAGCCCCCTGAGCAGGCCGGGTTTCGAAAAGGTTACAGCACTGTAGACCACATACATGTGCTGTGGCACATTATTCAAAAAACGGAGGAATATAATCAACCTCTGTGCCTAGCCTTTGTGGACTACGAGAAGGCCTTTGACTCCGTCGAGACCTGGGCTGTTCTGGAATCCTTGCAGCGATGCCGAATCGATTGTCGTTACATTGAGGTGTTGAGATGTCTGTACCAAACTGCGACAACGACTGTCCAGGTCCAAGACTAGCGCACGAAACCTATCCAATTGCGAAGAGTGCGACAGGGAGATGTGATATCCCCGAAACTGTTCACCAGCGCATTGGAAGATGTTTTCAAGACGCTGGACTGGAAATATCGTGGCATCAATGTCAACGGCGAATACATCTCTCACCTCCGCTTTGCTGACGACATAGTCTTCACGGCAGAGTTGCTGGAGGAGCTCAGTGGAATGGTAAACGGCCTCAACGCCGCCTCTCGGCGGGTGGGACTTGGGGTGAATTTGGACAAGACGAAAGTTATGTTCAACGAACATATTCTACCGAGACCGGTAACCGTAGAGGGTGCGACTCTTGAAGTTGTGCAAGACTATGTCTATCTAGGACAGACTGTCCAGTTAGGTAAACAACTTCAACAATGAGGCTGACAGAAGAATTCAGCTGGGCTGGGCTACTTTCGGGAAGCTCCGTCGTCTGTTTTCGTCGCCACTACCACAATGTCTGAAGACCAAGGTCTTCAACCAATGCGTCCTACCTACAATGACATACGGTGCCGAAACATGGAATCTCACGGCAGGACTGGTCCACAAATTTAAAGTCGCTCAGCGCGCTATGGAACGGGCTATGCTCGGTATTTCTTTGATGGACAAAATCAGGAATATTGAAATCCGTCGAAGAACTAAAGTTGTCGATATAGCCGAAGTGATTAGCAAGCTGAAGTGGCAATGGGCCGGTCACATTTGCCGTAGAACCGACAACCGATTGGGTAGACGAAGTCTCGAGTGGAGGCCACTTATTGGGAAGCGAAGCGTTGGATGTCCCCCGGCCAGGTGGACTGGATGACCTAAAGCACCATACCGAGGGTAATTGGATGCGGAAGGCGGAGCACCGTGTGTGGTGGCGAGCCTTGGGAGAGGCCTATATCCTGCAGTGGAGAGACACGGGCTGATGATGATGCGAGCACGGTAAGCTGCATATTATAGTCGAGCTATAGATAATAAACCAATTTTAGACTAACCGGTTAGCTGAGTGGTTAGAGACCCTAACTGCGGTGCCGAGGGTCGCGGGTTCGATTCCTGGCCGGGACATATATTTGTGTGCATGAACACGTCTATCGGGTTCGATTCCCGCCCATGACATATATTTGTGTGCATGAACACATCTAATTTGTTTCGTGTCTGGGTGTAAAAGTATCTATATAAGTATTATGAAAAATAATTATGTATATCAGTTGTCTAGTATCCCATAATACAAGCATAATGCTTACTTTGAGACAATATGGCGCTGTGTGGGATGTCTCGGATATTATTATTAATGACTATAATAGCCAGCTTACTGAGTACGAGCATCATACGTCTTTCAATACATTTGTGATAAAAATTAGGTAGATACTTCAAATTTAAAAATGGCGGGAAATAAGGGCGCGAGCAGGTTGCTTTTCGCGGTTTACGCATGCGTCATAAAACAGAATACTCGTTTGTGATTGGTGTAAAGTAAAAAGGCCTAGTACTGTAAAATACAACATTAGGGTACAAGTTTCGACGTTATAAAGACCGTATTAATATAGCAAATGTATTGAAAAAGGTTTTTAGCACAAATCAAAGTCCTATGGGTAAAAACTGTTAAAATGAGAACCACAAATAATTTACTAAATTTATTACAGTATGAACACATAATACTCTAGTTTTACGAATTGGCTGGTCGTGGCTTTAATATAAGTTTTCCAGTCTCATCACAGGACATGTTGAAGTCGTTGAGCACGGAACGTGTGCGAGCCGTTATGATACTAGGAGCTATTACTTTACGATGCACACCCATCATAAACAGCAGTACTGCAAACATAATGAATTGGGATTTAATATAAACCATTATGCACATATGAAAACAGATATACATTTAGCATATTCATCTAATTTTGAACATGTCACCATTGTAGTAACATTTGGGGTTTTTAAGTCCCCACCAAAGTATTGCCGCCACGTGCAGTTATGATCAATGTAACTAATAATATTTTTTCATATTTATGTTATCTATAAATGTCAATATGATTATGAATGTATGTCAATAGTTAATAATAAAATAATGTCTTGCTAAGAATTGCCAGAAGAATTTTTGAAATGGCATATGTCTGTGCTCGCTCTAAAATCTTTTGAATTTTGTTTGAAAGTAGAATGTACCATGCAATATTTTTTGTATGATACCTATTTAACAAATAATAAAAATATATAAATGTGACTTGAATGTAATCAGGTATTGCAAGTGAAAACACACAAAAATTACAAAACATAAATGTAAAAATTAAAATAGTTTTTTACTTAAAGACTACCACCAACATATTTTGGTTAAATTGGTTCATCCCCATCTGCAATATCATATATAACATTCAAGCCGTGATTATATTTTATTATTTGCTGAAGTATTGAACAAAAAACATTGAATGGTGCATTCTACATGCTCAAACAAAATTCATACTATATAAATTTTAAAGCCTTTTTTGCTTTTTTCAGATGATTTTTAATACAATAATCATTTTTCAGTAATGCCATATCAGGTCTTAACACTAACCTAGGAATGTAGATGTAAACGCAAATATGGGATGGTTCCATAACGATTGAGTTAGAGAGATAACAGGTGTGAGTGGATCCGTGAGCCAATGCCATGCTGCTATTGCGGTACATACTGACACTAGTGCCAGTAAAACTGTAAAAAAAATTCCTTTCATTAGATATTCCAAACATATTTATCTTATTTAAGGATTGATATACTACTTACTCCTCCATCTCATAGTAGCTGGTTGAAGACATGCTATGACCTCTGTCAACCTTCTTTCGAACGCCTTTAAGTCTGGAAAATTACAATTCAGATAAAATTTAAGAGATATTATTGTTTTATACTAAATCACTGTGAGTAAAAAACTTCATCTGAGGCAGGACATAAGACATATTATGCATTGACTATTTGAATGCTATATTTAAAGAACATTTTGTGGCAGAGTTCAGAGTTCTAGATTCAGAGCATATTAAGTTTTTCTTTCTCATTTTAAATAGAAATATTTAAAAATGCTTTTAATAAAAAACTTTCCCACACAGTAAAGTTATTGAATCTTTACTCATTCTTACTGCATATATACCTACAGGAAGATTTTTTTAGAACCATCCAAAAATTGTCTAGATGTTAGGTATCACCAATAGACCTCATTACGTAAATAAAAAATATAGGTTACATTTTCATTATCTATTATTTTATCTACAGTGTTTTTTTTGCTTCTTTATGACGACGCGCCCGTGAACTTGAGACCGAGATGGGACAAATGGTGCAGCAGCCGTGAATGGTGACTAGAGTTTATTGGTTTTTTCAATATACTATAGAACAAGAATAGAACAATATATACTAGGGTCGGCTTTTCATTGTTGCCTGATGAAAATTTTGTTCATAAAAATGATCAATTTGAAATCTGGCTAAAACAGGTCGATAGTCCACCATTACAAAAAATAGGTTAGGTTATGGTTTGCTTGTGATAATGCGAGAAGCGAAGCGGAGCGACAAGCCCCTAAATAAACCTTATAATTTTTTTTCATTTCCTTAAAAAAATATTTACTGCATGAAGTTCCTACACCCCTTCCCCATAAGCCTGATTAAATACTTTTTTACTTTTCAGCAGGCTACATTGGAAAGAGTTACCCAATACTAAAAGGAAAGAAGACGGCCATCGGTTTTTTACCAAAAATCATTATATTAAAATTTGGATGGTTGTTAAAATTTCACCTTATATGAATGTTGGATGTATGTAGGAATGGAGATTTAACAATCAGGTTGTTCATAACCTGGTTATATTAAACCTTAAATCAAGATATGTTGTATAAAAGGCATCAAAATATTTCTTTTGGTATTATAACGAAGAACTCAATATTAAATTAATTGTTTATGCCAAAAGTTCTGATTGCTGGAGTAAAATTGTTTTATTTTGCTAAACTATTTCTTGTGTAACGCAATGTCGTGCGATTGCAGTTCCAAGGGTTACTGACTTTAATTTTAGGTGAAAAACTTACCATCACATGCTGTTTGTTCAAGCGACATTATTTGTAATTTCATGTAGAAAATATAGATATACTACATGATCCTTTTAATGCAGCGTCAGTTTCAGTGTCTAATAAGTTAATTATTAAAATCGTGTTTCGTAGCACTTATTAGATACCTAAACAATTTATAAATCACGATTTTTCTAAAATACATAATTCTTTATAATTCTTCATCTTTTTTGATTTGACATTGGCAGCTACTTGGCAACAATGGCAACTACCATGCAGTGTCGCCAGGTTTTGAATAGAAATGCAGATAAACCACATGCATGGGTTGAAAAATACTACTAAGTATCTTCTGTTCAAACGAAAATAATTAATACTTTGAGTTTTTGGTTCTCTCTGCAATAAGGAATACCTTCTACTTTCGCAACACTTGCAAAACGACCTGCTAGGCTACTCAAATGACCTCAATCACTTTTCATTAGCAGTTTCGTATTTTATTTGTCATCGTACAAAAATTTAAATGATGCCATTACTGGGGCCGTTTATATTAAATGATTTGAATGACCATATAATTTAATAGGATTACTGATAAAACACAAACCCGTCTGTCTACCACTGAAATGATTGAGGTTGTTTGCTTAGCTTAGTCTCCTGCCTAGCTGAGTGCTGACATCTAAGCCACTAAAAAAAATGTGGTATGAGGACGTCAGTCAGGTCGTAGACCAGGCTTCTAAGACTTTATTTACAAAATCAAAAGTGTTGCGTGCTGGAGTGCGCGCTGCTAACAGAAAAAACGAGCCAAGCGAGAGCCACCTTGAGTAGTAATTTTCCCTTTTTAGTGTGCTTGTGTCTAATACTTTACCTAAAGATGGCCGAACTTGTGTGTTTTTATACTTTTTATGCTCTTCACATAAAAACACCGGTAACCTTAAAATATGAGCAAAAAATACTACTGTAGTATTAAAATACTACGTCTGGCGACACTGCTACCATGGCTTAGATTATTTTGCCAGTGTCAATCTCCCATTTTATTTATTATTTATTAAAATGGCAACATTGTACACTTTTCCAAAAAAGGCCAGAAAGTTCTTGGTTCCGAATGTTATTTATTTTACAATTTTATTGAACTCACATTGAACTACAAAAAGAACTGTAATCGATTATTATTATTATTATTCAATCATCATTGTCAATGGTCAACAGCTCATATCGGCTTCACAGTTCACACCATGCCATGTGCCTACAAACTTACTATTTCCACAATATTTCTTTAGTTCCTAGGTAACTTGTATTACTTATTTTAGGAGAAATTATGGAGAAATAAGCAATATGGAGATATATAAAATATTATCTTTGCTCCGTCATTCCGTCAGTGTACGAGTACATTGTCGTTAAATATTTTATACACCGTCTTATTGTATAGGTAGGTATTATATTGTTATTGTATAAATGAATATGCATCCCTTAAAATTCCAGTAAACATTAGTGGTTATCTTATTTAAATCAGTATCAGTTCAGTTGGTAATTTTTTCTTTAAACTTATTTTTCATAATTTCAACATATCAATTGTTCAATGAATCATCATCAGCCCATTTTTACCCCACTGCAGGGGCTTAGGCCTCCGCCCAGGGTGAGGAGGGGGGGCTTGGAGCTTAAGTCCACCACGCTGCTCCACTGCGGGTTGGGAAATGTAACGACCGCCATCTATTGACAGCGTCCGGGACCGACTGCTTAACGTGCCCTCCGAAGCACGGTGTCAGTGATATTTTGTACATAAGTCAGAAAAACTCATTGGTACACGCCCGGATTCGAACCATGGCCCTATGGGGCCTTATAAATTTGAGACAGGTTCGTTGCGCTCTGGGCTATCCCGACACTTCAATGAATAAGTAATTATTATTATATTTAATTTAAGCTAGGTATTTCTTATTTAAATACACAGTTTACCATCTTCAAGATAGGTATTACATTTTAGTAAACAGATAGGTATCAATTAAAAAAAGAAACTTTAGAAAATACAAAAGGAATTGCAAAAAATTGTAATACTAAAGTCGCTATAAAAGTGATAGTAGGTAGGTACGTACCTGCCTACTGGTCAAAAGTGATAGTACGTAAATTGGGTATAATAATCATTTGGTCGATGTGGTCACCCTCTAAGAATGAAACACTCTTCTATATTAATAAAATTGAAGTGTCTGTCTGTCTGTCTGTCTGTCTGTGTTGTATTGTCTGTATCGTGTTGGTACTCAAACTTGATGTTTTGACGAAATCTATGTGACCACGTGACCACATTCTTAAATGCTTATATTCTCGAAACCATCAATCGCAGACCTATCGTGTTGGTATTAAAACTTGATGTTTTGACGAGATCTATGTGACCACGTGACCACATTTTTAAATGCTTATATTTTCGAAACCATTATTGGCAGATCTATAGTGTTGGTACTCAAAGTTGATGTTTTGACGAGATCTGTGTGACCACGTGACCACATTTTAAATGCTTAAATTTTCGAAACCGTCAATCGCAGACCTATCGTGTTGGTACTCAAACTTGATGTTTTGACGAGATCTATGTGACCACGTGACCACATTTTTAAATGCTTATATTTTCGAAACCATCAATCGCAGACCTATCGTGTTGGTACTCAAACTTGATGCTTTGACGAGATCTATGTGACCACGTGACCACATTTTTAAATGCTTATATTTTCGAAACCATTATTGGCAGATCTATAGTGTTGGTACTCAAAGTTGATGTTTTGACGAGATCTGTGTGACCACGTGACCACATTTTAAATGCTTAAATTTTCGAAACCGTCAATCGCAGACCTATCGTGTTGGTACTCAAACTTGATGTTTTGACGAGATCTATGTGACCACGTGACCACATTTTTAAATGCTTATATTTTCGAAACCATCAATCGCAGACCTATCGTGTTGGTACTCAAACTTGATGCTTTGACGAGATCTATGTGACCACGTGACCACATTTTTAAATGCTTATATTTTCGAAACTATTATTGGCAGATCTATAGTGTTGGTACTCAAAGTTGATGTTTTGACGAGGTCTATGTGACCACGTGACCACATTTTTAAATGCTTATATTTTCGAAACCATCAATCGCAGACCTATCGTGTTGGTACTCAAACTTGATGCTTTGACGAGATCTATGTGACCACATGACCAAATATTTAAATGCTTATATTTTCAAAACCATCAATCGCAGACCTATCGTGTTGGTACTCAAACTTGATGTTTTGACGAGATCTATGTGTCCATGTGACCACATTTTTAAATAACTATTTTTTCGAAACCTTCAATCTCAGACCTATCGTGTTGGTACTCAAACTTGATGTTTTGACGAGATCTATGTGTCCAAGTGACCACATTTTTAAATGCTTATATTTTCGAAACCATCAATCGCAGACATATCGTGTTGGTACTGAAACTTGATATTTTGGCGAGGTCTGTGTGACCACGTGATCAAATTTTTAAATGCTTATATTTTGGTAACTATCAATCGCAGACCTATCGTGTTGGTACTCAAACTTGATGTTTTGACGCGATCTATGTGACCACGTGACCAAATATTTAAATGCTTATATTTTCAAAACCATCAATCGCAGACCTATCGTGTTGGTACTCAAACTTGATGTTTTGACGCGATCTATGTGACCACGTGACCAAATATTTAAATGCTTATATTTTCAAAACCATCAATCGCAGACCTATCGTGTTGGTACTCAAACTTGATGTTTTGACGAGATCTATGTGTCCATGTGACCACATTTTTAAATAACTATTTTTTCGAAACCTTCAATCTCAGACCTATCGTGTTGGTACTCAAACTTGATGTTTTGACGAGATCTATGTGTCCAAGTGACCACATTTTTAAATGCTTATATTTTCGAAACCATTAATCGCAGACCTATCGTGTTGGTACTCAAACTTGATGTTTTGACGAGATGTATGTGACCACGTGACCACATTTTTAAATGCTTATATTTTCGAAACCATTAATCGCAGACCTATCGTGTTGGTACTCAAACTTGATGTTTTGACTAGATCTATGTGACCACGTGACCACATTTTCAAATGCTTATATTTTTGAAGCCATCAATCGCAGACCTATCGTGCTGGTTCTCAAACTTCATGTTTTGACGAGATCTATGTGACCACGTGACCACATTTTTAAATGCTTATATTTTCGAAACCATTAATCGCAGACCTATCGTGTTGGTACTCAAACTTGATGTTTTGACGAGATCTATGTGACCACGTGACCACATTTTTAAATGCTTATATTTTCAAAACCATCAATCGCAGACCTATCGTGTTGGTACTCAAACTTGATGTTTTGACGAGATCTATGTGTCCATGTGACCACATTTTTAAATGACTATTTTTTCGAAACCATTAATCTCAAACCTATCGTGTTGGTACTCAAACTTGATGTTTTGACGAGATCTATGTGACCACGTGACCAAATTTTTAAATGCTTATATTTTCGAAACTATTAATCGCAGATTTATCGTGTTGGTACCTACTCAAACTTGATGTTTTGACGAAATCTATGTGATCATGTCATATTACCTAATTTCATAAAAATTTTATAAGATTTCTTAGGCAGCTAAATTTCAGAACGTTCTAGAAAGTGTTACAATGTTCTAGAGCGTCGCGTTCCTTTAACTGTCCCAGTACAACTGTGCTCAACGCGAGCGAAGCCCGCGGGCGGAAAGCTAGTTTTCAAATAAAGTATTAAACAAACTACTTAACTCGTTCTTTCAGTCTTTTTGTTACAGCTATTTTACTTGGAGATTACTAGCACTAGACAAATGAAATTTGGAAGGTAGGTGTAATATATGAACCGCAATACAATGGTTTAAATTTAAGAAAAAAATATTTTCGGGGTAGTTATAAAAAAATTGTAGCGCAATTAACGTATGGGGCGGAACCTATAAGTAGGTCTTTAAAAATGATACACGATGAAAAATGTTAAAAATTATTTTTTTGTTTAGGCTGACAATTGTTGCGATATGTGCTTCTAAATTCAAAGTGTGCCTCCCCCCTTTTCCTTTTCAAATATGGGGTGGAAAAATTCTAATGAAAATTAAGTGTGACGTCTGTGAGACCTAACTAACTTCGGTAAACACGCCCGATGCGCGTCGAGCCGAGCGACTGATGACGTGCTTGTTTCTTGTTTACCGCAATAATTCAGACACATAATTGAGAAAATCATCAACTCGAGTTTGAGATGTCCATATAAGGGTGAAACTTATTATTTGTATTTTAACAAGGAACGTTCATTCCAATGATAAAGAAGTATAAAATTCCGAGTACAGAATCCTTCACTGTGCGTGCTGCGGTTATGTTCTAATGGGGTAACCATATCGACTAAAGGCCTATTAAAATATTATATTTTTTATAAACTGAATTGAACCAACAATGGGGCTTAACCGCTTTCTACTATTCTATGAAAATGCAACCTTTGGGCCATTTTAAAGGTAGAGGTTGTTACTTCCATCAGTTAACCACAGCAACAGAAATTACCACCCTGATAATAGGTAGGTACATATCACGCATACTAGGTTTCCTTTAGGTACTGGTTGTTTCAATTTGAACTTCTGTTCTCATTTGTGACATGCATATAAAGGACAACAAGGACATGGGATATTTTGTAGCTACTGGATAAATAAAATGATTTAGTTTTCATAGGCGATCCAAAAGAAATAAACATATTACACAGGCATATTTTATTATCATAAGTGTTTACATCGACACATTGCATAATTTACAAATAAGTTTCGTTTTTCTCCATAATAATTATTTACACATTTTATCATTCTGTTCAAATACCTACTACATATTTCCGTTTTAATCACTTCGTGAGCAACATTGAGGTATATTTTAATCCCAGTTTATTCAAAAGTTTCTCGTTCCTCGTTTCTGTACAAAAGATTTTTATTTCGTTAGAAAGAAATGGACAGAATTAGACACAATAGTTCCGTTTCATTTTCTAAGAAACACTAGACGATGATCACGTTCATGAAAATACTTATCGATAACTTAATGATCGTTAAAATTTTAAGTATCAGTCTAACATTCGATAAAAATTTACAAGTTTTAAATGCTACTTTTTTAAATTTATTAAGGCTACGTACGGCTCTTAACATTGGAGCCTTACAAAACGACCTGCAGGGTGATTCTCGGACCACTTGACTTTGTGTCTCATGAGACAACAACAACGAGATACATATTTTATTGTGAAAACGTAATTATGTATTTTGAAAAGTCTTGTATGATTCTCGAAAATCGTAATGGTTTATATGACTTTCGAGAATACGGAATTACGTTTTCATTAGAAAACAAAACTATTTTCATTAATATTGTCTCATGACATGAGACTAATAGTCAAGTGGTCCGAGAATCACTCCTTGCTTAATATAATATTTAGCTGAAGTTTTAATAACTATGGATTCGTTTACCAAAACGATGTTGTAATGTTCTGATTTGCAGAACAATAATATTTAAACATATGGTTATTCAAAAATTGCGCTACGTCTGTACCTTTGATTATTTACATGCCTCGATATAGCCCCGCGATACATTAAGAACAGAATATAACTGGCCAGTTTTTTTATATATTTGAATGACTAGGTACACAGGCTCTACACTCCCGCTAAGCTACGCAATATTAATTGTGTAATACGAGCATAACCGTATCTGTGTGCGTGAGTCATAAATGACATTTTTATTTACGCTCTTTGACGCCGAAACTCTATCTAGACATGTATATAGTCAAAGGTCTGTGCTTACTGTTTTCGATGTTGTTATGTATTCTATGTCTATTTTTATACGGGTGAAGCGTGCATGTATCATACCTATATAGATACTTGTATCTGACCTCAAGTTCGTGATGTCACATGAGACGACTTTTGTAAATAATGAGACTTTTTGTTATTTAATTTTGTTGTTTATTAGAATAAGCCTCATATACTCGTAGAAGGTCCAGTTTTACTGACTGACTTATACGAAATACGCTTTTAATCGCATGAAAATAATAGGTATAGATGCGTATTACCTTTGATCGATTGTAAGACTGGCGTCTCTCTATGTTCCGTGGGTAATCACCTTATTACAATTTGTCACAGAAATGTTCTCTACAATGTCGCATACCTACTCCAGTATCACTATTGCTCGTGAAGTAGATTTTATAGATTTATTGCTGCTTAGTACACTCGCAAACAAAAATATTTAAGGAATTGGGCCGGTTTAATAGGTATGTCGTCTCTGATCGTAGAATTGGGTGCATCCGTGGTGCTGTGATCGGGCATTATTGTTAATTGTGATACAGCGAAATGACACCGTTTTATACCAAATAGTATTAAGGATCTTTGGTGAAAAAAATGAAGTGCTTTTAAAATAATACCACTCAGTATACTATACCGTACTGGTGATACGAAGTTATCGGATTACTCTGGTAATGCGCAGGTGACTGACGGTTGCGTTGGTCAGCGATCGATCCTCTCCCACTACACCCGCAATCGCACCTTTCGCATGCGTACCTACTTAGTATTTATGTTTGAGTTTCAGTGTGGTTACTATCCCGATAATTTTTTCGGAAAAAATATTTAAATGAGATTTTTTTAAATAGTTTTAGATGATATCTAACTAAATAAATCCTCAAATCCGCACGGTGGCGGCGCGAGATTGATGATATTTCGATCTACCCGCAGACGGATCTCAGTATACAAGAAAACTTTTTAAGTTTTTGATATATACTGTTAATGTAAAAATTGTTTAACTTTGTTTTTATCAAATAAATTAAAAAAAAGCCTATAAAAAAATCTCCCGTATATATATTACATAGGTAATCATAATTTGACAACTAGACAACAGGTGATTTCACGAAAGGGGCCCACCGTTTGTTCAAATATCAGCAATAATGATGAGCTCAATTCTACGAGGGACGACATACCAATAGTTATTTTTAAAATGAAACACTCTGTAAACTATAATCATCTCATTCAAAGTGCCCTACCAAGTTGCGTTTTGTTGCCACAAACTTCAACATATGTCGTATAGTACTAGCTGTAACCTGTCGCTTGACCCGCATGGACTACACGTTTGGATTATTTCGGCCTTAAGGAGGTAGTCTTTTCATACAAAAAAGAGGGTTCGGCCCGTGTCTGATCCTCACTGTATTTTTGTATCAATAATTACAGAAAAAATGTATGTACTAGGAAAAATACTGTCACAGGGCGGTATGTTTTTTTTTAAATATCTTGTGTAGTTGTTCTAGAATAAATTCCCGAAAAACATTATTTCCGTCGGTTCTTCGTTTTTAAAAATAGTGAGCCGTAAATTCGATATTAATGTGAATTAAAAAAAAAAAAACAAAACGTATCGCCGTACCCTGGGGACATCCTTATTTAATGACCCTGCAAATTTTGATTCCAGTTCATACAGCTTTCAGGGATGCAAGCTGTTTCGACGAGTATTTCATAGATATTTTTGAGAATTTTCTCTTGTCATCTCTTTCACTCGGAAACAGGCTGGGGAAGAGTGATTGAAACGGAGATAGCAATGCCAAATCAAAGCCGCGGAGAGAAAGACTATCCCCTTATTTCCGCGATAAAAAGTAGTCTATGTTTTACATAAGGGTTCAAGGTATGAACCTTTCATTAAATACGGAGCGGTTCAGTCGTGAAAATGAAGGAGAAGGACAGAGAGAAAAACTTTTGTAATTATGATATTAGTATGGATTTAAGATTAGACACGGTAACCTCAAAGGAATTTAGGTCCCTAAAACGATCCGTTTTGGACCTATCTTACCAAAACAGATTGTTTTTGTCGACTTAGTAAGGTATTCGTCTAATATTGAAAATGTTATATTTATTAAGAAAATATAAAAATACACTATAAACGATAACATAGTTTATAAATAAAATTATATTCGATTGAAGAGCATGGAACTTATAAGCTATTAAAAATTTAACTTTGTCTCTTTCTTGATAAAAGAAGTTTAACATTATTTTAAAAGGCCTGACGTCACACCGCGCGGTATTGCCATTTATACCGTGTTCTACCGATTCCTTTGAAGTTATCATCCATTCGTATATATAACATACAATAATTTATACGCAGTACGTTCAAGTGTGAGGATTCCTCACAGTCCGTGGGAATAATTCTAGGGGCGTATGTAGTGGGAGTTGTAACTTCATGCCTATGCTATTCAATTAACGGATAACATGTGATCACATTCATTTAATAAACTACACTTAACTAATTTTAAGTAGTCTTAATATATTTGGTGTAAAGATCCATCTTATGACTAGTCAAAATTGTTACTTCAGTTTATTTTTAACATAATTTCATATATCTAGGACTCTAATTCGATTTATCACACGTTTCAAGAGTTATCGAAGGTAATCGATTCGTTAGTCCGTTTTTAGCGATTTTCTACTCAAAGGGCGTATTTTATTTGATTATTTACATGTTTAGATATAGCTACGGGATACATTGAGAACAAAAATAAATTGCCAGCGTTTACATACTTGTGTATTCTACACTCCCGTCACGTCGCGCATCGTTTTCAGCGTCCTGCGTGCGTGAATTATAACCGAGCTGTTAGGTGATATTTTATTCTACGTTTTTTGAAGCGTAATATCTATCTATATGACATGTAAATAATCAAAGGGCGTATTCATTTAGTACTATCGGTCAAGCTATCGCTGTTTGTTTCTTATTAATATTAAATAGATTACGAATTACTAAAGTGATACAAATCCCTAATGATAACCACTATAAGGTTTTTCAATACTTACGAATACAATTTATGAATATGTACCTTAAGGGTATGTTGTAACCATGCAGGTAAGAATTAAGAATGTTTGGTCTTAAGACTTAATTTAAGACCAAACGTCTTAAATGAATGTTGTTGAGTGTTTTCCAGGAAATTTCGACGTAAAGGAGGGAAATATAATATGAAGAGAAGGAGCGGAGACTTTCGGTGTGCCAACGCTAGCATTTTATGTAGGTAGGTAGGTGGGGATCTATTATGTTTTTATTTACACACGAATATAGGGTTTGACCGTTCGATCTTATTTTCATGTTAGCAAAAACATTATTATCTCCATGGTTGTAATATAACCATCGATATTAGACTATTATAGATATGACTTAAACATTTTTAACATTAGAACGATTCTAACATTCTGGTGCTTTATTACCTTAGTAAAAAAAAAATTACTATGGATTACTTTGCGTTTATATGAAAGGCACATATCTTTATTTCCAATATCGATGGTTAACACACTCTGATTGTAGTTTTGACATAAACAACTTACATCACAGATTTAAGTAGGTAATACATAGATTTTCGAAAAAAGATCCTCAATGTAATAAATTATTATAGAAAACGCGCTTTCTGGAAGTACCTTAGCGTAAAAATGACATAAGTAATAATTAACAAGTACCATGATGTGGATAATGAGGTAACTTTATGCTAGCAGTGGGTAATACCACAGAATATATAATAGTACAGTTTGAAATTATTTATATATAAAGACTCTCGCCACGACACAAAGTGCAATTCAGCTTGCGCAGCGCACTTACGTAGGAATTATCTACAAGTGTCTACAAGCCCCCAAACGCTGGGCCGGTCCGTCCATAGAGATAATATAACTAGAGTATGCAAGCTCTATATTGCCCTATATGTAACGGTTGGGCATGGGAGAAAAAAGGATGGAAAATAACTATACCCTATTATAAATCAAGGTACTCCTACGAGGTACTCTTATTAGCTGTCTCTTTCTGTTAAGACCCGCATTTCGGACTGTCTTGCCAACTCTATTCTCCTATCTCTATGGATCCGCTGGTGCACTTGTAGCTTCTAGTTATAGGCGTGGAATGCGCCAGGCCTGGTACCTAATACTAAATCTCTATGGTTGGGTTTGTCGACCTTTCTATATATATATTATAAAGTCATTTATTTTAAAAACTGATACAGTTTAGAAAATCAAATACGAATTTCTCTGTGTGATTAAAATCTTGAGTAGTTTGGACCAGAGGTTGTTAATGCAGGAGAAATGCGCTAAAAATGCAATTCTATGTATAAACAAAATAGGGAGTTTAGAGCACTGATTATGTACTTAGGTACATTTAATTTTGGTGGATTGAATTTTCGTACAGATTGGCAATGCAAGTTTATAAAAAGGCGAACCTGTATATAGGTAAGTTTAATTATTGGAATTAGGGATAATCATAGCGAAATGTCTTATCAATGCGAACTATAACTATATAATTTTATATAAGTTAGTATTATATATGCTGTACCTTTAATGTGGGAATACATTAAAAGAGATGCTGGGATATCGACTGACGAATAATTCGAAAAATCCACATAATTCTATATTGTTGGCGGTAACTTAAACAATAATTTAAGTGAGCAACGGTCGTCCAACACGTTTGCCTTAGATTATTGTGCCAATTACCGGTGAGCACCCGCTGAACACAATAAGAGCGTCAAAAGCCGTCGTTTAAAAAAAAACATTGCCGATCTTTTAATTTGTTATGTTTCTTTATAATTAGTCCATATTCCATCATTTTTTTCAATAAAATGCACGATTTATGATACTACACAAGATTATGAGATATATGAAAAGTATTAGAGAAATCGGAGCTATTAATTGACTCCCTATAAGGAGTATAGAATTATAGTATATTTAATTACAACATTGATTTATGAACAATAGGATAATATATTACTTAATACTCATTATAGTTTCAATAAAAAACGTAAGAGCAACAATTTGTAAAAAAATTGCATTGTGGATTCCCATTGATAGAACATCTCGCCATACTTATTCTAGTAGAAGAGTTTGTAGGAAATTACTGCATTCGAGGGGTGTTCAATATACAATGAAAATGATTTATTTCTTAATACAAAAAATAATTAATACCATCAGGCTGTCGTAGTTAACACCAGCACTTCACGCTCGTCGAGTGGAGGCGAGCGCCAGAGACAGCGCTATACGGATAAAAGAGAAAGCATCTCCTCCTTCTCTTTTACCCACATAGTAGTGTCTCGGCACTCGGCTCCGCTCGGCGAGCGTGAAGTGCCTGCATCACACACCTGTAAAATCACTCAAAAAGAAAAAAAAAACTGATTCTGTTTTGTTTTTAAAAATAGCAATAAATAGTTTGGATTGTGTCGAAGCGTGTGAACGAAAATAGAAAGAAAATTAATTGTATTTGCTTGAATTTTTTCACTGCTGAACATGTTGATTGCGACTTGAAACAATAAGAGTTGACAAAATGGTGTTCCCCGTATTCTATAGGTGCACTTTGGTGTGACCTAAAGCACCATACCGGGGGTGATTAGATGCGGAAGGCGGAGGACCGTGTGTGGTGGCGAACCTTGGAAGAGGCTATATCCTGCAGTGGAGAGACACGGGCTGATGATGGTGATGATGACTTTGGTGTGCTGAATTTAAACGCTGAAAAACTTTGACTTATGAAGAGCTTCTTTTAGGATGCTCTGCGATATCAATGACCGAAGAAATTTAAAAAAAATTTGAAATAAATGGTTTTCCACATCGATATCGTTCGTTTTATTTTGTTTCAAAGACAAAAGACGCTTCGCTGTACAAGTTCAGAATTACGATGTCTGCTATAGAAGAAGCCGGCTTTCAAATAAGGAAACGTTCTCCGTACCTATTTACCGGCCCTTACTTCTAATGATTTTTATTTATTTCCGGAATTAAAGGAACACACGAAAGGCTAAAAATTTTGATGGTAATGATGCAGTAATATAGTTGCAATGCAGGATTTTTTAGATGATCAAAATGAAGAGTTTATTAATAAAAGTATTTAGGGTTAAAAAAAAGAGATATTAAATGCATAGATAAATCTAAAAGGCGACTATGTAGAAAAATAATAAATGAAAATTAAATCGAAGTTAATTATGTCTTACTCATCCTTATTTCTTTTTGAAATGTCTGGTAGATACAGTTTATTGCAACAAATATTTGGTAATTTATAACTCATTCTAAAATTTCTTTTTTAATTATTAACATATCTATTTGGTGTAAAAATTATTATTTAAACCTTAAGTATCTAATATCAATATTTTTGACAACAATTCCCAAACATGTCTATTCGACTTGGATTCGGTCGCCAAACATCCTTACTCACAACTATCTAACAATCTCTGTAGATACGAATACATATATTGTAGTTTTTTAACCACTTAGGTAAGTAGGTATCTGATGTTATTTTTTTCTAACTCGTATAGTATACAGTGTATAGTTCGCCTCAAACTTTATGGCGGATCGGAATACAATGCTTCAAGCGTGCTTGCGCAGGTATAGTCATATACACCTCGCTCCACTGCGTCCCGCTGCACCTAAAAGTGGTTACTGCGACGCGACTTGTGCCTATGTTCGGATCCGCCATAAAGCTATATTGGAACTATACCTACTAAGAAGTAAACATAATGGCCGCTATTTTGATGAAGTTTCATATACCCATAAAGAGACTCATAATCAGTTAGAAGAACTCAGTAGGAGACAATTTAATTAAAAGATACACTGCATGACGCGTTTTCGATTAAGTATCTACATATAAACATCTCTAGTGTTAGGGCACATAAAATCCAAAATGTAATTGTAGCAGATTCTAACGCACACGCTTGCTAACTCAACTACTTAAAGTCGACAAATTTTATCAGTTGCATTTAGGTACTTAATTTAAAAAGAAATCTATATTTAATTTTCTTCAATAATATGTAGGTAACTAATTCTGACGGGTAATACGTGTACATAAAGATCGCGCGTCCCGCCTATTTCCCTTCCTGATCCCATCTCATACATAAATGTGTTAATTTTGGTTCAAGAACTAAACGGTCAGCATTACTCCTCTTTTGAACTAATTAGAAGCTAAATGGTCTGCAATCTTTTACTTACACAGAAATCTATATAAGATAGAAATATGTAATCGAGGAAAGCGTGCATGAGGCGTGCGTGCAGGCAATACGATCACATGTGCCTATTTGAACCTAATCACTTGTCCAGGTTTAGTAGGTGTATTTCTGTAACAGTAAAACTATACCGCATTGAGTAGTAGTTTACACACAGACGCGAAAAGCATTGTTGCAACATCGGCGACTTACGTTTCTATGCAAATCTGTTACTAGTCAATATACACCATTGTTTATTTAAATTCATTACTACGTGGTGTGGCTTAGTGCGGGTACGTCTGTTAAGTGGAATATCCTGGGTTCAAATCCTATTAAAATTTGGGTATCGAGATAAGCTACCCGTGTTCGTGAGTGTTATTACACTGGTACCAGTATAGATAACAATATCTCAAGATCAGTGCAATACGTGTTGGCGTAATTTTTATTATTATTCATTATACAAACATACACTCCAGTGCAGTAAACATAAATCCAACTCGAGTCATGCAGGTAGACTAAAAAAGTCTTAGAAACCATTATCCCGAGAAGTATAACTCAAACATTATTGAACTTATACTCTAACATTCAGGTGGGTAAAGCTAGTTATAAATTATTCTGTTTGAAGAAAAATCAATTCATTAGTTTCCGTTAACTATAAAATTAATAACCTAACACAGCACCCTTTATATTCATCGGAAATATTTCAAAGCAGACACGAGCAAAAACTTCTCTATGAATAGATCTGAATCTAGAGCAGCGATGTGTGCCGCTCTGCCGACTAAAGCGCTGGCTGTGTGTGGCAATGCGTGTTGCACGTCGTATCTGACCACAGATACCGTAGAAGCTCTAGCCGCCAACGGTGACACCATGTTGTGGACCTGCAATTTATTGAACTCATTAACCCGAAGCATCAGCTCCCAGTAATCAAACCAAGGTTGGGTGGGGCTTTACTAGAATCGATCAATCAATACATACAGGTTGATACCTTAATCAGTGTCTAAATTGTACAGTATGAGATTTGATGAAAATTAATACCTATTTTTTTCTTTTAGTTTCACTGAGTATTAAAATATTGAAAAATGTTTTCGTGTTATCTTAGGAAGATGTTACGTTAACATGTTACGTTTTTCTTGCGACACGTTCAAAACGAACACACCTCAATAAAAAAAGAATAAACCCAGAATACAACTGCACAACGACCAGTATCATTTTCGCATTACGTATGGTAAAAGAGTTTACTTTACAACATACCCTCGTACCTATCCACTTAGTAATATACTCGCATTATGGAGTGCGAGTCTTTTTACTTGAAAAAAAAAAAGAAATTTGGCGGAACTACAGTTTCAAATAGTGTTATCGTGCTTGTATCCACATTCTTACCATTTCTCTATACGCCTGACCCAAGAGCGAAGTGTCTTTGGCAGCAGCCTTGCATAGTTCTAATCGAGCCGAGTGTAATGGTACGTAACGGTCTTGACCAGATCCACAGAGCAGGATGTGCTTGAACTGGTGTAGTTGGCTTCTTTCGCTTAACCGGTACAAGAATGATCGGCGTGGGTCTGCCGCGTCTCTCAGCGAGAGCTGCAGAAGAGAACCGGATTTCTTCCATTTCTGCATGAACCACATACCTGGAAAAAATAATTAACTTGTTAAAAATTAATTACTTCATTGAGCTAAGCAAAACTGCGTGCCCCCACTTCGAGATATCGGCGATGATTGCTAGTGTAAGGGGTGTACCGTGCACATTCCGAGACAAAAACTTACCTACTGAAAGGAACGTATCTAAACGACAAATAATTTTTATCAAATTTTACCAAAAGTATAAATTTTACAAATGAAATCAAATAGGTAACGGAT
The DNA here is from genome assembly GCA_949709985.1 of Luffia ferchaultella. Taxonomy (NCBI): domain Eukaryota; kingdom Metazoa; phylum Arthropoda; class Insecta; order Lepidoptera; family Psychidae; genus Luffia; species Luffia ferchaultella. The sequence continues at coordinate 6,375,757 of OX453252.1, read as the reverse complement.
TATCTTCGTGTTCTTTGGACACGATGGCGACTAGATGGCGCTGTGTGGTATATCCCGGATATTATTATTATTATGTATTATCTACTCAATACATTTTTTCACAAGGTTTTTGGCAACTCGATAAAATTATGATTTCTAAACTATTAAATCAATATTTTAAGAAATATTTTTGCGCTAATACATTAATTTCAAGTGTTTCCAGCGCTTAACACATACACACACAATAACACATACAATCACAACAACGTCTAGGTCCCAAACTAAGCATTCGCTTGTATTTTGGGTACCAAGTGAAGACACCACATATATATAACAACCAAGACCCGGTGCCAGTATTAATATTCATCATATAAATACTGATCCGACGTGGGATTCGAACCCGGGACCTCCAGCTTCGCAGGCAGGATCGCTGCCCACTAGGCTAAGCGGTCGTCAACCAGCGTCGTCTTAACCACACTGAATCATTTGAAATTAGAGAATCATAGTAAAATTGTACATTTTATCTTCATGTAACTGCATTACCGTAGTTGAGTCATCTTACAACCAATTACTACTACCGATTACAATTACTAGATTGCTTTAATAAAAGTTGTAATTTTACCAGCATTGACTAGCCCGCTGGAATTATAAAGCGTCCCGAGATGAGGACCGCTGAGTGACAAGAACGTGTGCAATTTCCCCAAGAAAGGTTTCATTTGAGGTCTAGCTAGCGCAGAGCGAATGATGATGGTGCCCAAAGAATGACCCACGAAGCTTATACGGGCCGGGTCACTTGAATTCTGGACGTGGTGGAGGATTTCTTGTACTAGTCTGCAAAAAAAAAAACATTTCAGATTCAATTTTTTAGTGAATCAGAATAATGTACAATTTTTATAGGGTTCCGTAGCCAAATGGTAAAAAAGGAATCCTTATAGTTTCGCCATGTCCGTCCGTCCGTCTGTCTGTCTGTCTGCCTGTCTATGGTTCTCGGAAACTATTGGCAATATATAGATGAAATTTGGAAGGTAGGTGTAATCTATGAACCGCTACACAATGACGTAGTGAAATTATGATTTATTTTTTTGGATTGGTATACATGTAACTTGGTGGTGGTATACATGTAACTGAAGTACGAAAAAAAAATTTCATCGTATATTAACGCGAGAGGTACCAAATGTTAAGTCTTAAAAAATGATATCAAGGTTTCAAACAATTTTTTTATTTAAGTCAACAGGTGTTGATATATGCAGTCCTAATTTTTGTTAGAGTCATGTGTCCCCCCAACCCCTCTACCAGCTAAACCGTTGTTTTTGGATATGTGAAAAAAATTTATGGCCGGAGTAGGTATATATAACGTAGTTTAAAGGAAAACTATCACAGCTAACTAAACTGTATTATTTAACGAGTCATAGACTGACTTATAAAATGTGCTTTTATAAGTAATAATTTTGTAAAAATTCCATAGAAAATGACAGATAGCGTTTAGCCAATATGAGAAAACTTGATGCATTTTATCTATGTGACGTTGTTGTAAAAGATAATTTAAAAAATAAAAACATTTTATAATGAAAACCACACTGTATTAGTAGGTACTATAAATTTACGCTTTCCTTTGCAGAGCTTATTCTCGTCACAATCGCTGTAATAAAATAAGTAATAAAAGTTGTCTCTAGCTATCAGTGCACTCATGTTATTGCTTTTCGGATTAGCCAGGGAGGATCGAGTGCCTTCTAGATAACTAACGAAATAAAAATGAAATATATTTATACATTGGTTCTTAAATTACATAATAATGACGATTAATGGTTAAGTTCGATAAACGTCGCGCTCGTTTTTGTATATTGTATGATGGTACGGAACCTTTCGTGTGTGGGTCCGATTCGCACTTGGCTGGGTTTTTCTGATTTTATATTGGTAATACAAACTTCGCGTGCTAGGTAGGTACTTTGTCAGTGTTAGTTTCACGATTCGCAATATAAAGTTTTTAATCTATATAAATATTGTATCTTACAATAGTTGTACGAGAATGTACTAATTTGTGAAACCTAGCACGGCGTTTTTTTTCTTACTGCTTTGCTCCTAAAAATAATCGTGGTAGCGTAATATAAGCGTATAAACAAAATTACAAACAGGTAAACAGACAAACAGATTATTTGATTGCCATAAATAGAACAAAACCCTCCATTTTTAGAAATGTTCTTAGATTTTATTTAGGACTAGCGACCGCCCGCAGCTTCGCTTACGTAGACTACACATTTCAGTTTTAGGACGTATTAACATTCGAAACGGTTTATATGTACATTTTGCTGAAACTAATATTGGGTACACCCATTCAAACTTTCAGTCTTTATTCTCCCCACTCCTTTAAGAAAACCGATACTCCCATACTTTCACCTCCCGTTTCCCACCCTTAAAATGTGGAAATCCAAAAACCCTGAAACACGTTATTATTTACTTATGTTAAAATTTTTATGTTTCTAACTTTAAAGAACAAATATTCTCATACAAAGCCCTTCCATCCCTAACTCCTTAAATTTGAAATTTCCAAATATTCCTTTCTTAAAAAATTTATACGTTATAAAATAAACCTCTGTTTCAAATTTCAGCTTCCTAGACTTAGTAGTTTCGGCTTATCTACGTTGATAGATCATTGAAGACAAACGACAGACAGACACAAAAAGTAGCTGATTTCACTCTTGACAACCTTCTTTCACGTCTGCAAAGTTTCATTAAAATCTGTTTAGCCATTTTGGAAATTAGCTCGAATAGACACATAGACGTACAAATAGACAGACGGACAAAAAGAAGTGTATGTCACTTTTGACCACTTCTTTTCCATATTTGTGAAGTTTCATCAAAATCAGTTTAGCCGTTTTGGAGATTTGCTCGAATAGACAGACAGACATATAGTATTATTTTACACATATAGCCTATAGCCTTCCTCAATAAATAGACTATCAAACACAAAAAGAATTTTTTAATTCGAACCAGTAGTTCCTGAGATTTGCGCGTTCAAACAAACAAACAAACAAACTCTTCAGCTTTTTAATATTAGTATAGATTATTCTTTTATGTGATGTTTATTGAATATTCATAATATTCAAATAAGTACCAGTCGATTATCGTTTCATAGGGTTAGGTATAGTTTTTATTACTAATAAGACAATCAGTATTTTCCTAGAAAAATAAAGTTGTTGCCGGATAAACCAAAATCTATAATACCTTTCCGTCATCGTGTCGAAATCAGAAAAGGTGTCTCCTTGATTCCTTTCCGACATTAAAAAATCCAGCCTAGCACCTGGTAGACCAAGTTCTAAGTAGGTTTTCACTAATCGTAAGTCAGCAGCATTGCCGTCTAGGCCGTGGACGCAGATAATTAAATGTAACCCTGAAAAAGAAATTTATAAATTAAGTACTTCATCAAATCTATCAATGAACAAATATGTACAAAATAATGTAAAAAACGTTTTTTTTCTATATATTACGCAAGAATAAGGGTTTTGCACAATATGTTGGCTTCAATGGATTTTAAATAACTCACACTATTTCTAAGAAAGTGTACGTATTTCCGTACCAAATATCCCGTATCTTTTAATTCAAAAGAGAGTTTTTGAATACGAATACTTTTAAAGACAGCGTGGTGAGCAATTTCTTGAAGGGTTTTTTGAGCATGTGCTATCTCAAGATGCTGAAGGGCAAAAATAAGTTGAAAAAAGCTCGGATCACATCTGTGCACAAAATTGCTTAACACTAGAATTGTTTGCTGGACGTTAGTTTAGAATAGGCTCCGAAATTAAATTGATATTGATGAAACTTTCTGCATTCATAGAGAATACTGTACACAATCTGCTTTTTATTTTGTTTTGGTATTTAATGAGCTTACAAGATGAAAATCATCTTATAAATTCAGAGATAGCGAAGCGATTACGTATGTTTAGGGTAACGTTGGAACGAATTAGGACGCTACATATATACTTGCTTAAAACCGAAAAGTATATAAGTTTACTACCATTGGCAAGGATTTAAACCATAATAGTACACCCTGAAACCTAAAACTTTTAAATAGTATAAAAGCTAGATGCTCACTGAGATTCGAATTATTACCATTCAGTGTAAATGCTATCCAATTCTTTCTATAGGACAGGGAAGAGTTGAGCACAAAAACGACATAAACAATAAGGTCGTGCGAATGAATCTGGGGGCTATTACTGTCTAGGTTAAATCAGTACCTGGTTTAATAACACAAAGGTTTAGACCACGCGGGCGTAACCGTGAGCAAAAAGCAAATCTTGAATAATGTATATATCACACGTTAATTTTTTATTCATTTTTAAAAAATAATAATTATTAGAAAATTATTCGTTATAAATTTTATAGCTAGACATGAAAAACATGTATACTGTGCTATGTCCAAAACACCTTTACAGCACTAATAGTCTACGAATATGACATACAGATGGACAGACTGACGGATATGATTAAAAATAAGGGTTCCTAGTCTGTCTACACAATCCTAAAAAAAAAGAACAAGCCATGATGAAGAGCTGATCTCACCTTCGGGGTTAAACATCCTATACTCGTCGCTGATATGAAAATAAGGCAGAGAGTTTTCGACTGGCGGGAAATCTGAGTACAAGGCCCCTGGGTACTTGACGCTTTGTCGGAATTCCTCTCGACATTTCACGAACAGCCTTTCCGATTCAGCTAAACCAAATATGCTGATGAAATCGTTTTCTCTTTCTTCTGAAATCAAATAACGTTATTTTACTATATAGACTTTGAAGATATAGGATGCTTTTCATCTATCTTTATTTTTTTTTCGTTAATCATGTAATGTTTAAGACACGGAAACGCCAAGTAACGATATCAATGAATACATTCATATAGTAAAATTTAGTACCTACTCTGAACTACTATGTTACTTATTTAGACTTTTACTTACTGTCCAATTAAGAAACGTACATTCAGATTCAGTTTCGATGAAACATGTGTTGACTCTTTCTTTCAACCCAAGTGTACAAAGGACAAAACATATTTTGACTAAACTAGGTATAAATAAACGTTATTAAATTAGACAGTTGAGTGTTTCATTTCGATACATGCTGTGAGAATACATGGTTGACTTTTCGTATTCGCTTGTCAGCTGATACTGACCGCAGACCTCCTTACATATTTTACTTCTAGGATACCTTGAGACAATTTATTCTTGATGGTTCGGGAAGACGATTATCCCATCGAATTATCAAACAGTCGAGCTCTTTTCGCGGAATTGTTTTTGATTTGTTTTCAATTAATTTCCTGAGGCTGGTAAACCATTCATTTATTTTCACCTTACTGCAGTATATGTTATTACCTTTGTACGTCATTTTATCACAATAAAAAACTCAATTAAACACAACAATAAGTAAAGGAAAAAAAAAAACAAAAGTAGCGTACGCAAACGATACGTCTAATATGCGTGTAACAGATGTAGACGTCCATATGACGTCAAATGGGAGTTATTTTCTCTTCTGAATATCCTTTCATAGAGTGATATGGTTTTCTCATTAAAAAAAGTTTAATCTACCTTTTATATCCGTATTATGATACTTCGTAGAAGTAGTTTTGATATTTAATTTTTTTTGACAGATAAGAAAAAAGATGGTAAGTCAGGCGATTTACCTGTATTACCATTGTCATTCCTAGAAGCCAATTCTCCAGTACTTTGACTTTTGTTGAGTGTAGCTGCCGACGGAGCATTTGCAGATTTGACTGATCGATGAGGTCTCAGTTTTCTTCTTTCCATAATACCTGAAAATAATATAGTAATTACTTATATAAACTTTTTAACTAACTAGTTCGAAGCTTCGAAGTATAAGTTGAAATAAATTTTAATTCAAACACAATAACTTATTAAGAAATAGGTATTCGTTTATTGTTATATTATTAATTTTATATATAGTATCTAAGGAATAAAATTAATTTAAATCGGTCAATTATTTATGAAGAAAATTGCAGATATATAATATATATAGTATACAAGTAAATTACAAAATAAATAAATAAATACATGCATAATTACGGATAATATAATTTTTTTTAACTCGCTAAAAAGTAGAGAAATTACTGCAATGGCGTCGAATAAATAGAGTAGGTACCTACCTGTAAAAATTATGTAAATTGTAGAGTTTTTTAATAAAACATTTATAGTAGTGCATTATTAATTAAATTAAAACTAAAGTTTTTATAAGTGTAGAATATTCTATTAGGAGATAATGACTAATTAAAAATAAATTAATGGTATTCACCTTCGCAGACGTGGTATAGAGGGTTATCTAATTGTAACGGTGTTTGCGTTTGCCTTTTTGGGGTTCTTGAAGGGGTGGATGCCTTGCTACTTTGTCGACTCAGTTTCGGCGATTTTGTCGGTGGATCCTAGAAACAAAATTATATAATTCGTCATTCGTTTTGCATCTTGATTATTTTATTTTTATAGTAATATCCTGTTAGGTTAAAATTTCTTTGTTTCTCCAACTATTTCGGAGCAATAAAATCACGTCTTTCACATTTATAATATTGTTTAATTTAATACAGTGAAAGTCATGCGCTCTGTTAGTACCTCAATCAAACACAACTTATTAATGCTAGTTTCTTATATACTTATAAATAACAAGTGTCATGTCCGTCTGTTAGTTCCAGCTCGTCAATCTAGAGTTAGACCCCTTTACAGAAGAGAATATATATGATAAACGTACCTTAAACTCGTCTGGTGGTGTGGGAACATCTCTAAACTGTTGCGGAGGTGGTAATTTCAGATGTTCGTAATCGTTTTCACCACCGAAATGGCTTAAATCAATTTCCGATTTTGATTTATTCTGATATTTCTCTACGGCGGCTACGGGACCCCCAGTTTTCTTGTGACTTCCGCAGGATCTGTCCACTGTAAGACTTCTTATTTCAGCAGCTATCAATTTCTCCGTATATTGTATTCGATCTTTAAGATGACCTTTGCCAAGAGCGTTAGAATTTGCAGCTGCTTGTGGTTTTGGAGGTATCTCTTTCCGAATGTACGGGTGTAAGTTATCGCTTATAGTTTGGGATTTCTTAACCGTTCCGTCGTTTATTGCTACCGATTGTTTGTTATAAGGTTTATCTTGAACAGCGCTGAATGAATTGTGCCTTTGGTTGAGTTTCGGGGCTGATTCAGGACACTGTTGAAAGCATGTTGCAGTGCATGTGTCAGAAATACATCCAGGGTCTATGCCGTTATCATGCATAATTTTATTAAATTCGCATTGACTATCCATGCATATGGAATCGCTGCAGATTGTACATTCTTCACAGACGGCTTTGTCACAACACTCGATTTTTTCTGAAGGGTTGGTTTGTGCCACTTTCACTGCGAGTTTTAATAACCTTTCTCTCAATTGATCACCATTAAGTACGGTCCTTTTAAAATCGCTGATTTTGTCTCCATTTTGTTTTCGTATCTCATTGACTACATTCGCAGTTTCATCTTGTTGATTCCTAGAACTTGCCGTATTATTTACGGGAGGGAAACTCTGGTTTAATTGACAACTTGCATTATCTGGAGAAGACGGTCCTGAACTGCGTCCGCTGGAAACCCAACCACTTTGTTCGCTTAAGCTGGATGTGGAATTACTTCTGCTCTTTTTTTCGTCTTTGTTTTTAAAGTTCTCAGGTGGCAAAATCTTGAAATCTTCATCAGCTATGTCTAGCGGAGGTGATTCAAAAGCAGCCGGAGGTGCTAAATTAGGTAAAGATTCAGAACCAAATGTATTATTTATGTTAGACTCATCTAAAACCGATGCAGCGCTTCTACAGTGCCGTAATATTTCAGGCCCTTGATCTAAACTATAAGGAACACTAGCTGATGTTTCTAATCGTCTTAGCTCAAAAGGAATACTCTCGTTGCTAGAAGTAGAAGCCGCTTCTGACATAAGCTGTGTCATTTTTTCAGATGGTTTATGTTTTGATTTTTTTTCTGGTTTTCCGCTAGATCTACTGGATTTAGGTGTGGTTATTCCTGATTTTGGAGTGACTCTTCCAGATTTTGGAGTGGCTAATCCGGATCTGGGGGTTATTACCCCGGATTTTGGCGTGGCTTTTCCCGATTTAGGTGTTGTCCCGCGATCTGATTTCGGAGTACTTCGTTCTGATTTAGGCGTTTGTCGATCTGATTTACTTTCTCTCGATCTTATAGAATGGTAACTGTTCAAAGAATCTCTGCTGGAATTTAACTTCGATCCATTTTTTGCGCTGTGGTTTAGTTTTGATTCTTTCGATCGGCTTTTTTTGTGTCTGCCGGAAGGTATTGTTGAATGTGGAGTAGAAGGCGGGGTTTTCGAATACGTTGATTTTGAAGTTCCATCACTACTTCTGTCTAAAGTCATGACGAATCCGCTGTCGTCACTGCTTTTGCTAGATTTTTTTTGATAATTCTGTATTAAACTTCCTGTGTTGAAATCATAACTCCAATCACCTTTTTGCAGATAATAATTTAGTTCGTGCCTTAATTGATTACGAGCTGCTTCTATATCGATTTGCTGACTATCGACAGTTTGATGGAATACGTGAGTAGAATTAGACCTATGTACGTGCCTATTAGATACTATGCTATTCTGATCAGTCGATTGCGTTTTACCGCTCACGGGTGGGTAAGAATTACGAGGAGGCAACATGGGACGGGGTAAATTTACATTATAGCCTCTCTGAAATTCTAACGGATTTCTAACGTTACCCTGTTTACCGATATAACCGTATATTTGGTTTGGATTTGTTTTCACGTTCCCGTTGTATCCTACGTTGTGGAAAACTTCATTGTTTATATTTCGCGGATTAACGTTGAGGTTGCACGGATTTTTATATTTCGCTCTGAACTCGCTTATGTTTCTCCTGTAATCGTCGCCTTTGCTTCCGCATCTGGTCGTCGTATTAGTGGGGTAAGCAGTTGTTGTTACGCTGCGTGGCAGAGTGCTTGGTTTCTGTTGATGCGGCGGAACAACGGGTTTCGGATAGTTCGTGTTATTCGTAGAGTTTTTATTATCTTTGGTCGGCGCAGGAGTCATTTGTGATATTTTCAACTGGTCTAATGATTTGCTGTGTCTCGCTGGCAATGTACTGACGCCACTGGGCACGGAATGTTTTTGAGCGAACACTTCGTTACTATCTCCATGGGCCTTCCCGACTTGAGACACGTTGGTGTTGCTTTTAGTTGTATTGATATCTAATAGCGTAGACGCCGAATATCGGGACAATTGTTGCCCTTGGTGTATTGGGCGTGAAACTAAATTATTGTTAGGCGGTAATTGAATTTCACTAATCTGATTATTTTGCACTATATACCTATTTCTGCCAGTTAATTCTAATTGTTTATTTGAGGCTTTATTCACTTCCACTAGATTCTGTTTGACCAGAGTTCTTTTAGGGGAGTTCGCAAGAGATTTTTGCGGCGCTAATGTCAACGTGGCTTGAACTATATTGGATGTCGATTTCTTCGAATTGAACTGCGGTTCGAGGACATCCATGATTTGTTTGGGTAAAGTCAGTGTGACTCTGGAAGCTTCCGATGAGGGTCTTCGCGAATCCATTAGAGAGCTGATGCTACATGCACAATCATCTAGGACTGGCTCACTGCATAAAAATGGGTCTGAAAAATAAAGAAATACAAAATAATTTTTAATTGTTACTTCTAAAATTATACATATCTTGGTTTTTATGATAAACCATATTGATACAAACGATAAACAGACTAACAAATATTAAAGAATAAAAATAATCGACACCATTTTGCTTCGATGTAAAAATTACTTGTGATTAATATTGACTCTGTACGGCGGGTGGATGCCGGCGTGGAGGTAATTATTGTATTATACTGTGTTTAGTGAATGAAGTCAACGGCCGCGTCATTCACTTTTATTGTGCTAGTACGTCTGCGATAATTACTTAATAATCTATAAATATATAGTTATGTATTTTTATAGATATAAATAAACAACAATACGATTTTTGGCATCTCTGACAACTTACCGCTACCAGATTTATTTGTGCTTGAGTTTAGAAACGATCGGCGTCTAGCGAATTCTGCAGTGTCTTGATACCTAGAACAAAAGTTAAGGGTATAAACATTAGTACCCATCTATTCATTAATAGATTTCTACAGTCGTTATAAATATGTTTATTTACGAAACTACTTAGGCAATCAAACCCCGGATGACCATTTTGTAACACTAGTATGGAGACATATGAGCATAGTTCTATTAAAAAAGCTCCTTTTATCGAAATAATTTTATCAAGAAAATATAAATATAAAATTTTTAAGAAAACAAAATTTATAAACAAAATTTTATTCGGTTGAAGAATATTTATAAGCTATTAAAGTTTTATCTCTATCTCTTTCTTGCAAAACGATATTTAAAATTTATTTAAATGGCCTGACGTCACACTTAGGTACGCCGTGCGGTATTGCCTTCTCTGTCTAACAGTAGATTTTAAATATTCATAACTTTGTTACCATTAAATTTTTTTCTAAAATTCTTACCCTCTTATGATATATTTAGAAAACTCTTTCATATAAAATTATAAAAAAAGTCAAATAGCCTACTATTAAAAAAAATATAATATGATACTTTTTGGCAGTTTTTGTCTTTTTTATTATATTATTATTATTATATATTACACTCAGCGGTAATCGGTCACTATCTTCCCTCGGTGAACAATCAACTATTTCTGCCAAAATTTTCTTACCTGTCCTCGAATATAATAGGCATGATGTGAGGGTCGCCGTCAAGCGCGATGCAGTGTACCGGCAAAGGCGGTAACAAAGCTAAGTACCGCGATCTCCGCGCCGTTTCACCGACACTTTGGTACGATTGATAGTTACTATCATAACATCCAGCGAGAGAATGCCGTGGGTTGTCCAGCACGAAGAAGCACTCGGAAAAACGTTTAATCCTGTAAATTATAGAGAGGGAAGTTGTAAACATGTTCTATTTAATTAAGTTTCAAAGTATCACACTCTTATTTTTCGTATAGATAGCTGCGAACGGTGAGAGAAAGACATCTGAAACTTTATCCTCGGGAAAACTCTCATTCGCACGGGAACATATTCGTGGTGATGACGCCGTTATAATCACCATTATAAGTATACATTAATTATATAAGCAATGCAAACTATCCCTATTTTACACACAAATAGCTGAAAAACCTGACAAAAAGAATAGACTACTTTTCCACGGGAAAACATTTTTTTCCTCTGGAAAAAAAGGCGGGTGAAAATAAACGCGCAGTTTACGAAAAGCTGCCGGCGCGGCGGCTACTGGTTTTTTAATAAAAGAAACATTTTATCAACAGAAAACTGTTAAACCTGAGGGCATGATGTCGTGCAGCAAGCGCATGATGGACATGAGGTCTGTCCGTGGTGTGATGCAGAAACGCGCGCCACCGCAACGTCACTTCAGCACAAAGCCGCGCAATGTCGTGTGCTGCTCCCATCGCCCATTCTTCATCCTCACCGTTTTCCGCTTTCTGCGCCAGGGTACGACGTGTTAGTAGAGTTGCAATGTGGCACAAGAGAAATTCACAAGAATCTACAATATGTGCCACCGATGTAAAAGGCCGCCGGCTGTACACACTCGCCGATTGGCGGCGAGCGCCAGAGGCAGCGATATGCGGGTGGTGCTCGGTGAGTGTGTACAGCCGCCGGCCTTTTACATCGGTGGCGCGTATTTGTAGGTCTTTTTAATATCATAAAGACAATTTATTTATCTTGTAGCCCGACAAGTTAGGATCTTTCAATATGTAAATATGGTTAAAAACACATCTATATAATGGGTTATTTTTTACATAAATAGCCTATACACGAAAATAATATTTTAAGCACAGGATATGGTTATATATTCTTGGACAATTCACCTTGCCAATATCATTGAGATCTTTCAATCGTTGTGCCACTTCTCCTATTATGGAGTTGGATGCCGGTTCCTCAGGCGTGAGCAGGGCACCAGTTGAACCACAAACAGTCAAAGCGCTCTGCAGACCTTCCAGGGATCCCAGTAATATACCGCATACTTCCGCGTGGACTTGTCTGGAATATATACTCTATAACTTCATATGAGCCCTCGGAAAGCCGGCAAATTTACTCTCTGCCGGTCATTGTTAAATACCAGTAACATATTTTTACTATACATTACTATTTCTTACTCATATTATTAATATCTAATTGTTTTATTTTTTTCACATTTGTTCAAATATGTTTTAGTTAATAATTTAAAATTGTGATAACCCTATAATATAATTAAAAAAAATTAATATTGAGCATAAGGTGTAGTAGTCTAATTGAAAATTATAAGGATTTTATTACGTTATGATTACGTTACAAAGATTTTTATTAATAAAAAAGAAATTACATTCAATTTAATGTCTTTGAATCTATTAATCGATTAATTATTAATTATTAACTATTAATCGACGACCGCTTAGCCTAGTGGGTAGCAACCCTGCCAATGAAGCTGGAGGTCCCGGGTTCGAATCCCTGGTCGGGTCAGTATTTATATGATGAATATCGATACTGGTACCGGGTCTTTGTTGTTAAATGTATGTGGTGTCTTCGCTTGGTACCCAGAACACAAGCTAATGCTCAGTTTGGCGCCTAGACGTTGTTGTCATGTGTACGTTATTATTATTATTAACTGCATTTAAAAAAATATAACAAAACTACTGAACACTCACTGCGCAAGTACCTACGATTTGTTCGGTTTTTTATATGTCTTCATACGAATATATCTTCACATAAATTGTGATTAATAAATTGTTTTGCCGATTATAAAATTAGCTACATATTGGCTAAGTGTACATCTTTAGTTCATAGATGTTATTTACTATTATAAAGCCTACAAAAAAAAAACTGGTAGATATACCTAGCATGAGCGATCTTGCTAGAATTCCCTCCTGCACATTTTCCAGTAGAGCCGAACAGTATGTTTTCCAAACTGCCCGAAGCACTAAAACTGGAGCCGGCACTTTTCATCAATTTCCCCCATTGTTTACTAGATCTGGGCGTGCTGGAAAAAAGCATGACGAATTAAAAAAAATACTATTTTTTTCAAAATGGTATAACGAATGCGAAACTAACCAGCTTTGAACGTAGTGCATGATACTTTTCCTTTAGAAAGACATGAAAATACGATGTAATCATGAAATAACTAACAGATTCATAACCCTAACGCAGCCATATTTATTTGATTGACTGCAGTCTGTAACTATCACTGACTCCGTGCCTCGGAGAGCACGTTAAGCAAGCAGTCGGTCCCGGACGCTGTCAATAGATGGCGGTCGTTACAATCCCCAACCCGCAGTGGAGCAGCGTGGTGGCTTTAAGGTCCAAGCCCCCATCACCCTGGGGGGGCCTAAGCCCCTGCAGTGAAGTAAAAATGGGCTGATGAAGTGAAGTGAAGTCTGTAAATGAGCTCTATATTCACTTAATACAAATGCAGTTTCTAAAAAGCGGAGGCTAAACTGTTGAATCACCACTTTTCTTTCTTCACTATCATTCACCGCTTACAAAGTCAATTTTATGTTTTATGTCAAACTCTACACTATTTATATAAACGTTTTTGAAAAAAAAAAAAAATATTAAACTTCATAGATGAACTTAGCGGAGGATTGACGAGGGCGCCAATTTTAATTTTTGTCCCGCCGCCATGAAAACATTCTAGATATGCCATTGCAATCTATGTTTCCATAAACACTGTTCAAAAACTCATAACTTAAACAGAAAGAGTTATTAAACAAAAGAGTTATGCAGTATTTGCACTATGTATAATGCATAGGTATACCTACACAGTACATTTCCGATGTTTTCCGAGTATGCGTTAGAATGTGCAAATCATACTTTATTGTATTATTTGAATTCTGTAAAAAATAAATCCACTCACTTTATGTAAGGCTGATGCAATGCGACCAAACTAGCGTGAATCGTGATAGAAACTGCAGACAAGTGGAAATAATCGAATAACACCGGCAGATGGTAATGCAAGCCCTGAGACGGTTGAAAATGCAGCTTTAACACTCGGCACGACACGGGCGCGAGTGTGCTCGATTGTGCTCCTTCACTGCACCACAGCTCCACGCCCAGACTCCATTCTGCGCGCTCCAGTGACTCCTTTAGGTTGCGGCTGTCCACTGAAATGCAACAAAATATATGATTGCCCGATACTGTACTCAGCGTATACCAACGATATTCCGTTGCCGCGCAACGGAGTCCAATTAGCACTGTTCGCCGACGACACAGTGCTCTATTTTCGCGCGCGCGTCAATAGCCATATCGCCCCCAGATTACAATCCTCTATAGACGAACTCACGCAGTGGTTTCGCCTATGGAGGATTGAAATAAATCCGGACAAGTCCGCGGCCATCTGTTTTCGCCATTCCAAAGCGAAAGACCCCTCACTCCTCCCAAATAACATAGATTCACTTAAAATGTCCGGTGTCAACATTCCGTGGCAACATAGTTATAAATATTTAGGTATTACGCTTGACAAGCATCTGCACTTTCGCGATCATGTCAAACGCGTTAGCAAACTTGCCAAATTTTATATGGCCCGCCTGTCCTGTATGATAGGTAGCCGTAGTAAGATGTCGATGCGCAACAAGCGCACACTCTATGTGATGGCTATCAGACCGGTCATGACTTATGCATGCCCGGTCTTCGCTTACGCCAAAGAATCGATACTTAAACCGCTACAGGTCATACAGAGCAGATTCTGTAGAAAAGCAGTAGATTCTCCTTGGTACGTTCGAAATAGTATACTTCACAGCGATTTCGACTTACCAACTCTTTCCAAGTACATGAAGGACGCGTCAGAGCGCTTCTTCGCCGCTGCGGTCGCGCACCCCAACCCGCTACTTTCGGCAGCGGCCTCTTACGAGCCCCCGCCCGCCACCCACTTTCTCAGACGTCCACGGAATGCACTAACAGATCCTCCTGACGATCTCACCACCGAGGTTGAGAGTCTCAGGAATGCAGGCAGATCAGACCTTCAGTCTGACATAGGTGAACAGTACCTAGCACCCGATATTACCTAGTTAACGTAGCAAATCTGTTCGAATGGCATCTGAGCCTTATTTGTTCACAGTCGGGCCGCCCAGCTCGAACTGCCCTCCATTGCCGAATTTTTAATTCTTAATTGTAATTTTAATCATAAGCCTACGAGACGGCACCCTTAAGGCGCCGCCCGCCAACAGGCACTAACGCACCGAAGCATCCTCAATGCGTCCGGTCGTCGTTCATGTCAAATCCTATACGCTCTCCGGAGTATAGGTTGAGGAGTCGTTTAGCCGGTCGGGCTGCACCTTCTGTGTAGAAATCCCAACCCGGCACTATCTGCGCGGTAGGTCGGGCGCGCAGATGTCTGTAAGCAGATTCGGCCCTCACTAAACAAAAAAAAAAAAAAACAAAAAAAAAAAAAAAAAAAAAAAAAAAAAAGATTGTTTCTTGCTAGTGCTGCGGTCCTGGCTTTGCTTGGATTCATTATTTACATTTGGGATATGGTTTAGATAGATAAATTTTCAAATTAAATTAGTTTGTTTAATTACATTTCACAAATTCGTTTTCCATGTAAAACATTGTGTGTCTCACAAAAAAAAGTAATAATTTATGGCGTAGAAAAACAGATGGACTTTATTACGTACTTTATCGCTTTTTCAGACTCCTATATGAAATGAAAAGGTTTTAGCTCACCCTCGCGTCACAATTTAATCGAACGGAGTGCGCGCTCTTAAATGTTTAATTTCAAGTGCGTCTATTTGCAACATTTAGGACATTATTACAATATTTGAAATAGATATCAACGTTGTATAATCAAATGACATTTGAGATTAATACAAGAGTACATCATATTTACTTACAATTTACATAAAAAATAAATCATGCCATTTTTTTTCTAAAAATACAAGCATATTTAGTTTTGCCTATTCATGGCAGAGTGGAGTTATCGATCGGTTTTGGCAGCTTTGAATAAAACACCCCTCGATGTAGAGCACACTCTTAAAGCCCCTAAACTTTCAGATCTTATATATTTCTATTTTGATATTAGGATTTCAGAAGTTATATTACCCATGTAAAGTATTTCATTTATTTATTTAAATAATTTTCTTTGTTTAAACATTGAAGATTTATTAAATATTTAGTGTAATGTAATTATATCTTTAATTAATTTAGTTATAATTTGGTTTCTTCTTGCACTTTTCAAACATATCTTAATGTGATAATTACATTTTATTTATTTATATTTTATTTTAGTTGTATTAATATTATATCTACTTTTAGAATATTATCAAGATTCTTATACTATGAAAGGAATGGATATTATGGCTTGGAAAATATGTTTTCTTTTTGAAATATTGTTAAGGGAGTAGACGGTGAATCGGTCATATTTAAGTAAAGAATAAAATTAAGTATCGTAAAATTTTCATAGCAACGTTAGGGCCGAACACTGAATAATAGTTGAAGTGGAGAGTGAAATGGAGTGAAGTGAAGAAGACCACACTACGTTTTTTTTGGCCGTGCACAAACAAATGCCCCTGGCGTATATGCTTGCGGTTACGTCGAAATAAAACCTAAACCTACGTTCTCATTAAAGTACACAGTTTTCATTTTATAAAAACGTAGTGTGACCTAGGCCAGGTATACACTGTATTATATAGTGTAAGTGCCAGATATAAATTTCAGCGGATCAACCTATATTGAGATGATAAATTGGCAACAAGTATTAACTGATTCACCGATCTTGAAGAATTTATCCGACCAAGAATTTCAATCCATGATTTATTCTGGTGGTGAGAGTGAACTGTTATTTTTACGGCTTCCGTGCCATACTCGAGCTGTTGAAAGGGCGGTAAAGCTGACTACAGAAGCTGCCACTTTTCAATGTACATAGAAAAACATCACAATTAGGGTTTCTGAGAGTCAAATTGGAATCTCGACAGAAAATGCCTAAATTTGAGACAAAAAAAGATTTTCAGGCCACTAAGTTACTGTCACTAAGTCTAAGTTTTTTTAATGCATATAACTGAATTTCGTTTTTTTCTTTTATTAAACGACGACCGCTTAGCCTAGTAGGTAGTGACCCTGCCTACGAAGCTGGAGGTCCCGGGTTCGAATTCCAGGTCGGGTCTGTATTTATATGATGATTTATATGAAGATACCGGGTCTTGGTTGTGATAGGTATGTGGTGTCTTTGCTTGGTACCCAAAATACAAGCTGATGCTTAGTTTGGGGCCTAGACGTTGTTGTTCATGTATATACATTAAAAAAAACTGAAATGACGAGAACAAATTAAAATATAATACTAAATATCTGAATTTAATATTTAAGTATCATTTATTATACTATTCATCATTAATTGCACTCTTTATTGTGTCCAAAAATACACAGAATATATTTAAAAAAAAAAAAATTGATACCCTTGCGGAGGCGGAAGATGTTATCCAAATTAATTGAAAATCAACACGAATTTTAACTTATAATGCACTAATCCACCCTTATTAAAATTTAAAATAAGGACATTTTTTTCTCTCATAAAACTGTGCTCCACCCTAGTATACACCAATTTACTACACCATGCATACACATACGTACACTAGGCCAGTTTGCGGGCGAATCAGCTGACAAAGACTGTTCGACGACCTATCACAGATTACGACCTATGTGAGACTCCGTTCAAACTGTATTATGTCTTTGACTCCCTTCACATCCGAAACTTGAGTCCAAGACAGTTCAATATTTTAAACTAAGAATGCACATTCTAAATGGGTATCGTCCGGTAGGTTTAGCTCTTTTTTTATAATAAAATGTTTTAATCATACAAGTACGAATTGACTAGAAGCTCTCTTCTCCGTTTACCGTCTAACCGCTCATACTATAGCTGGGCAAGGTGCGGGGGCGTGCCGTTCTTCTACCCCGAGAAATCCCCTCGCGCTGGTGTCAACCCCGCTAAATTGCGTAGTCACTTCGATACTGTGAACTGACATTTATGACTATATTAAAACTCTGAGATTAAAACCAAACGCTGCTGTCAAATTTATTTACTCTATGGTTTTAATGTATGTATGTCTTCGGTAGTAATGAAGTTTCTGAAAGAGGTGTTTATAAATGCTGAACCAATTACGAGTCAATGTGGCTACACCGTAACTATCATGGCCTCTATACAAAATAAAGACGCGGAGTAGAGGTTAATATATTATTCATGCGTGAAAGCTATTTTATACTTACACATCTAAAAAAATCCCCTCAGAATTTGCGAAATGTTTTTTGTACGTTATATTTTTATCCTGTGGTAGTTATCTTTATGCGCCAGTAAAAACCCAGCGTTACTCTATGACAAAAAGCCTGTTTATTCTAGCCTAGGTACTTAATTTGTTAAGCTCCGTCTGAAAATATTACTCTGTGCCGGACATTGGCTTAAATATTATCAGGTCGTAGCCCCTCTTCGTGTTTACGTTAAACTTTTTATAGAACGAAGAAAATATTGTTTACTTGATTTATATTCTGTTTGCTAGAATTTTAACACAGCTAGTATATTAGAATGTACTTGGTTATGTTATTATAATATTTGCATACGTTGATGGTTTCACGGGTTTCTGAACTTTGTGGAAACCCGAAAAGGCGAAAAATAGGGCAGGGAGAAAATCTTTTTGTACTTTGTACGTCTGAAGTTGTAATCGAATTTCCTTGGTTTTACTTATGGTAACTAGATACTTTTAGCATTCAAAGTTCACAAGAGAAAAATAAAATAATGAAGAAGCCAGTTTCCGTTATTTTTACATTGTTTTTCAGTCTTCGGAAATGAGTAAAGTGACGGAGAAATTCGTTTTGTTAGTTATAGGTTTTATTTGTACAAAAATGCGACACAACTCCTCCTATGAAAAAGGTGCCGTTTATAGACCTATTGAAGTATCAGTAAGAAGATATCTGTATACTTTAGTACCTACTGAGTTACCAAAACATAAACCACGTATTTCATTATTTCCACCAAATATTATACGTGTACGTATAATATTATAGTTTAGATGGTGATTAAAATGTCACAATAATAGTATGCTGAAGAGGATATGCCTTGGAAATTGAGGAAAACGATGATTAAAAAATATTTATTGGTTTTGAAAGAATATATCCTCAGTATGTATGAAAAAAAATTTAACGTTTTGAGGAATCTTTTTTTTTCAATGTAGACTGATTTTTCAATTTTTTCAATGTAGACTGATTTTTCAATTTTTTCTGAGTCCGGTATGCGTGTATGTGCATATCATTAATTAATTTCCTAACAATTAACAATAACAATCGCTTGGTACCCAAAATACAAGCTAATGCTTAGTTTGGGACCTAGACGTTGTTGTGATTGTGTGTGTTATTATTATTATTATTAATTTGAGTACATTATTATTCTTATACACGCGACAATGTGTTTGTTTGTCCATTCATCACGTCCTTCTTAACGGCACGAAGAAGCGACGTAATTTTATGCCTGGAAATAGCTAAAAGAACGGAGAGTAATATACGATACCGTTTATTCTGTACGTATAATCATTTAAGTATGTATAACAATTGTCATACCCATAATGCAACTATAATGATTACTTAAGGACTAGATGGTGCTGTGTGAGATATATTAGATATTATTATTATTAAGTAAATAATAAATAGTATAGTCAAAACTATCTTATATCGGTAGTTATATATTACGTAATTTTACGAAAATTAAGGAAGGTATGTCCAGCAGCGACCAAAAGTACATTACGAATTCTATTTTTCGCAACTAGCCTAATTTTAAACTGTGTCTTGCGTTTTTTCCTGCTATTCATTGTACTGTACTGTTTAACGTTTCCATTTCGAAAATAAATTGTAACTTTTAGCTTGCGAATCCTTACATTGCTGTGTTATATTAGGATTCCGTATCTCAAAAGGAAACGGAGCCCTTATAGGATCACTTTGTTGTCAGTCTGTCTGTCAAGACTCTTTTTCTCAGGATCGCGTAGAAGTGTCAAGCCGAAATTCATACCAAATACTCAAGTCTACTATCCCTTAGAGCTGTGAAAAAATCAAACTTCTAAGCCAACGCAATCAAAATATACGTAGCCGTTTATGCTGCAAATTTTCTACACTCGCAATGGAATCAAAACCTACAGGGTACTTCCCGTAAACTCAGAATCTTGAAATTTGGTACGAAGCAACGTCTGATAGTACAGATAAAGGAAAAATTGCGAAAAGCATAAATGTTTAGTTACATCAGATAACAAAAATATTTTTAATAATTTTAAACTTGCCATCCCTTTCTTCATGAACGCGTAGAGGTATTAAATTGAAATTCATATAGAACTCAGGTCTATAATACCTTTAAGCTTTAACAAAATAAAGCTTCTATGTCAACGCAATCAAAAGAAAGCCGCATATTCTGAAATTCGCTGTCCAGGTTTGGGCATAGACAGACAGACGGGCAGGGCAGTCGCCAGCACAGGTTCGTACGGAACCCTCGGTGGGCGAGTCCGACTCGCACTTGGTCGGTTTTTAATACTATACACTGTTAGATAGAGTAACTTTTAGTGTACTCTAATAAATTACAAAAGATAATAAATGGTATGCAGCTTGATACGCTTAATATCCTAAAAAAAGAATACAACTTACTAAACTAGTGTGTGACTAAATAGACCACGTAGTTTCGTCACGCCATACTAACAATGTACTTAATAGTCTTTGTGTGAGAAATTATAACCGAACAGTTAGGTGATATTTTTATCTACGTTTTTTTGACGCCGAAAGATACAGATGACAAGAAAAAGTAGCCAACTTCTATATGCTTGTGTGTGTGTGACTAAATAGACCACATACCCTCGCCACGCCATACTAACCGTGTAATAACCGCCTCCGTGCGCATCAATTATAACCGAAAAGTTAGATGATATTAATAACTACGTTTTTTGACGCCGAAACTCCTTCTAGAGATGTCAATAATCAAAATCTGAAATGCAACCAGATGTGCCTATTGCATAGTACCCATTTGCCGATAATTATTAATGTCGGGATAACGTCCCCTTAGAAAACTCACAGTCTGCGATTAACTTATTTCTTAGCGAACAATATCTTTATGAGCAATAGTCATATTCACAAGATTCACGTAAGATAATTGATTAATTTCTTCAACAATCTAAATAATCTAAATTCTAACCATAATCTAAAAATTAATAACTGTAATCTAAAAAATAACTAAAGGAAACTTGCTAAATCAACATTTGAAGTATGATAAATTCATCAGTCGAGTGTATACACATATTTATACATACCCAATAAATGTGCTCTAAAATGCACCACGTCTCTCATTGTGACTTCTTCGTTTCTGTACATGATTTGGAAGGGCCGCGATGCCGCCAGGCCTCCAAGTAACGCCAGTCCGGGCCTCCGTCCCGCCACCGATGCCTCGATGTGCACTGGTATCTTAGGTGACACGCGGAGGCCCACGCGGACTTGGTACAACCTAGAAAGAAAATTTTCTTTTTTAAATGACTTCAAAAAAGAAGGAGGTTTCTCAATTCGACCGTATATATGTTTTTCTTTTGTGTGTTCAGGGATAACATCGTAGTTTATGAACCGATTGGATAATTTTTTTTTTGTTGGAAAGGAGGTATTTCCAGAGTGGTACCATGATAAGGAAACCAGGATCTGATGATGGCATCTCAGAGAAATTGAGGGGAACCTTCGAAAATGGTACTTAAAAGTATAGTATTTTAAGTATTTTTATGGAGTACTACCACTAGCACTATTTGATGAAGGTCGGGCATCGATCTGATGATGGAGCCGAAAGACAATCGAGGGAACTCCTCAACGATGTACAGCAATTACCTGGTGTTTGGACTTAATTCACTTCTATTGATGAGAACTTTGCACCCATACGGGTTATAGGTAACATTACAGGTCTGATGATGGAGACCATACACAGTCTAAGGAACTCCTTTACGATTTACAGCAATTACCTGGTGTTTGGACTTAATTCATTTTCATTGATGAGGACTTTGGAGTTATATGGGTTATAAGTGCCATTACAGGTCTGATGATGGAGACCATAGACATTCGAGAGAATTCCTCGTCGATTTACAGCAGTTACCTTTTGTTGGGTTTACTTCATGTGGTTCAATATACCAAAATGTTCAGTTCGCACAAAAATAATACTTAATTAAGATTGATGTTTTACATAGGAATACCACTACCAACTAGGCATGCTGATGCGTCAATTTGACACTGAATTGAAGTTGCGTAATCGTGGCGCTGTCTCATTAGAGTAGCGCGTTTAGTAGCCCTATTTATACTAAATACAAATAAGTTACAGATGCGTCCAACTAAAAATTTAAAAATAAAGTAATTAAAAAAAAAACCGACTTCAAAACCAGGCGACATATATTTAATGAAGTCTGTGCCAACTCAGACACTTTAAATGGCTACTCATCAGGTAATAATAATTACAACATAGATATATTTATAACTATAACGAATATAGAACACAATTTAAAGTGTCTGAGTGAGTAGGCACCGACTTCATTAACTATATGCCGCCTGTTAATGCTCCTTTCTTTAAAGTCAAAATTTTATTTTTAACTTTTTATTTTATGTTTTGAAGACGGTTTTAATTTATTTTTTTTGATAATTATTGCATTTGGTATAGCTTTTTCGTAGAATGAATGAATGAAATAAAAATTTATTTAAAAAAAATTCATTTACATGCACTTGATTTATCAAAAACCATTTTACGTTTCTCCGATAGCCATATCATCGGCAAGCGTAGGTTAAACATAATATAAAACAAATTCTTATTTACTAGATGCCCAGTTAAGTAGGTAATAATTAGGTATATCTGGTATATCAGAATTATCAGATAGAAATGAAGGTAGACAAGGTAAAAAATGGCGGAAGCCAATAAATTGGGTGAACAGGTATTAATAGAACAGGCCCCGTTCTTTCTTGAAAAGAGGATTTTCCTTGTTGTAAATCAAAGTGAAATTTAAACGAGGAAGCTATCATACTAATTATGAAGCTAAATTTCTAGTACACTTTATTTATATTTTACACTTTAATTATATTTTAGCGAATTGGATTTAATTAGATTTAAATTTAACGTAAATTCATCCTACTAGGAGTATTTTGGATGTATTTTATTTCCAATTCTATAAATATATGAAAAAGTAAAGAACAAATAGATAAAGTTTTTATTTCACGATAACTCTGAAGATATTAATTTAAATTGTATGGTGTAAAGGGCAATTATAATGTGCATGAAATTCTAAAAGTAAATAACGTATTTAATTTTATATGGATTAATACTGTATCCGTATAAATTGTTTTTCAATCACCTCATCATATGATACCATTTTTCAAACATAAAAATAGGTATAGTAAGCTATACATAAAAGATAGACATATGCCATGGTAAACTTTTTGTAGTCCTATAAAAAAGAAATATTTTCTCCGTACATTATTTTATTATATCTCAAAGGGATTAAGCAGCGTTTTCGATGAAAGCTCCCAGTCGGCTAAATTTTTTCTGACTTCTTCAACAATAATCGTCATATTTCAACTAATTTGCACAAAACATTGTTCAATTATACACAAACCTTCCTCTTGAATCACTCTGTCCATTTGTGTTAACCATATACCATTCCGTTTAGTAGTTTTTGAGTTTATCGCGTTCAGACAGACAGAGACAGACGCGGTAGGAAACTTTATTTTATAATATGTAGTGATACATTTGCTATTAATAAGGTCTTTATGACATCGAAACTTGTACCGTAATATTGTATTTTACAGTACTACGTCTTTTTACTTTAGACCAATCACAAACGAGCATTCTGTTTGTAACGCATGCGTAAGCCGCGAAAAGCAACCCGCTCGCGCCCTTAGTTTCCGCCATTATTACATTTGAAGTATCTACCTAATTTTAATCGCAAATGTATTGAAAAACGTCGTATGATGCTCGTACTCAGTAAGCTGGCTATTATAGTCATCGGTTTATTGTAAACGAGGCGAAGCCGAGATTAAAGTCATCGGTTTATGATAAGCACTCGGCTTCGCCTCGTGTCTATAAATACCTCGACTATAATATGCAGCTTACCGTACTTGCATCGTAGTGTACTATTAAAAAATAGGAAAAATAAATTTTAAAAACATAGACAGAAGATAATTGATATACTAACTGTTAATCTTAGATAGTAAACAAAATAGAACGTCTCATACTTCGAAACGATTCAGTGATTATTTGAACAGACTATACGCCATTATCCTACTTTTAAAGAATAATTTGTTAAATTATAGATGAAATTTAATTTTCAGAATTTTACATGTGGGTCACACTAAATTCAATTTAACAGTGAATATTCCAAAACATCAAGTGGCGTAAAGTATATTTTGTCTGCGGTGTATATTTTTATGCTAAAATTGTTGTTGTTACAACACGGTATCTATGTACATTCATGATAATAATATAGTTATTAGTCTATACATAAAATGACGTTACATATTTCGATTCGCTGCTATTTCTTTTTGATGTCTTGTAGAAAAATATTTTACTAGATAGCCCTGCTCTCGATGAGATTTATTCATAGAAAAAACAATCCAATTTCTACAGTATAACAGATATGACCCGAGTAAGTTTGTACTGGAAAAAAAGTCGAAAAGAAACATTTTATTAATACATTTGTAGGAATATTAAACTTGTGGAGAGAAATCTATAATAAATATTACAAAGAAAAAAAAATAGTTTTTTGCTTATTTGTTACGGAAAAACTCAAAAATTTATAACAGATTTTTTAAAGTCTTTCCCCTGTAGAAAGCTACATTACATATGCTATATTTTATTTTCAAACTAGCTTTCCACCCACGGCTCCGCTTGCGCGGACTACATAGTTGTAACGGAACCGCTCCAATTTTTAGCATAGGTATAGTTTATAAGGTGAAGAGTGACATACGTTTTATCCCGAAAAAAAGGATCCCGGTACAACTGTGTAGTCCACGTGAGCGGAGCCGCGGGCGGAATGCTAGTATAAAGTAAATTAACAAAACTCAGCGTCGTTCATAATGTTATAATCTATAACAGACATAGACTAGTAGCCCATGTTATCACCTGAAAATATTTTTTCATGAGACAAAATATACGCGTTAAAAGCAGTATTACTATATGTTCACTATAAATCAATATTTAAGGCACCGAAATTTTTTGGATGTATTCCTATTTACGTAGGTCTTTGTTTTATAAACTTGTTCCTTTGTAGGTACCTACTGATATGAAAACATTTAACTATTAGATTTTTTGGTCGTTCTTTTCAATATAATTGACTATTTGAATGGGTAGCAGCTTCAGACCATTTTAAAAATGTTAACTCAGGATTACCTCTGGCATTTATTTACCTACCTGTTTATATATCGTAATTAAACTTAGGTAATCACTTCATAATTGATCGACGACCGCTTAGCCTAGTGGGCAGCGATCCTGCCTACGAAGCTGGAGGTCCCGGGTTCGAATCCCAGGTCGGGTCAGTATTTATATGATGAATATTAATACTGGCACCGGGTCTTGGTTGTTATAAGTATGTGGTGTCTTCGCTTGTTACCCAAAATACAAGCTAATGCTTAGTTTGGGACCTAGACGTTGTTGTGATTGTGTGTGTTATTATTATTATTATTATTATAGGGGAAAAGGAGATCCATTTCCTTTTATCCGCTCCAATACTTATCATTTTTTCTCTGTTGGTCATTTCATATCTGCAGTGGGAATCTCGCGAGAAATAAGCTCATATTAAGAAGCTTTTATTTTAAAATCATTGACACTTCTATTTTATTTATATGCATTTATAGAATAGATGAATATGATGAATGATGTATGAAGAGATGAAAAGTTCTGGGATAAAAAGTAGCTTAATTTACTTTCCCAGTGGTGCTCTATCTGCCAATGAAGGTCCCATCAGAATAGTTTCATAGCTGTTTTAGAGATTAACACGGACAAAATAGACAAAAAGACAAAAGTTTAAAATAATCGTGTCTGAGTTTTCGTAAAGTGCAAATAACCGCATGAGTTTAAAAAGATCTTTATTACGAAATCACAGGCTGACACTAATATTTTATTTGTGTATATAATAGATGAGTATTGCAGGGAAAAGTAGTCTAGGGTACACGCAGAAAAGTCTTCTATCTGCCAATGAACATCCAACTAATCGGTTGATCCGTTTCGGAGATTAGTTCGGGCAAACAAACATACAGACAAACAATAATTTTAAAAACGCGTGTTTGGGTTTTGGCAGGCTTTTGGTTATGTCTAGATAAACAAAACATATGAAAAAGTCTTTAATATTTTGAAATCACAAACAGACACTTCAGTTTCATTTATATGTATAGATGTAATACATATTGTTATGATATACCTATATTGTACACAGAATAGCTGTGTAAAAAACATAAGAATTCCATTATCGACGTTTTCTTTCTGTTTAATCTGTGTGTGCCTTCTCCGAAATTTTACCTCCTGAGGTCCCAGGGAAGATATTTCTGAATATAGTAGTGCATTAGTTATATCACTTCTATTAAAACGGATACATACTGTTAGCATACTTCCGTTCAATTGATCCCAACAAACACAAAATAAATTTAATAATAATATATTATAATTTTAACTTCAATACATACGTACAAGTCTGTTTTCTAAACCTTCCGACGTAATGTTTTATTTTTTGTTATATCTTAATATTAAAAAAAAATATTTAGATTCGAATCACAAACTGATTAAATATAAATATTTTTCGATCATGAGTGCAATTAGTTCAACATTCGACATAAGCACCACATTTTTATTTACTTAATATTTAAATTTAGTACCGTGCCAGCGCCATACCTAAACAGGTATAAAAAATATTTTTTCTGTTAAAATTGTATTTTTCAAGAAATACAAGTATATAAGTAAACTTAAAAAACAAAACTTTATCTAAATACAAAATTTCATCCAAATCGTTAGAGCCGTTTCCGAATAGGCACGCGAAATAACAAATTTATATATGTCACCGTCAGGTTGTAAACTGCCGATAGATTGTAAACAGATCCCAAAATTTGCAACCTCTACACTAGGTTAGTTTGGTTTTGATTACGTAAATTCGAGGAGCAAAGTGGAGCGGAGCGACAAGCTACCCGAAAACCTCAAGAAACCATGATTTTCCTAAAACCTGCTAATACTGTAAGATATTGTTAGTTGAGCAAATATTATCATTGAATACGTAGTTATATTGAGATATTAAGCTAAGGTTTCAATTCCATAAAGTATTATAAAGTCTTTGGATATCACTAGCGCGCTTTACTTTTAATTTTGATATAATCTTGATAATTTAGCTTCATAATATACGAAATTTTAAAAATAATTATTTAATGGGTAAGTAGGCATCATTGCACATGAGATAATCGGTTCATAATTGGCTATAAATTGATGAAACTCTGGATTTAGCTTGCTGACTTTTTTTACCTCCTACTGAATAAATTATTTTTTATAATGAACCATTAAAAACGAAATTTCGGCTAGTTGATATTACTTGCGCCGCAGGCTGTCACGCTAAAACGTCCTTCGAGCAATTCCTATAAAAGCTTTGATAAGCTCGTGCAATACTTCGCGTGCGGCCCTCTCGTACCGACAGCTTGCCATAAATAAAATGCTATCAACGCGAAAGAGTTCATCATAATATACATAAAAACCAAAAAAAAAAGGCGAAGTAATTTTTTAAATTAAGTAATTTGATATATATCGATGTTGCTCATATAACCTGACCCGAAAAGTTCATAGGACTTAAAAAGATATTTTTTAATGTTCCGTCATACGTAGTGCTCAATGGGCATAACCAGTTTTTTTTTTTTAATTTACAAAAATAAATCTATGTTGACTTGTGCACGTCAAAACGATAACAAGGCGTATTTTGATATTTGTGTTGCGTTGATTTGATATAGAAGGAGGGAGAGGAACAGCCACTGATGCTGTCCTTCTAAAATTATGTTTATGATATAAGCATGTTACATTCCTAGTAAATCAAAAACAAAGTCGTTAAAGAAATCACCATACTTTCGGATAATATGGAAAAATAGACAAAGCTCTGTAATGTAATAAGTTTATTTAATGACATTACTGCAAAGTTATGTTTACTCTAAACAAAAACAAATAAATTCATAATCGTCTGTGACTCCATCCGCAATATCTATTTTTATAATGATATTGATAACGGTTAGATCAGGTTCATTGTTCAATAACCGTTCAAGTGTTTTGCCAGATAGGCGAAAGCTTCCCTACGCACCCAATACGTCAACACGAATATAAATAACATCCTGGATACAAAATCGATACGTCTCATTAAGGCTGTCATCTGTCCGGATATTATCAGGATTTTAAAATTGGGAAAGCTTATTGGTGTAGAGGCAATGTTGCAGGAAAAACGGACGGAAATAACGCCGTTACACAAAGAATTCATTCTTTGCGTAGCTTTAGCTTCGGAATTTAAAATTAAAAAATGACTTTAATAAAATGTCCGAAGCTTCGTATTGAATTTCAAATAAAATAAGGATCAATGTGATTCCAAAATGAGTGGTTTTCTGCACGTTACGTAAGGCGAGTACCTAAGAGAATATTTAAATGAGAATTACTGAGAAAAGTGAACCTGACGTCTTGGTGTCATTCTTTCAACACCTAGCTCCCCGGATTTGAATCCACTGGATTATTGTTCCTTTTTCAGGTTTATTTGTTATTACAAATGATGTATGTTTTTAATCTTGAGGGGAGGCCTAAGCAGTGGAATATAAAGAGGGCTGATGGAATGGGATGGAATCTCATAAATAATTGTTTTTTTTGATGCAAGTAAAACATCGTTTGGAAAACAAATGAGACGATGGGTTCAGGGTACCAAGGATGCTTGCCGCGTTGCCGCGCTGTATTGCGACACTGATCCTCTAAACAAAGTATTCCTTGCACATAGGATCCCCTGTTAACAGACACAGCGCCACACCCAAATCGTGGACAAGTGATTTGGTATCCTTGGACCAGGAACCCATCGTCTCGACAGCAAAAGGGATGAAATGGTAGCGATTTAAAAGTTCCATGTGCTTGGCTGTTTTCCTACGAGCTGCTGTCTCAGCAGCTGCTCCAGTTTTTTTTGATGTATTTTTTATATAACTTTGACATAAAGTATCTACGCAAGTTACATCCCAAACAAGAGCTTTACCATTTTTGTATGGAACCATAGTGACACCATCTCTTGCCGTCACCCCGAAAGATACCTTGAGGCTCAAGACAGGAAGGTATCTGTGCAGAAGATAGAGCGTCTTTTACAATGTTGTTGAGACGATAATGCCTGGAAAAGCGACCAGCATTTTTTTATGCAGGAGAGCCCATGAAGACCATAAAATGATGATTGGAAACAAATTGGAAGTTTTTAAGAATTTGAAAAGAGACTTCCGTCAATTTTGAAGATAAATGTTTGAAAATTGGTATTTGGCTTTTAAGTTCGAAAACTAAAACATGTAGTGTTTCAATATTTAAAAAAAATCCTTATAAAGAAACAAAATAAGGGATGAACGTTTGTACTTGACTTCCATGAATTTTAAAATGAAATGCATAGAAATTGATGTTTGACAATTAGATACATTGTGTTGTTTTATATATGGCTAAAACGATACTTACTGTTTTGTTTACATTAAATTAATTCACATGTTATTTATTCGAAAAATTCGAAATACGAAAGTGTTAAAATTCAAACCTTTGATACACAACCCTTTTCAGTATTGAGAAATTAAATCGCACGTCGGAGCTTTCCCATGCGAGACACGAGCTTGAATTGGTTGGCTTGTGAAGGGTTAGACGAATTTGAACACATCGCATTATTACTTCCGCTTTCTATTTCATGTTAAATTGAAAGATTTTTGTGAATAATTT
The DNA here is from genome assembly GCA_949709985.1 of Luffia ferchaultella. NCBI lineage: Eukaryota > Metazoa > Arthropoda > Insecta > Lepidoptera > Psychidae > Luffia > Luffia ferchaultella. The sequence goes on along the minus strand of OX453252.1, from coordinate 6,345,791 downwards.
TACCACGGGAAAAATTAAATTATTATTTATTTATTTATTTAAATTACAATCTAATAGGTTGCCTCTAAGCATGAAAATTAATCCAAGATATTTGAATTTATATTTATATTAAACTACAAATATAATAATAATAGACTTTTATTCACTTTATTGTACAAAAAAAAATATACAAAAGTAAATTTTTGTTGTGCTGTATGTTTCAATATTATTTCTTATTTTGTGATTTTTTCTACTGTATAGTTTATTGTGTGATTGCGATGACGACTATTACAACTGAAGCTTTCGGAAAATATGCGATTTTTGTGCGAAAATAAAGTTTTCCGAATATACATAATAACAATTTTAATATCGCAATATCTGCCTATTAGATTACTTTATTATTATTTATTTACTATTCTATATATTATAAATTATTTCTTTAAAGTACTATGAGTATAGTTTTGAAATTTATTAATACATAGATTTATTAATAAGGCTTAGGTAAACAATAAACCACATTGTAATTGATATAACATGTATTAAGAGAAGTTTACCCATTCCATCTATTCTAACTGCGATGCAAGGCGACGTAACAGTAGTAGGCCTACTTTGCTTCTGTTTTGAATATGCATTCCGTTAATTTTCGTTCCACACGCTGCGCTGTCTACTAATCTACTAATGGGGAGATTCTACCATGAAAGATGAATTGAGTTGCAATTTCACTTATACAGTAAAAAGATGAAACAGCTTTTGATTCTAGGGTAATCACAGAACATAAAAACATTATTTCATAGATATCTGTCAATGTGACACTTTAGAATCGTTAATTATGTACTACACATAGGTCGTGGATCGCGGGTTCGATTCCCGTCCAGGACAAATATTTGTGTGCATGAAACATGTCTACTTGTTCCGTGTTTGGATGTAAAATATCTAAAATAAAAGACTATTTTAGTATGCATATCTATTGTCTAGTACCCATAGTACAAGCATAATACTTGCTTATTTTGGGACTAGATGGCGCTGTGTAGAATGTCCAGGTATCATTATGATCCTATCGTCTTCTTTCCGTAATTTTTGTATAGGTAAATCAAAGTTTTTCACGAGTAAACTTTTAAAATCCTCGTGACAATACAAATTAAACCATAATATGGTTCTCAAACTAAAAACGCTTTTACATTTTTAGTACGACAACCGTAGGTAGTGAAGCAATAAATCGATATTATGTACAATTTTAGATCTCTAACATGACGTACGTACTCATAAATGTAATTAATGTTATTAAGCTAGTCGATTGAAATGTGGTCAGTATATGCCACAGACAAGTCAACCTTATAGACCAAAGGCAGTAGTAAGCTTTCTAACCATCACGCCCATGCGCTATGAGAACATTTTTCGTCTATAGTTGAAATACAGAATCTCAACTATAGAGGCAAAACGTTCTCTAAATCCATTCAATTGTAATAATCGATTTGAAGAAACAATAAATTTTACTAATAGTGTTTTTTTTTACGATCGATAAATATCGATTTTAAAATATTTTTTTCTGATTGACATAATATATCAATTACTTACTTTGTATCTTAAACACATACATGATGTAAAGTTTGATTATTTAAATGTCTAAAAATAAAAACAAAAATAATTTTCAAAAAAAATAAAATAAAAACCGACTTCAAAAACATAAACTAAAAAGTTAAAAATGAAATTTTCACTTTAAAGAAAGGAGCATTAACAGGCGGCATATAGTTAATGAAGTCGGTGCCTACTCAGATACTTTAAATGGGTACTCATTATTTATAACTATAACGAATATACAACAAAATTTAAAGTGTCTGAGTGAGTAGGCACCGACTTCATTAACTTTATGCCGCCTGTTAATGCTTCTTTCTTTAAAGTGAAAATTTTATTTTTAACTTTTTAGTTTATGTTTTTGAAGTCGGTTTTTATTTTTTTTTTAAATTATTTTATTTTTCAATTTTTAGTTGAACGCATCTGTAACTTATTATTTGTATCTATACTAATATTATAAAGCTGAAGAGTTTGTTTGTTTGTTTGTTTGTTTGTTTGAACGCGCAAATCTCAGGAACTACTGGTTCGAATTGAAAAATTATTTTTTTGTTGGATAGTCCATTTATCGAGGAAGGCTATAGGCTATACTACATCACGCTACGACCAATAGGAGTGGAGCATCAATGAAAAATGCTGCAAAAACGGGAAAAAATTATTCCTTTTGAGAGCTTCCGTCGCGCGCGCTGCGTAAACGGTTGATGTTAAGCAAAAATCATGTATTACGGAATTGTACCCCTTTAAAAGTTCTAACCAAAAGTCCGCGACAGCATATGTGTATCTTTTAAGGTTAACTTACTATAACCTTTTTTATGACAATCAAATTTGTTCAACATAATGTACTATTTGTGAAGATGTTTTTTAAACGTGATATTAATCCTTATCAAATTAAATACGTTAGTTGTCTTAAGCATTTCATGCATATTATAATTGCCCTTTACATCATACAATTTAAATTAATATCTTAACAGTTTTTATCGATATTTAAAAACTATAGCGGGAGAAAATAAATTCGCTGTCTGCCTCTGTTCGTTAACTTTTTACTTCCAAACCAATAGACTTTGATAGGTACGGTTTTTAGTAATATCTTATTTTCTTATTATCTTATAATCTATTAATCTATATAATAGAAATACTTATTATAAAGCTGAAGAGTTTGTTTGTTTGTTTGTTTGTTTGATAGATTGATTGTTTGATTGATTGATTGTTTGTTTGTTTGTTGGTTGGTTGGTTGGTTTGATCGTTCGTTCGTTTGTTTGTTTAAACGCGCAAACCTCAGGAACTACTGGTTCAAATTGAAAAATTATTTTTGTGTTGGATAGTCCATTTATCGAGAAAGGCTATACTACATCACGCTACGACCAATAGGAGTGGAGCATCAATGAAAAATGTTGCACAACGGGAAAAATTATTCCTTTTGAGAGCTACCGTCGCGCGCGCTAATTGATTTGATGGTTGATTGATTGAATGATTGATTGATTGTTTGTTTGTTTGTTGGTTGGTTGGTTGGTTCGTTCGTTTGTTTGTTTGTTTGTTTGTTTGAATTTGTTAATCTCTGAAACAATCAGTCGGATTTGAAAAATTATTTTTGCCTTTGATAGCCTGATTCTAGCGGAGAGTTATAGGCTATATACATGAAAACGAACTGTCTGTCTATTCGAGCAAATCGGCTTCGGCCAAAACGGCTTAACCGATTTTGATGAAACTTTACACATATAACAGGATGTAATCTTTTGACTATACCCTTTCCATATGTGACATACAGAACTTTTTGTATGTCTGTCTGTACGTCCATATGTCTAAACCTATTTAAATGAAACATCAATGAATATGAAAAGGTCGTTAAAACTAACAAATGTTGCTTTTTGTCCGTCTGTCTGTCTGTACGTGTATCTGTCTATTTGAGCTAATCTCCAAAACGGCTAAACAGATTTTAAGGAAACTTTGCAGACTGCAAGAAGGTTGTCAAGAGATTTGACATTAGCTACTTTTTGTCCGTCTGTTTGTCTGTACGTCTATGTGTCTATTTAATTCTAATAATTTAATTGCAAATTAACTCGAATAGATAAAACTATTCGAGTAAATTTGCAATACGGCTGAACAGATTTTAATGAAATTTTGCAGACGTGAAAGAAGGTTGTCAAGAGTGTCATAAGCTACTTTTTGTGTTTGTCTGTCTGTCTATCTGTCTGTCGTTTGTCCTCACTGATCTAGCAACGTACAGCCGAAAGTACTAAGTCTAGGAAGCTTAAATTTGGAACATAAGTTTATTTTATAACGTGAGCATTATAAAGTTAAGAAAGGCTTTTTTAGAAATTTCAAAATTAAGGATGGGAATGGAGGGACTTAAATGATAACGTGTTTCAGGGTTTTTAGATTTTCACATTTTAAGAGTGGGAAACGGGAGATGAAAAATTGTATCGGTTTTTTAAAGGGTGGAAGGGGAATGAAGATTGAAAGTTTGAATGGGTGTGACCAAAATTGGTTCCAGCAAAAAGTACGTATAAACCATCTCGAACGTTAATAGTACCTTTAACAGGAATTTGTAGTCTACGCAAGCGAAGCTGCGGGCGGTCGCTAGTTTAGTATAAATGGGGTTTCTAAACGCGCTATTCAAATGATATTGAATCGTATGAAGTAAGCCCAACAAAAGATAACTGCTGTAAATCGTTGAGGAATTCCCTCGACTGTTTATCGTCTTCATCATCAGACCTGTAATGGCCCTTTTAACCCATATGAATGCAAAGTTCTCATCGATAGAAATGAATCAAGTCCAAACACCAGGTAATTGCTATAAATCGTTAAAGAGTTCCTTCGACTGTGTATGGTCTTCATCATCAGACCTGTAATTGCACTTATAATCCATGTAGGCGCAAATATCTCATCAATAGAAATGATTCAAGTCCAAACACCAGGTAATTGCTGTAAGTCGTTGAGGAGTTCCCTCGACTGTCTTTCAGCTCCATCATCAGATCGACTCCCGACCTTCATTAAATAGTACTAGTAGTAGTACTTTATAAAAATACTTAAAATACGATACTTTAAATTACGATTTTCGAAGATTGCCCTCGATTTCTCTGGGATGCCATCATCGGATCCTGGTTTCTTTATCATGGTACCACTCCTAAAATATCTCCTTTCCACAAAAAAAAATCATCCAATTTGGTTCATAAACAACGAAGTTATCCCTGAACATACATAAAAAAAAAACATATATACGGTCGAATTGAGAAACCTCCTTCTTTTTTGAAGTCGTTTAAAAAAGCTAAAACGACAAGAACAATAGGCCAACATTTATATGCATGTTTGTTTGAATACACATATAGTTCCAATCAAACTTAATGACGGATCGGAATACAACTCTTTAAGCGTGCTTGCGCAGGTTCAGTCGTATGCCCCCCGCTCCACTGCGTCCCTCTTCATCTAAAACTGGTTACTGCAACGCGACTTGTGCCTATATTCACATCCGCCATAAAGCTTGATTAGAACTGTACCAGACATTCTCTCCACGCCATACTAATCGTCTCTGCGTTTATCAATTATAACCGAACGATTAGGTTATATTTTTATTTACGTTTTTTGATGCCGAAACTATTATACCTCTAGTATACTCAGTATAGTCAATACTATAATGATATATATACTATATACTCATTATAGTTTCCTTGAAACAATTATTTGGCATTTCATGCATTATATCGACCGTGAAACATTACGTGGTCGCGTTATAATTTGTGTCAAAACATGTTGGTCTTATTTTATTACAGTGCGAAAAGTGATTCATTTCAAAGTGGGTCAGAATGTGTTTGCGTAGGCACTCGTTTACAAAAACGATTTCATTAGCGACCGTTATATTGGTCCAGTTATTTTTGGCGGCAAATATTTTTTGAGGTTAAGGTAATGGATGTTCGATACAACGCTTAAGACTTTTTTGCGTTGGAATATAATTTCTAAATTTCCAGTCTATTATCAAATTTTCTTGCTTTGATTTTTGAGTGAATTTTGATTTTGTAATTTGATCCATACTTTTAAAGTTTGATTTTTTCAATGAAATGGTATTTCAAATATGTATTTTTTTCTCTTTTCTAGAGTGACCTACAGGCAAATTGCAATAGCAACAGTCAAAATATATTCATGTAATTACTAGATATAATATATTTAATGGTTTTTTAATCGTGGTTCGAATCTCAGGGTATGTACCAATGAGTTTTTTCTAACTTATGAACATAACTATCACTAACTGCGCCTCGGAGGGCACGTTAAGTCGTCGGTCTTGGTGCCATCAAAAGATGGCAGACGTTAAAATCTACCAACCTGTACTGGAGCAGCGTGGTGTATTAAATTCCAAGCCCCTTCATCACGAGGAGAGGCCTGAGCCCCTGCAGTGGGACATTAATGGACTGATGGTTTGGTAAATAATTTTAGCACACTTCACATGGATATAAATATAGCCTATCGAAAGAAAAGTAATAATTCAAACACCAAAAACTAAAATATTTATTAATATTATAATACCCTACTTGCATCATAATGTATTATCACGTGAAAACAATAACGATTTTCGGATTTATCCCGTGACTTATGCTGTAAGATCTTGCTTTTTGTCAAATTTCATGAATTTAAATCAACGGGAAGTGCCCTATATTCTGATTTACTTGCGAGTGTCAAAATACGCCGAATATTATGGCTCTATACATTTTATTAGAGCTTTAAGGGACAGTATTTGATATTAGATATTTATTTATTTATTTATTGTTACAAAGCAAGCTTAAAGCTATAAATAGTTTAAAAAACTTAAAATCTAACAAAATTTCATTCTGCAAAGCCAATCACAAGTTTATCTAAATTAATTTTTTTATGTGTCTATTTGTGTCGTGATAGCCCAGATCGCAACGAACCTGTCTTAAATTTATAAGGCCATAGGACCATGGTTCGAATCCGGGCGTGTACCAATGAGTTTTTCTGACTTAAGTACATTAACTATCACTGACTCCGTGCCACGGAGAGTACGTTAAACAGTCGGTCCCGGACGCTGTCAATAGATGGCGGTCGTTACAATCCCCAACCCGCAGTGGAGTAGCGTGGTGGATTTATGCTCCAAACCCCCTCCTCACCCTAAGCCCTTGCAGTGGGGTAAAATGGGCTGCTGATGATGAAATTTTCTATAACATGATATAATAAATAAATATTAAGTTCTATGTGATACGTTCCTGAGAAAAAAGGTCTTGACAGACAGACAGACGAACAGACGGACAACGATGTGATCCTATGGGCTTTCTTTTTTCCTTTTGAGGTATAATATAAGTTAAAAATTGAAAACATATCTAATATTTGTTAAACATAATATATAAATTATTTAAAATTTCAATATAAACATGAATTGGATTAAATTTCAATTTTCTGATCGTATTTTATACATTATAATACTGATCAAGATTAACTGTGATTTATAATGCACACTAATGTAAAACACGGAGCACGTTTTTTTTTAAATTATTTTAGTAATTATAAAAAAAAAATTTAAAAATACGTGAAAACCTGAAAACAGATCAGAAAATGGAAAAGGGCTGACTGCCATCATCTTTCACATTTTTTATGATAATTTTGTCCTCTATTTTATTGCAACCTATTTCAAATCTCTAAATTATTTGTTAGGTATATTTCTCTATAATGTTTCTTTATTAGCAGAAAAAAAAGAAATTATTATTTAAGAAAGTTGTATATATGAAAGTTTTACACGAATACCTATACACGTAGCCAGTAGTTTTGTCTATTTCTATTTTAGACAGCATAATCATCAAGATGCAGCATATCATATTTCAAAATGATCAAAAATCCTAACAAAATACAGACGACGACCGACCAATAACATTGTAATTTGCATCATTTTTGTAAACAATAATTTGGTTCAATTACACATGAAATATAATAGCTTGAAATAAAGTTCCTGTTATTTTGTTTTCTATAGTATGAATTTTACATGTGGGTTACACAAAATTGTACTTCACAGCGACTATTTCAAAATATCAGCTGGCGTATGTTGGAGTCCACGGCGTATATTTTTATGCTTACATTTTTGTGGTCACAACGCGGGACCTATATGTAGGTACATCTATGATCAATATACATATATAAATGAAATAGAATTGTCTGTTTGTTATTTCGAAATGATCACTTTTTGTTACGCTTACAATTGTTTACACATAATGAAACTCAAACTAGAGTTAAAAAAATAATTCTTTTCTGTTTGTTGGTACGGACTGATCTCCGAAATGGCTGAACCAGTTTAGACGATATTTCCACTAACGGGTAGAGAATTTTGTCGAGAAAGCTATCGGCTACTTTTTATTCCGGAAATAGTTACTTATTGGGTCCTCGTGTAACTTAAAGAACCATATGAACGAAGTCGCAGGCGTTTTCATGTTCACTTGTTTATTTGGATCTTACAAAAACCCAAATACCTACGCATTTTTAAAATTTTTGTCAGTCAGTCCGTCTGTTTGTTTGTCCGGATTAATCTCCAAAGCGGTTGAAACGGTTTTGTTAGGACTTTCATTGCCAGATACGAGACTTTTCAGAGAGTAACCTAAGCAATTTTTTATCTATACATACGGATTATGATTTCAAAATAAATGCTTTTTCTTAATAAAAGCTTTTATCGCAGGATTGTCACTTCAGTTTTTGAGAAACTAAAAGAGGAGACGAAAGCGATGAACATAAAAAAAGACAAAAGGAAATGGATCACCCAATTACTCTATTAAGAAATGTTTAAGTTTAATTACGATACGTACAAACATGTACTTATTCCACGCGGGCGAAGCCGCGGTGTTTTCAAAATAAAATTCAATTACTTTGAATGCGTACTTGTGACTAGGTGTGAGTATTGACTAGGGAGCTCTAGAAATAAAATTAATCAATACTCAAAGGTCATACTAGACACAGAATCAATACAAGCAAAAATATTAGTAAACTTGCTAAGCTTTTGGTCTTATCTGCTATCTTTGAAATGAATTCAAAGAGAGAAAATGTGAAAAAAATCTACAGGGTTTGCGCTTCTCGCAACTATCGGAGGACATTGAAAATGAACATAAAAAATAAAAACTTAAAACACATTTTTGTCAAACAATTTTATTAAATTTTTCGAAAAAAGTTATGGACAAATGTTTGGATATTTGGTACCATACGATGCTCCTGCATCTTTTGACTCTACTGCCTTTCGTCTACCTTTATGCGGAAACCCACAGCCTGAGGTACAATGCCAGTAAAAGCGAGATAATGGTTATTAAAGCTGGTACAAAAACTTATAATATTGTACCATCCGTTAAACTGAATGGCATTGAACTGAAGAAAGTATCCCAGTTCAAATATCTGGGTCATTGGGTGACTGAATCATTCACAGATGATGTGGATATAGAAAGGGAACGCAGGGCATTGTCAGTCAGGGCGAATATGTTGGCCCGTAGATTTGCGCGTTGCACTACGCAAGTAAAAATTACATTATTTAGAGCGTTTTGCCAATCATTCTATACGTGCAGTCTATGGGTTAAACACACACAAAAGGCTTGGAAGGCCCTGGAAGTCCAATATAACAATGCGTTCAGGGTGATGGTGGGGTTGCCGCGCTTCTGTAGTGCATCAGGAATGTTTGCTGATGCAAGAGTAGACAGTTACCCGGCGATACTGCGTAAAAGAATAGCGTCTCTGATGCACAGAGTTCGTACCAACTCTAACATCTACCTACAGTTACTTGGTTATAGAATGGACTATGATTCACAGATCATGCAATATTGGACAAAAACACATTTAAAAAAATAAAACCTTGTAAATCCTAAATAATTGTAATCCTAAAAATATATATAGTGTATATAATATTGTGTATTTCATATATGGACTGTAAAGTCTGAAATAAACAATTATTAATATTATTATTATAACTTTCTACAATATAGCCGAATATCACTCTCCGGGTTAACTGGGTAATAATCATTCAATGAAAAGGGCACCTGCTCAGCTCACAGTTTTCAACTGATTCCAAAAATTTTTTCCCAAACGTTAGACAATCTACCTGCCTCGGGAATAGTTTTTAATTTTTTCGATATCGGTTTTCCTTTTCGAAATCTTTTGTCGATCTCTTCGACTTTTTGTCCGAAAAATTCGGAAATTTCCTCTTTGTTTCACCATTTTCGATTATCCGAAAAAATTACCGACCGATTTTAGAAAATTTTGTACCATACTATGCCCTACAAGCCCTTGCATCTTTTGACACCACTCTTTTTTGTCTACCATCATAAATTTCGGAAATATAGCCGAATAACACTCCCCCACGAAAAGGATCTGATAAATATTTTCAGTGTTAAAAACAATAACTTTTGGGTTGATTTTCTCACTCAGCCACACCTTTTGACTAGGCGTAAAGAGCTATTTCTCTATTCAATTTACACTTTCATCAAATTGGAGCAATTTTTTTGTTCATACGATGGAATGGTTAAAAGTACACAACAGCGTTGGCGCCACCGTGTCATCGTATATCAAAGATCAGATCTTAAAATTTTGTTTTAAGTTAGCTTTGGCATAATAACCGGTGTATTTTTATAGTGTGGCATAGATTGATACGTAATTAAAACTGCTCTTTATAACTTACAAATTTTATTTTGTCTCTTAAAGGAGGCTGAACGCCGGCGCGATGTTTATTAAAATTAAAAGTAATAAGGTTCTAGAATAACCTCTCAAAATATTCGTTCTTTCTATTTACAAAGTCAAATATTTCTGAAAATTCATCTGACGTTTAAATCATGAGTGTGACGTCATCTGGGCGATTGAGTTTATTGCGCTGTTTCCCAAAGTAAAAACGGTGAAGTAGTAAAAACCATGGCTGAATTTTTTTTTTAAATATTGAGGTAAGAGGTAGTACGTCAAACGATTGTAATCCTTATGAATGAATAAAAATATTATGACTATTTAGTCTAAGATTTTGTAAATAGTAAACATCTGTCCAAATGACGTCACAGGGACACTTTTTAATTAATTGTAAATTAAAATACTACGAAAATTGTAGCCATTTCTTTTTAATTATGAAAACTACGTATATGTGTTAAATATTTCGGTCTAACCTCATTTTCACAAAAGTATATGTCTAACGATTTGCTTTAATAATTTATGATGCTTCTTAAGAAAAGTGTACGAAATTGTTTAAGAAAAATCCATTACTTGGAAATTATTTTTTTATCCATCATAATAATTTTAATCATAAATACTTGCGGCTATGTTTTGACAGGCAATCCAACAAAAAAGTCTCTCTACTAATAATTAACTATAAAAACTGTATTTTGATTGAAAATCTGATGGCCGTAGTAATTACACGATAATATAAAAATTTGTTGAAGCATCGAAAATGACAGTTTGATTCATGTTAGTTCATTAAGGGTCGTAGGTACTTACCTATCGAGTACGGCATATTGCGGGTGCGGACACCTAGGTATCCATTAAACCTATAAATATCGATTACCGCAATCCATCCGAGATTAATTACATTTATTGTAACGTCTATGGTTGCAATGCATTTCACTAGTCTTTACGACTTGGTTTTGTTTGCGCTTTGGAATTTATAAAATTTATGTTAATAAAATTTAATTAAATAAAGACGTATTTAAAGAATAGATGTATATATATATATATATATATATATGTATATATATAGTCTTTACAAAAACTTTATGTGAAGAATTAAAATGTTTTTTTTTAAACAGTGAAATAGTTTTTCAGCTATGAGTCAATCTTTGGTAGTAAAATGTAATTAAATTTTTTTCTTGTCATGTGGCGTGTTATAGACACGTGTATTAAATTTTTCTTTGGACAGCCTATGTCCAAAGAAAAATTTAATACAAATCAATGAAGGCAATAGGTTAGAACTGTTGATTTCTAGTAGCTGATGTGAATCGAATGATGTGGAAAATCGAATGTTGTCTACATTTTTTAGTAATATTTGGGGTTAAATTTTAATTTCATTCGATGTCGCGTGACGTGTTCTAGACAATTCTAAAGGAAAATCTAAATAAAATTTAAAAAGAATTAATATCTGTAAGATATATCTAATCGGTTAAAACTGTCGATTTTCTGTACAAGTATCTAATTCGAATAGGCGGATTTCCAGCTCACCCCCTCTGGAAGAGGTCGACATTGTAGAACTTGTATAATTCTACTGAGAACTCGAACGTGGCCTGCAGGTCGCTCATGGTCGCGCGGGCGGGCGCGCCATGCCCCGCTCCGGCTGCCGACCTCACCGCATACTAATCACACTTCACTGCAACCAACCACCTTTGTTAACCACCTTTGACCGGGCGCAGTTTTCAGCACGAAAACAGATAAACACCACGCTTAGCGCCGAACGTACGGCGCTCTGTGCGGGAACCGGGAATTCTGTTTTAGTTTCTAGCACGCATGCGCACGGACAAGCGCTCTACGCCGTTTCCCCCCTTACCCCGTATATTCCCCCCTCGCCCGGACAGGTGTGCCGGCAATATCGCACTAATCCGCACGGGACCACGCTGGGCCATTGTGAGCCCGCAATAACCTTTACAGCCAATACCCAAGTCTACTGATATCATATGCGACACTTCACTAAGCTTGTGTGCTATTTCACTTGTCTGTCTCTAGCTTGATTCAGTTTCAAGAGTGTACATATATAGCACACAGTGGCAAGCCTTTTGCCGCCCTACCGATGCCGTTATTTGTCGTTCCTGCGCTACGGATAACATTTAGATAACATTTATTTGACGATTTGGTATTTCATCGTCGGCGATCACCCCCGTTTTATTGGGGCGCGACGGAGATTTCCTCAAATGTCCCCTTATTATAGAGGCGTGTTTACAAATAGAGACGTGAAAATGATGCCACGTATACAAACACGAAATTCGTAAATGTCAAACATTGCAATACTTACGAATATGTTAATGGAGTAGGTACACTGAGCATGGTTAATCACGAAATTTGGGTTGTGGCAAACTTTTATATAATAACATAATAATAACACATGGACTTCCCACACAGCGCCATCTAGTCCCAAAGTAAGCAAGTATTATGCTTGTGTTATGGGTTACTAGACAACTGATATACATACTTAAATATTCTTTATAATATATACATATATAATTTATTTTTTTTATATATATATAACAACCAAGACCCGGTACCAGTATCAATATTCATCATATTAATACTGACCCGACCTGGGATTCGAACCCGGGACCTCTTGCCCCGTAGGCAGGGTCGCTACCCACTAGGCTAAGCGGTCGTCAAATTTCGTTATATGCTATGCGTTATAAGCGTCGTTATATGCTTGAATGTGTGACTAAACAGCTACATACTTCCGATACGACATACTAACCATGTAGCTACTAGCCGTCTCTGCGTGCGTCAATTATAACCGAACGGTTGGGTGATATTTAAATCTACGTTTTTGACGGTGAATCTCCATATAGACCTGTCTCTAAAACGGCTAAGCCGATTTTGATGCGGTTTTCTACATTTACGTAGGAATCATCTCAGAACAAGTTCCTCGACAAACTTTGCGGTAATGAGCCACCAGAGGATGCTGCCATGGATATCTTTTTCTAAAACGTATGGCCGATCTTCATGTTTATTCCGACGAAATGTACCACCAAAGAGCAAGTGTTATGCACCACCACGCGACGCACGCACTAGATCTGTTTCTAAGAACTTTAAGCCGATTTAATGCGGTAGATAAGGATAGGTTATCAATTAAGTTTTGCGGTTATGAAGTAACACAAACGGTTTTTTGCACTACATAGGTATCACCTCAAAGCAAGTTCTTAGACAAGTTTAATAGCAATTTCCACCAGTAGACGTTGCAGTAGTGTTTTTTATTAATGGTTTGGCTCATTTTGATGCGGGTTTTTGCGCAATTAATACACATCATTCAGAGCAGGTTCTTAGATTACTTTACTGTTATTAGCCGCAAGAGGGCACTACTTTTTTTTATCATAGTCAGCGTCGTTGAGCACAAGCTTATCGATTTTTAAAAAGTAATATATAAAAAAGGTAAAATACAAATTTAAAAAAAGCTACGAAAAAAAAGGTTTAAAAAATATATTTAAAAGTGGTCCATAGAAAATTCCACAATGTTCTGGAAAGTCGTGTCCCTTTAGCGGTCCAGATACATAAGTAAATCTGGTCTAGTCTAGTCTAAGTCTAGTCCACGCGGGCAAAGCCGCGGTCGGATAGCTATATAGATAAATGTAAAACCATTTTACAAATACGGCGTTTGACGACAACTACATGCAAACTCTAGGGACACAAACTTATTTCTTAGTGCGGTGCCAGTTAAGTATACGAATATTAGTTCAAAATAAATCATTAAAAAATGCCGTGTAAAATAGCCGATTACGATTTAGCTGTGTGGCATGTTTTCGAATGCGAGGTATTTGGCAAGTGTGCCAAGAAATCACGGAACAAACCCATATGGAAGAACCACTTTCGATGTATTCCAGGTCTTCGTACACATACATTTTTTGTTATTTTTAAAATACTTAGTAGTTATTTTTTGTTGTTGTTTTTAAAAATGGTTATATATAATGGTTAAATAAAGTTATCAAATCAGAAATACGCCATTTGCTGTTTTGACATTGAACTGTATAATAGAAAACGCACAACATAATGATAATATAATAATAAAACATGGGACATCCCCCACAGTGCCATCTAGTCCCAAAGTAAGCGAGTATTATGCTTGTATTATGGGTAACTGGACAACTGATATACATACTTAAATATACTTTACAATATATAAATATTTTACATCCAGACACGGAACGAAATAAACACGTTCATGCACACAAATACTTATCCCGGGCGGGAATCGAACCCGCGACCTTTGGCTCTGCAGTTAGAGTCTCTAACCACTTGGCCATTCGATCAGTCGTGTTTTGCCATACAACATGTATTGCAAGAAGAAATATAGATTATATATTACTTTTCTTGTATTAGGTAATGTCGCTCGCGCGGTATTCGTTTCGCATAGGATTCACTTTTTTATTCTACCACGTCCCATTTCCATTTTTCCCTTTCCCATTTTCGTTCCTATCACTGACATATATATATTTTGATCAAATCAAAGTTCACTTTCTGACATCCTCTGAAACTTTCTGATATTTTCGAGTTCGAAGCGCTCGAAAATTAGAAAACTATTTTTTATAGCTCTTCGAACTTAAAATACCGACCTTCGTGGTTTTTGAGCTCTTCGAGCTCAAAATATTCGTTTTCCGAACTCTCAAAGCCAAGTTCTTGAAGCTCAGAAACCTGGGCCATATCAAAGAAAATGTTATTTTGGAAATATTTGAACTGCGATATCTTTTGAACGCTTCGTTTGATTTTAATGCAGTTTACGGCATTCTATGCAATTTTGTAAGCACAAAACTGTGTAAAGTCAAAAATGTATTGGTCGTAAAATCTGAAAGTTATGTAAAAGAAAAAAAACACTTTTTCGGAAAAAACTGTGATATTTTTCGAAAGCTTTGTTTGATTTTAATGCAATTTACGGCATTATGGGAAATTTTGTTAACAAAAAATTTTGTGTAAAACCAAAAATGGATTGATCTGAGAATCTCAAAGTTATGTTAAAAAAAAACACGTTTTTGTAAATTTGTGGACTACGATATTTTTGAACGCGTCTTTCGATTTTGTTTTGCGACGCAGTTTTTTATATACAAAAAACGTATAAAAAATTTTAAGTAGACCGGTTGAAAAATCCCAGTTATTTTAAGAAAACGTTAAATAAATTTTTTTGAGTTTATTTTTTGACTATTTTTGAAACAGCTCGACCGATTGACTTTAAAATCTAATCAAATCTAAGTCTCGATGAACCCTTTCAAACGTATGTGGGTCTTAATCGGTCTTAAGCGGGAAGTCAAAAAACAGCAGTGAAATCCACAAAGTTTTGTAATAATGTTGTTATCGGCATCGAGTTAACATTCACTAGATTTCATAAGCATTTAATTATAGGCAGTTATAGGCGTCTTAACACTATTTGAAAAGTGCCTGCAAATACGAAGCTGGCCAATTGTACTTTCACGGTTAATATTAAAAATTAAAACTGCTTAGAAAGCGGCTACTCTTGTATCTACAGGATGTTTGATTGGGTTGGTTATTAGACAACTGATATACACACTTAAATATTCTTTATAATATATACATAAATAAATATTTTACACCCAAGCACGGAACGAAATAAACATGTTCATGTACACAAATATTTGTCCTGGGCGGGAATCGAACGACTTTTGGCTCCGCAGGTAAGGCCTCCAACCACTCGGTTATTCGGTCAGTCTGCTGGAAGAGAAAGCTGAAATTAAGCATGGTGTGAAGCTTAAGATGTTCTATTGGACAAACTTAATTTGAAGCTGATCGCAGTTTTGTCCAAAAAAAGAAACCGTAAAGAAAGACTTTAAAAAAAGATGTCATCACAGAAATGAGACGCATGTATACCTACAAATAAATGTATATCAGCCTGAATTGTGGTATTTTGATCAACTTGCATTCCTCACACATCAAGAGGAACCTGATTCATGATTCGTCTATTCTCATGCGCTGTCATAATCAGAACTGAAGCAAATCATGGTAACAGTTCAGTTCAGCCCGATGATGTGGATCAATTTAATTTGCTCAAACAAAACCGAAGGCCGTCTTAAAAATTATATGCTTTGAGCAAAAAATTACAAGTTTTAAATTTTTTCCACGTACCTGAAATATTACACATTCGATCATAATCATACACTAAATTCACCCAATTAACATTTCTAACTATTTTTCTTTTTCTGTGGGATCTAAAATCAAAACAAAGGTTTGACAATAAACGTCTCATTCCCGATTTAGCCGTTTGTGTTAGTTAAAGCGAGCGAGTGGGTGTAGAAAGAAGTCGTCGAGTCACCTTCTATATTCACGGGCGTAACTGTGTTATGTCGATCTACACTCGCATAAATAGTGATACTAGTGTTTGCCCGCGACTTCCACCACGTGGTCCAACCGTTCGTATTATTTTAGTTTAAATACAAATTATGATTACATCACATATTCCATAGAAAGGTAGTTCTTTTATTATAATTTAAAGTTTTTCTTTTTCTTCCTTTTCCTTATCTCTGTTCCATCCCTGTTCATCACTTTTTCCTCGATCCTCGCATGCCTTTTTTAAAGGCACCTGCTATAAATTCTCACCATTTCGAATCTATGCTGCTTATAAATACGTTTTAGGAACAAACAAACAAACAAAGTGAATAACATCTTTAGACAACGAAAGCTGTCGATATAGCCTGTAAAATTAGCAAACTGAAATGGCAATTGACCAAACACATCCGTCGAAGAACTGTCTACAGATGGAGCAGAAGAGTTTGTGAATGGAGTCCACGGCTCAGAGAACAGATAGACGGATCAGTGGATAGACGATCTAAAGAATCTAGCTGGAAATGGCTGGACGCGAAAAGCGAGAGACCGTATGTGGTGGTGAGCCATGGTGGAGACCCATGTCCAGTTGTGAAAAAGACTGATGATGATGACAACTTAAAGGATACAAAAGCAAGAGGGTCATATTCCTGACCCTCAAGATTAGTAAGCTGCAGTAATATATAGTAGTAGACCGAGTATTTATGCCGCAGAACTGACAAATGGCTGGAAGCCATTATTGGATGCCGGTAATAGAAGATCGCGTTAAATGGCGTACCTACATTAGAAGAGGGCGTGTTCAGTAGTGGATATATTCAGTCTAAAATATATAACTTTAAATTTAGAATTTGCCTGTTTTTGCAAACTTATGGCTCTAGTCCTTCCCAACAGTATTCTTTATTCAGTATTCAACACCCCTTGAAATTAATTCTACGAGGAACACTCATTATAAAGTGAAAGTGATATTTAGTCTTTACACTCTCCACATCTGTAAAATTATTTAAAAGGGATGCTACTTGTGTCGACACACTTTGTGCTTCTTCGTGGCGTCGCTCCGGCACTCCGCGCTCCAGCCTAGGCACATTCGCGCTCCGTAGTTCTTTCTGTGTTTTCTGCACCCTGGTGTGTCCGTACTAAGATTCCTGCGCAGCGGGAACCGCGCAGTCGACAGTTAGCCACGTGTGGGGGCACGTGGAGTCGCTCCGAGTTCCGAGCTCCGGGTTTTGGGTGTGCATTCACCAGTAACTCCATAACTCCTATTTATTCGTTTACAATCACTTAATTGTGAATTGCAACTTGTTATTATAGTAATTACAATTAGTCACTTCAGGGATTACTTCCCTTCTGAACCGGAATCGTTACTACTCCTTCATCACCTCTCCAGGTGTTAGGTCCGTCCCAATTAGAGTCACTCCACGTTATAATAATAACGAGAACCCCAACCGGGGGCCTGCGCCTCCGGCATTATTTCGCCTCGAGTAACCCTTAGGGGTCACCCGACAACTTCACGCCGGCGACACCCTGGTGTGCCGTCTGGCCGCTTCGATGAAGTCGTAGGAGCTTTCGGGCTAACGACACGCGTCCCTATTCTGCTTCAGGCGGTTGTTTAGTGGGCGCAACTCCCACATACCCCGCGCGCCCGGGCGCGCGGAAGCTTAGCAGTTTTATCCGCCTTCCCGTCGCAAGGGAAGTAGCTGCTACAGGTGCAGAGTTAGCCGTGCGTTTGAAACGCTTTAAATATAAGGGCATAATGGACAGATATGAATTTTTAGTGTTCGCAGTGGAGGCGATGGGTCCATGGTCTGGTGATCCAGTTGCGTTTTCGCATGAAATAGGCGCATGAAGGCTCTGATTGGCGTCGGGTGACCCTTTGAGCTAAGAATAATTTGTTCAGAGGATCGGCCATTGGCAGAGCCATTTGGCACGGGAACGCTGCTAGCGTTCTCGGCACTTTGCGCTCATCATTAATATTTTTTTATAAGTAAAAGAATTTTATATGTAATATAAATAGTAATATAATATTATTTTATTATATATTTTATTATTATTTAAAAAGAAAACTAATTCTGTTTTATTTTTAAATAACACCAAAGTAATCATTATGACTATTTAAAGTTCAAAAGCATAGTGACAAGCACGATGTTATGCCGTCACATTGGAGGCTAGTTCTTGAAATAAAAGACGAATTTCAGTGAACTATAACTAGAACTTATTGCCCTTAAGCCCTCGGTGGCTGCTCGTCTTTTGACGTTTGTCGTTTTTTTTTCCTTGCGAAGAGAATGTGGAAAAACCTCTACATGGGCGCGCGGGTAGGACTACTACAATGTAGTGGGTTTGACAGCTGTTGATGGGTTTTGTTATCTGTCTCTTAATTCCATCATCAGATATTCGTCACCATGTTCTATGAAAATTGCTCGTGAAAACCAATCTAATCACATCAAACTCAGGGGTTTACTAGTAGCAAAATAAAGTGTCCTGATATCCACTTTCCAATTTCATCTTAAGTTCGTTACCATGTACTATGAAAAATGCTCGTCAAGACAAATCTAATGAGTTTAAACTAGGGAATTCACTGGTTTTCAATGATGGGTCCTCTTTTCTTCCTTCTCACTCTGTCATCTGATCTCCGTTACCATGTGCTATGACAAGTGCTTGTGAAGACAGATCTAATGACCCTAAGCTTGGGGTGCTTACTAATAGCAACTAAAGGATTCTGCAATTCAACTTCCAGCTCCATTATCAGACCTTCGTCAGCGTGTGCTATGAAAAGTGCCGTTGAAAACAAATCTAATGACCCCAAACTCGGTGGGTTTACTAATAGCCATTCATGGGTTCTGTCACTTACGTTCCAGATTCATTATCAGTCTCTCGTCACCATGTGTTATAAAAGTGCAAGCGAAAACCAGTTTAATGAGCCCAAACTAAGTAGGTTTATTATAATCCATCGACATATTCTGTTATGCGCTTTCCAGCTCCATGAGATAATTTCGATAGTACCATAATAATTATTCATTGTCATCTACATCATACACATCTACAAAATTTCGATTTGATTTGATTAATCGTGAATGAGCTCTCATGTGAAGTGACGATTCTGGTTTCATCAAAAAGAGCTGGTCACGATATTATTGCATTGTTATAGGTTTTAAATACGCGCGCAAGATTTCAGTTTTGTAGGTTGAGATGAAGCAGGCAAAAGATCAATTACGAATCTTGAAATAGCCAACTTTGAACCGTGAAAAACTTCAAGGTAATGTCATCACCATCTTGGTTGGGACGTGTAACGACAACGGTAACTGGAAAAATAGTTAGTAAAGTTACAGATATAGTAAATATATAAAGCAATATCGAATAGAATGGCAAAATTCGCAACATTTTAAAAGTGGACACGGCCATTTCTTTCCGGTTTCGTATATGTAGGTATCTGTGAGTACAGCTGAAAAAAATATTTTCAGATCATTGTGTCACGATTCGTTTTATTGTTGAAGAAGTCAAAATCTCCATAATAGCCCCATAGCATTTTTCGTGACCGCTAGGGATAAACAAGAGTCAATGATTGAATACCTTGATTATGGAGCTACTATAATGGGGGCTTCATAAACTTACGTTTTACACCATGACAACGCTTATAGGTGCAAGAGTAGCGATATTTTCCTTTGAAGAAGCTAGAATGACGTCCATTTTCACCGGACCTCATTCCTGTGACTTTTATCTATTTCCGGAATTAAAAAAAAACGTGTAAGGCCTAAAATTTAAAGATGATATGGTAGTAACCGCATTTTTAGGTGATCAGAAGGGTTTTATAGGTAGGCTAATTTAAGTTTGGAAGTGGAAATATTATATTATGCATAAACCTAAAAAAATTGAAAAACGTTTGTGTTATGCTTACTGTCACTTTAATTTTTACTAAACGCAGACGCATTGAGGAATATCGCTTCTCAAACATATTAAGTTATTCATAATGCCTTCAACTAGGGTTTCGTTTCAGAATGGAAATTTTATTCGTGAGGCAAAGGTCACAGTTCATACAGCCGGTCGATACGCGGTTCAAGGAACGCCGGAAGGATTGTCGGACGGCGCGTTTTGCACTACGATTGCCTAAATATATAAGGACGCTCCAGAATGCTTAAGTGTGCGGTTGGCATGTTGATGTTTCGGTTCACACACATTTGAAAGTGTGTTTTGACAGTATACACTTTTAAGTGACACACGTTACAAGCCACCTTAATCTTCCTATGCGAGGGAAACTTTTGAATAATAAACTCTGATAGCGTGACTCTCAACTGAATGTCTGATTTTGACTACATGGAAAAATTCCGTCTAGCCATTCGCATGGCGTTTTCTCGTTTCTGTATTGCTTTATTAAATGAATGAATCACAGTCCCACTAGCTTTTCACGTATAAGTTGGTCAAATTAAACGTGGATTATTAGGAAATAATGTTATTTAAATAATTAATAGAAATAATGTGGAATATTTTTAACACAAATTTTTCCGAAAATCGTCTCGTCTAAACAAAAAACGTCTTGTGGTTAGAATTACTAATACTCTCCATTCCATTCCATCAGCCCATTATATCCCACTGTAGGGGCGTAGGCCTCCCCCAGGGGTAGAGGAGGCTTAAATGCACCACACTGCTCCAGTGCGGGTCGACGGATTGTTACGACCACCATCTATTGACAGCAACCGGGAACGACAGTTTAACGTGTTCTGTGAGGCACGTGATAGTTATGTACTTAAGTAAGAAAAACTCATTGATACACGCCCGGATTCGAACCACGGCCGCATGGCCTTCTAGACAGGTTTGCTGCGCTCGGGCAATAACGATCTTTACTAATATTCTCACAAAAACTTATCTCGTAAAATAGAAATGTGTAAAAGATTCAGTGTTTTCTTATTTTCTCGTGGTTTGGTCTTTTTTCGTTGCTGAAACACGTGGTGAACACTGTTCTCAGACATCGTTCCGAACACGTACAACAGAGGAAGTTTGCGTTCATCCTTAAAAAAGTTCACTCTGGGAATTATGAAGTGTTATCAGGGGGAGACTCATTGGCAAGTGTTCCTGTCGCAACTCTAGGCTATTATATACAAAGCGTTAAAAGAATAGAGTAGTCAAGCCAGTCCGAAATGTGGGCCTCAACAGAAAGAGACGAACAATAAGAGTACCTCGTAAGGGTACCTTGATTTATATAGGGTACAGTCATTTTCCATCCTTTTTTCTCCCATTTCCAACCGAATCCCAACCATTAAATACAGGGTTTTATAGAGCTTGCGTACTCTAGTTATATTACTTCTATGGTTATATATCAGTACAATTTATTTTAACAGCCTAGAGAACCCGTGTTCTAAAGCTCCGATGGTGTTATTTATGTTCGCACATTATTGCATTGGACTCAGTCCTGGGCGCAATTTTTTTGGGTTACAATTTCGCGGCTCGAATGGGCATTGTTAAAAACTTTGGCAACATGGTTCAAAGGTTCTTTGTATTTGTGGGTATAAGTATAGGTGATCGTTATTAAACAGAAAAAATAAGGAAATTTTTGGTTGCGTTATAGCATATGGATATAAAAAGAAAACGCGAATCATTAATGTGACGTCACACTTATTCACAATTATTTTTTTGAGAATTTCAATTTTTTTCATCATCAAGTCCTGACCTGTTAAATATCACCCAAGAAAAATACGAAAACGTAGGGTCTTGGCTAAAGGATTCTGAAAAAGTTGATTTATAAATAGTGTGAGGAACGCCTTACCCTAATTCCGTTCCACCTATTATGCTCTACTACAGGGGCTTAGGCCTCTCCTAAAGGTAAGGGGGCTTGGAGCTTAATCCACTACGCTACTCCAGTGCGGTTTGGTGGATTTTAACGACTGCTGTCTATTGGTGACACCCGCCTTACCCCAATACGCTTTTTCTATTATTTTTTTTTGCCCAATAGGGCTCTTGTAAGCATCTTAAATAACTCAATAATTTACATGCAAACGAAATTTTAGATCGCTCCGCATAACGTCTAA
The DNA here is from genome assembly GCA_949709985.1 of Luffia ferchaultella. NCBI lineage: Eukaryota > Metazoa > Arthropoda > Insecta > Lepidoptera > Psychidae > Luffia > Luffia ferchaultella. Next base: position 6,323,280 of record OX453252.1, on the reverse strand, counting down.
AGTGTGGTACAATGACAAACAGTTACCTTCTTAATCTACTTCTCAGTTAGGGCGTTTTATGCTTATATCAATTTCGCCAGAACATCCTAGTTTGTTTCATTTTCAGGTTCTGTAAAATATTACAAAATATTACAAACCTAGGATGTTCTGGGGATGTAAGGGTTCCGTACCGGTACGTAAAAGATCAAAGCTGGAAACTTTATAAAAATAACCTTCATGTTTGTCCGTCCGTCTGTCTGATGTCTGTCTGTACCCATTCCTGAGAAAAAGGATTTTGACCGAATCATCCTTTTTCTCAGGGGAGGGTAGAGGAAACTAGTTAAAATTGATATCAAATAGGAGGTCTGTAACCCCATAGTCCTATAAAAAATCATGTTTCTTAGCCACCCCCTACTGATCTCGTCTCAAATGAATGAACAGTAAAACACTTTTCACGCTATATTAATAACGTAAATCTTAACCGGAGGCCCGCACCAACAACGGAATTATCCAACGGAGTAACCCTTAGGGGTAACCCGACAACAACACCCTAGTGTGCCGCCTGGCCGCTCCGATGAAGTCGTTAGAGCTTTCGGGCTAACGACACGCGTCCTTAGTCTGCTTCAGGCGGTTGTTTAGTGGGTGCAACTCCCACATACCCCGTGTGCTCGGACACGCGGAAGCTGTAGAGTTTATTCCGCCTTCCCATCGCAAGGGTAAAACAAATAAAAAAAAAAAAATTCTTAGCCAGTAACATAAAAAGATTTGGTTTTTCAAATACGTATTTTAGGCGTATGAAATTCTGAAAATCACCGATTTCTATTTCTAAGTGGATTTTTGAAATACTTTCAGATTAACGAATGCCCTTTGGTGCCATCTGACGGTGAGTAGGTAACGATAAATACGTATACCTATCTACGTTCTAAGTCAGTTCGGAACCCACTGGACGCGAGTCTGACTCGCACTTGGTGTTTCCATCTTGTCTTAAAAGTCAAACGGATATTTATTTATAATTTAGCAATGGTTGAAATCATTGCTAAAATAAATATAGCTTTTATAATCTCCCTATACACTGCCAGTTACAAAGGGCGCTGAACAAAAGTATCTTACGTTTGTAGAATGAGAAGTATAGTCGTTGGAGTTTATCATGTGTTTCGTGATATTCGCCGCGTTAGGCAAAAGAACAAGGGACCTCACAAAGGCTGAGAGCCGCGCACCCGCCACTCTGCTTATTGCGATTGCACTCACTACATAGTAACGTACGAATAGGGAACTGTTTGCTCGTAAGTCGTGAAAACTCACGACTAAATACTCAATGAAGTGTGTCAGAGGCTCATTTTTATTCCATACTGCAAGTCATTTGAGTATAGCTATCGAATTTTGGTCACGATCCCGTTCTTCAAGTTCGCTTTTTTATTTGTACTCCTGCCCATACAGTAAATTAAATTGACAGTAGCGTTTGGTTTTAATAGTCATAATTGTCACTTCACAATATCGAAAATGTCAAACGCAATTTCGCGGGGGTGAAGACCGGCGCGCGGGGACCTCGCGGATTGAAACTCGGCATCTTGCACCAGCTAGCTAGAGTCTGAGTGATTAGATGCGATGGTAAACGTACTTTTATGCTCCTGCCTAATATAGCTACGTACTATTCGAACTCAGCATTAAAACTCAATTTATTTTGAATAATCGAAAAAAAGCTTGGGTTAATTTTTCACGATGTAGTCCGATTAGCCTAGTGGGCACCGGCCCTGCCTGTGAAGCTAGAGGTACCGAGTTCGAATCCCTGGTCGAGTCAGTATTTATATGATGAATATTAATACTGGCACCGCCAGGTCTTCGCTTGGTACCCGAAATACAATCTAATGCTTAGTTTGGGACCTAGACGTTGTTGTGATTGTGTGTGTTATTATTATTCAGAAGATTCTTTTTAAGGGTTCCAGTTTTGATTTAATGATCTTCGTTAATTGTTCGTTTGGCAACGAATCGAAATTAGTTCTAACTTAGTTATTAAGACCAAAAAGATTTGTTTATCATTTTTCAATGTCTTTATTCCAAGGTTTAATTTGAAAAGAAATAAAATGATCCTTTTAAGTACGAAAATACATTTCCTAGTGAATCCTGCAAAATACAATAATACTTTATGTTCCGGTAGGAAGCCCAGTTTCTATGCGAAAGTTCAGGACGGGAGGAAGTGATGTAGAGAATACAATTTATATAGCGATAGAGGAAAGTGGCCTACAGCATTTCCGTGCCGGAGATATAGATGGCTTTTCTCAGTTACAGTAATATTGCAAACGATAAAACCGCTACAAAATGTATGACAGTTTCTCTTCTATTGGGTTTATTATAGTGAAGGTTTTTTGTTTGGCCACTTGAATGTATTTGTGTAGCATGTTTATTTTTTTTTTTATTTTCTCCTGGACACTATCGCTGATAGATGGGACTCTCCATTTATGGCTCATTGGCTACATCTCCATGTAAAATAAATAATGGATTGTTTGTTTGTTTTAAACTTTTAATTGTAGTTATTTATTGTTATATATAATATATATATTGTTATATATAATTTGTTAATATTTTTTATAATACTGTTTTGTTTTAATACTTAATTAATACGTAAATAACGTGTAAAAATTTAAAAAAAATTCAATCAACTAGTCCAATAATATGAAGAATCATGGTCGAGAATGTATTCAGCGGTAGTACTCATAGGCCAACTATAGCTGGACTACTGGTATTCACGTACTATTTTACCATTATTTACGTTTTATATTTGGACAAACATTTGTGTACATGAACATGTTTATTTCATTCCGGGTCTGGGTGTAAAATATTTATATATACGTATATATCATTAAAAAAAGAATATTTAAGTATGTTTATCAGTTGTCTAGTAACCCATAGCACAAGCATATTACTTGCTTAGTTTGGGACTAGATGGCGCTGTTTGTAAGGACATAAAAACATAAGTAAACTTAAGAACATAAGTAAAATTATATTATCAAAATGTAATGTGCATTTTGAAATCATAGATGTTCATAGAGATACCGTCATTTGACAACAAAAATGTGATCAAAAAATTCGCCACGTAGACCAAATTTACATCAGTTGAGTTATTTTTCCCTTTGATGTAGAATTCTGTGTGACCCACATATAAAAATAGTTTTGGAAAATAAATTTAAAGATTCTGAAATTACATTTCGTGTGTGATTTAATAAAATATTTGTTTAAAACAATGATAATGACGTTATAGTCTCTCTAATTTATGAGTCTGTCATTTTGCTCACGATTATTAAGCTATCTAAGTTTAGAACAAACGCATTTGTTTCGCTTCGTTACACAAAAGAAAAAAAAACCAAATAGCCATCGATTTTTTAATACTAGTAACGGAACGTATAGCTCAGCCATCGCCGAAGTGGCAGAAAGCTTTGAAGTGCGAAACGCCACGAACAAATGAAATTGAGGACACCGGTTTAAAACTGGATACGTTCCTTTACACCTATCGCGGCTTTTAGTTTTTCAGGTCGCCACCACTCCTGGAATACTGACTGCTTTGTAGGTTATAAAGCCAGCAGCCGTAATAGTGCAAGGACTGGCTGCATGAAACTGTATAGCATTTTTACCGTTAAAAGTGACGCACCGATTATAAGGAACTAGCTTTTCTCCGCGGCTTCGTTCGCATGTGGGTACCTATTATAAATTTGTAGTGGGACCGTTAAAGGGACGCTACGTTCCAGAAGATTTTGGAACTTTCTATAAAATTCTTATTAAACTTTAGAGATCACCACATATTCTTTTATTATTATTATATTATTATTATTATTATTTTGACGACTGCTTAGCCTAGTGGGTAGCGACCCTGCCTACGGGGCTAGAGGTCCCGGGTTCGAATCCCAGGTCGAGTCAGTATTAATATGATGAATATTGATACTGGTACCGGGTCTTGGTTGTTATATATAAAAAAAAAAATATTTATATAAGTATATATTATAAAGAATATTTAAGTATGTATATCAGTTGTCTAGTAACCCATAACACAAGCATAATACTTGCTTACTTTGGGACTAGATGGCGCTGTGTGGGAAGTCCCATGTATTATTATTATTATTATTATTCTTTCCTTAACAGTTTTTACCTCGTTAGTTTTTGAAGTTTTTTAGTTTTTTAAAGATCAGTAGGCCTGTGTCCAACGAAAAAACCGTTTTGGAAAACTTCTACTTCAGCGCCCTTTGGCGGCTTGAAGACAAACTGCAAAATAATCTAAGAACCTGCTATAAACTCACGAAGTATTTTATAAACTGATACGTATGTAATGCAAAAATCCGCATCAAAATCAGGCCAGTTTAAAAAAAAACACATCTACCTACTGCAATGCCTCGTGGTGGCCTATATGTATAACCGTAAAACTTACCTTAGCCTTACTTGTTTTGATGTGATATATACAGGCTGAGATTTTTATGACCAGCCAAATTTTAATATAATGATCTTTGGTAGAAAACCTATAGCCGTCTTGTTTCCTTTTAGTATCGTTCTATAGAAAAATATTGAGATATGACTACATAAGCCTTTCCCGAAAAAACCAAAAACTCTAGTTACCATTCTTGCCCGCCGCATCATTCCGTTTCAAAGGCCTCGGGCGCGTACGTTTACTATAGCGCTAAGAAGGCAACCAAACGTTATAAAATAAACTGTAGATAAAATAATTTATTTTGAAAATGTAACCCATATTTTTTATTTACGCAATGAGGTCTATTGGTGATACCTAACACCTAGAAAAATTTTGACCGGTTAATAAAATCTCACCTTGTATGTAATGTATGCCAAAAAACCGCATTAAAATCGGTCTAGCTATTGCACAGAAATACGTGTAAATTACTGCAACACTTCTTGAACTGTAATTGTGTTATTCACAATAACGGCAAAATTTATCCAAAAACCTGTTCTAAAACTATACCTACCTACTCGTATGTAATACCAAAAACTGGATCAACATAAACTTAGCCGTTTAAAAGAAACGTATCAATTGCAGCGCCCTCCGGAGGCTTCCTAAACTTGTCTGAGATTTTGCTCTGAGTATATAATAATGTGACGCAAAAAACCGCATCAAAATCGGCTTAGCTGTTTTAAAGGAACAGATCTACGACAGCATCCCTGATGGTTCATACCTAACCTCAAAAGTTGTTCAAAAACCTGTTTTTAGGTGGTACTAAGTGAAGCAAAGACCGCATACAAATTGGCTGAGCAGTTTTAGAGGAACTGAGAGCAGATTCTTAGATGATGATTCATGATTAGATGATGATTCTTAGATTTTCATGCGGTTTTTTACTGAAGTAATACCCATATTAAGTTAAAAACTGCATCAAAAACCTGCAAGCCGTTTTAATTTAAAGAATCACATTTACTTCAACGTCCTTTGGCGGTTCATAACAGCAAAATTTATCTATGAATCTGTTTTGTGGCATTTGTAATGTAAAAAACCGCATGAAAATCTAATTATCCCTTTTTAGAGATAATATATATATACTACAGCGCTCCCTTGTGGCCTATGAAGCACAGTGTAAGAGCACACTTTTTTAACCTCGAGGAACATTTGAAAAATAGTTATTTAAATTCGCTAAACAGTTTTAACATAAATCTTCACAAAACTCTCTTACGTGACCTCCTTTTCTATGGCTCGTGTTCTACGCCATATGACACTCCTAACCTACTTACCTATATTAGTGTGAGCGGAGCCAAAACCTTTTCACCAGAACCTGGTTCATATGGGTCTGTCTTATTTGTAGACTATAAAAAATGTTCATCCCTCTGAATGTAGTTTGGACTGACGCCTAAAATTAAATAAAATTAAGGTAATTTAAGTGCCCGCTGTAGCTAAAAATCTCGCCTAAAGCAAAGTGACAGCATAATTTAAACCGCCCTTCTCGGCGTTTCTTGCGATGAAGTTGATTTTTTTAAATTCGTCATTAACTAAACGGTTAGATGTTGATCGTGGTTACGTTTGTTTAAATTAAAAATGTGTGCAATTTGTTATTTTTAAGTTTGTGATTATAGCGTTTAGTTAAAATTATTGATAATTCTTTATTATCAAGCGATTATATTTATCTATGGTAAATATAGAACATGGTATTTATTGTAGACTGTTAAAAAAATGTCTTTCCTCATCGACTGGGAGGGCTGGGGGGGGGAGGCATAGCTGTGTGTGGGTTTTAATGAACAGTGCTGGCATTTATACATTGTATGTACCTAATGAATAGGAAATGGACTGAAGTGTCTTATGTGGTTTACTGTACATTTACTGTATGTAGTCTGTCCATGACTTTCATATATGGCTTAGTTTATTTGATTTTGATACTCTTTTATTTTTGTTTCTTACTTACATTATTTGGTTCTAGCTGTGGAAACAGTTACTGGTTGTAAATTTTCTCGATTAAAATTTATTTTTGTGTTTTATTGTTAAATTTGTTGTACCTATCTATCACAATTGATTTCTTCACCAGATCACAGTTAAAAAAAATATTTACAGTTAGATCAGTGGACTTGACATTATTTTAATGAGTGCAGAAACGAGATGGTTCAAATTTAAATTTTGAAATGGATGACTTAATTTCTATAAAAGACTATGTAGTGATTTTTTCAGAAAGTTGCATTACAATAGCCACACAATATTTTATTCTTAGAAGTGGAACCTAACCGTTAAATTGAGTTTTCAAATACCAATTCTAATAAGTAGTAAAGGCGTTCTAATGTATTTAATTAATACCTACTGTTGTAGTTATGTAGCATTGTTACCTTACCCATATGATGCTCCTTTATATCAACCTTATATATTGTTCAGATTTCCTGAATGGCTAAACATTTAGCCTAATCAGAAATTAACCAGGGACCGCGATTTCTTTCTTCCTTTTTTTTCGCTGCTTTCGATGCGTTCTAAAAGAACGATTTGTGTAAAACGGCTTGCCTAAATAAATAGAAGATATTTATATTAAAATTCCATAGAATTTGCATTGCTGTAATTTTTTAAGTGTCTAATAACTTAAAAATATATTTTTATAATGCCCACGAAAAAAAGTTTCGCGTCCACAATATAACGTTAGTTTTTTTTAGTATCCCCTAGGGCAAGCAATGCCCTGGGCGCGTGACTTGTTTATTAATAAGGCTAGGCTGTATTACACAGAATTAATGTTTTGTAAGCTTGAACTACGAAGGGAAGTACAAATAGACAATATAAACTATATGTGGATATATTACATAATTATATAATTTAACTCTTCAACTTTAACTTTCTTTGACCTTATAAATATAATGATTTATATAATATTATACATTATAAAACATGTCCTGAACGACTAAATGACCAAAACCGCTGAAGCTAATCGAACGAAATTAGTACATTAGGTTCCTTTTGAAACGTAAGCACCGACTAAGAAAGGATTTTACTACATTCCACCTTTAAGGGGGTGCATACTTTAAAACATTTTTTAGCAATTATTATATAATATATTATATAGCAATTATTCAAATAATCGATTTGGTATGGCAACTTTTTCTAACGTACCGTTTTCATCTTTTCTATAAAAAAAATCTACAAATTTATTTTTCAAATTTATTACAACTATCGGAAGACATTCAAAATGAAATTCAAAAAAAAAAAAAAAACTGATAGCATATTATTTTATTTTTGTCAAACAATTTCATTAATTGTGAATTAAGTTCGTAGAGTATTCGCACTATATTCGACCGAAGGATGTCGGAAGAATATGTTCGTTCGAAAAAATCTAATCCTTCATGGTCGAATAAATCCGGATCGCGCTATCCGGTCCATAACTTTTTTCGAAATAATCGACTTTTTATTCGGAAAAAAAGGATTTTCGTAGTTTTTTCCACCATTTTAAATTATTAGAAAAAAGTTCTGAACCGCAATATTCGAAAATTTAGTACTATATGATACCCCGCAAGCTCGTGGATCTTTTGACACTACTGCCTTTTGTCTACCTTTATAACTTTCTGAAATATATCCGAATTACACTCTCCGGGGTAATAACTGATCTAATAATCATTCAAAGATAAGGTCACCTGCCCAGCTAATTGTTTTCAACTGATTAATATTTATTTTTCCAGACGGTAGACAAGCTGTTTGCCTCGAGAGTTTTTTTATTTATTTATTCGATATTGGCTTTTTTTTTCGAAATAATCAAGTTTTTGTCCGAAAAAATCAAAAAATTTTATCTTTTTTTTCACTTTTATCGACTCTCCGAAAAAAGTTACCAACGGTTTTGGAATTAGTATCATAAGATGCTCTACAAGCCCTTGCATCTTTTGACACCACTGCCTTTTGTTTACCATCATACTGAAATATACGTATCGTCGAATCAAACCCCCACGAAAACGATTTAATAAACATTTTCACTGTTAGTATGGTTTGACTGTTTATTGAATGAAAAGTATTTTATATAAAAATTATGTCAAAAAATATATGCGAGTGGATTAGCTAAAAAATTCCTGGCCAAACTATGAATAAATAAAAATTTAAAAATTACTTTTTATTAAACATTGAAAGTTTGCAGTGTTTTTACACAATCGGGTTATTTGATTTAAAAAGACAGATAGCGCTTATTCCACTTTGTATACTCATAGTAACTGTTTAGCGAAGTGAAGTAACAACATTGTTGTAGTTATACCCTGGTTATTTGATCCCAAGTTTGTTTCAATTCTGTGTAGAAGTCTGAATGAATACTGAATTGGTTTTTTTATTTCGTACTTGAATTGCAAATTTAAAAGCAACTGTATTTTCATATATTCAACATAAAGCAAGGTCTTAGATTAATCGCAATAAACTTTACAGATAGATGATTGAGACGCCGGACGATCTAAATGTACAAAATGGGGTTGATAAATTATTCTTCTGTGGAAAAGAAAGAGGGAGCAATCGACCAAAATGGCGACCGACAGACTAATCGAGTACAGTTTACTTTACTTTATATAAAGTTTGCCATAATTACATGTAATATTACAGTTATAATTGAGTTGCAAATTCAAGATGTATATTAGAATTTAACATCTAACTTAAGTTTCACTTTGTAACTTGTTACTGTATAAATAAATAAATAGTTTCTAGTTATGTGGGAGAAACGCATACCTGGATATAATACTAGGCTATTTCGCAGTAGTACTAAACGCCATAGATTAACTAACGCAGTAGATTTTCCAGGTATACTTTACACATCACATGCGTGCAATTACATTTGGAAAATATACTAGAATACTCTGCACTTTGAATAAATGCGGAAACGTAAGCATTTATTTATAACTATAAAGCAGAAAAATAATAATTTTTCAAACAGATAAAGAAATAAAATTTTCATACAAAAAATAAAAAACAATTGAAAATATTTGAAAGTTTAAAAATTTTTAAAAAGCGTTCGAGTTTGCAACGAACTATTTAAAAAAATGACTCAAGAGTACTGAAGATATTTTGAAATGTATTTATAGCATCAACTTAAAGCAAAATATGAGCGCTTGAGTTGTGAACTATGTAGACTTTTCGAAACTGTTGTTACTCACATAAATTTATTTTTTTCTAAAATTGACCAAATTGTCGTGGTATATATTAAAATTTGGAAAAGTAGGACCAAAATAATCTTAAAAATTAAATTCTTCGACTTCAATTGGATGGTTAACTGCATACAACAGTGTATAAACTATTTTAGAAATTATTCCTGTTTCGGACATTCAAATTGTTGCTGTATTAACTGTACCAAATGAAACAAAAGTATACTGATATTAATTTTATTTTCGTTATTTTTCCAGAGTCTTAATAATAAGGTAACTTTTCTACTTTTGACTATGAACACCTGCAGATAAATTACTATACTTGACAGACGACATCGGTATAGCAACGATACGATATCGATACTATATCGAAACGAATCAATAATTCAAAATCAAAGGCGTCTGGAAGTTGAATTATGTATGCTACTTCAAAGTACTCTACGATACGTTTGTCTAGAAACATATCGATTCAGACAACATTTTGACCTGCAACTATTCTGTCGCGCTATTTGTTGGTTTCTATATCATTTCCATTACGATATCCTTGCGTCAAGTAGCATGATTAACCTGCAGAGACTTGTGTTCTATTCAACATCTAGGTATTCTATGCTTTCAGTTCGTTATTTTTCAGGCAGTGGCCGTTCGAGTACAATATTCATATTTGAATAGCATGAAAAATATTACTGCCAACTATTTCCATCCCTTTCATTTATTTTCCAAAATGATAGAGATGAAGTAACCGACTGGTGGTTGTTCATCTAAACTAAACGAACTCATATCGATGTGAAATATTTTATCAAAATAAAATAAATATTCTTAAACGTTATCCATATACTGACCAAAGTCAAATTTTACTTTACCAATGATGTTTTTTTTTTACATTTGTTTTCGTTCTGCGTATAATTAAATAAACATAGGTCCCTACATTACTCCATAACTTTGTTTATATCTCCTATACCTATTACACAATCAATAGGTCGAATACATACTGAGCACGATAATTATTATTAACTTTTAAACTAAACTTTTAAATATCGCTGACAATTGAGAGTCAAAAATATTGAAAACACACAACATAGATGCATCAATATGTCAAGAGAGGTAAACTCTTATTAACAAGTACGGTCTGCTTGACCGGCCTGCACTGTGGACTTGTACCTAGATGGAACATGTGAAGGCGAGTACGCGGGTGCCCGCAGACGCTCATCAGCTGTTTCGCTTACAAACCGGTAACTTATACACCTATAAACTGGTGTTTAGATGGTTAGACGGAACGACCGAAATGTAACCTCTTCTGTCAATGGACGCTGTTGACAATTTTTTTTACTTTATTGTGTTTATTTCAAAGTTATATCTCTCAGCCTACACTTATACATAATAGCGTGTGCTTATAAATTTTGTACTTTCAAAACAAATTTTATTCTTTTAATTTTATATTTGTTAATCGATAATTTTTCATTTCTTTCAATGTAATTACCACATGGGTGTTTAACATAAATATACTTTTTATGAAAACCCCGAACGTGTGTAGTGTAAAAACCTGAGCTTTCGAAGCACTACACGAGCGATACTTCGAAGGTGAATTTGAACAAGACTTTTGTGATTATTGTGGTCAGAAAATGCTCAGAGTTATTAACACACAAAATAATTGTCATTTTTTCCAAAGGGCACGGGTGAAGGGGTGTTAATTATTGACCCTAATAACATCTAGCGTTTATATGGTTTCAATATTTGGTGCATTACTTAATTTAGTACACAAATTCCACTATGGACGGTCACGCTGTGGCGGCTTGTAAGGAAGGTACATCTGCACTGGCAGCCATTACATTTGGCAAGCCATATATTCAATGCGTAGCATCCATACATAATACTGGAATTGCATTTATTATAAACGTATAAGGTTTTAAAAATGGAATGGAAAGCTTACAATCTTTGATATGTTTTCTTAACTTTGGCACTTGGCAAAAGAAAGATACCAGCCAATCGCAGCACAGGTCACGAAAGCTAATATGAATTAATAACCAATCATAGGCGAGTGGACATAAGAGTGAATCATCCGTTTACCCTTTACGCGAGTCAAATTGTCAGTACACACTACACATGCTTTTAGTGAACAGTCTTAAAAAGTGACAGAAGAAAAAAAATGACAATAAAATGGCAGTGTGTCTATTTTCATTTAGTGACATATTCCTGACATTCGGGGCGATGAGCCGTTCACTTGATCACCAAATTATACGTTTTAAGAAATACACTTATGGTCAGTCCGTTCTGACTTCACACACGAAATATGTCTCGAAAGAGCAGGGCGAGTCGTTCCACTTCAAACCCTTTCCATCTCTGTTCCACAGTTCGAGGCAGTTCTCCTCCTCTCCGTTCTCGTACCGGAAATTATTCGGCTCTCCTGCGTTCCAATTCACGAACGTCAATGGTCTGCCGTTCGCCATCCAGAAGAAATTGCCTTCTTCTGCTAGATCCGTTCCTGACGTCCAGAAGTGTTCTTGACCGAAACCTGGGAAGTAAATACTTTGGTTAATTTTAAGTGAAACATTTACCGCAGCACTGGCAAATAGAGAACTAGGCTTGATTTACACGACTATTGCACTATGCACATCCGGCTCGATGGACCGATATTAGAGACTGTTTCGGCAGGTTGTATGATTTGTACATACGCAGGGATGAGTTAAATTTGTTTATAAAATATCTAGCGGGCGCCCGCGGTACGTCCGCATGAACTACACGTTCGCATTATTTCGATTTTAACATAAATCATGTTAGTCCATATTCAGAATGCAAGCCATCGCCTTTCCAAATTTTATAAAGATCGGTTCAACGGTGTAATCGTGAAAATAAAAACTGACGTACAGACAGAAACACTTTCGTATTTAAAATATTATTATGAAGAACAATTTCAAGATTAATCGAATGTAATACGACAAGTAAAAGAAAATGGGATTAGGATACGGAAGTTGGTAGTGTTGCAAACATTTAGGGGTAAAATAGGAAAATACCGATTGCTTAAACGAAAATATCAAAATCTCAAACTGATTACTGTAGACTTTGAGACTGCAATTTCGTATTTGTGCATAGTAGAAAATATAATATCTACAATTAGTTATTTAATTCAAATTTAATAAATATTGTAATTTTAAAAATAAACTTCATAAATTACGTCATTTGACCGGTATTGCCCTTCGTTTATAAATAATAATAATAACGTACAAATCACAACAACGTCTAGGCCCCAAACTAAGCAATAGCTTGTATTTTGGGTACCAAGCGAAGACACCACATACATATAACAACCAAGACCCGGTACCAGTATCAATATTCATCATATAAATACTGACCCGACCTGGGATTCGAACCCGGGATCTCCAGCTTCGTAGGCAGGGTCACTACCCACTAGGCTAAGCGCTCGTCAATATTTGGCCAATTATAAATGTTCATAAAAGGTAATATTTAGAATTACGTGTGTGTTTATGCAAAAAACATAGAAGTAATTTTCATAATGTTATATATACAATATTAGCACACCGTTTGTGAGCCCATATGGCACTATAACCTGTCCACATAAACACATTGAGTTCTTCTGCACCACGACTCGTTATGATGTTTTTTACTTTAATTAACATTAGTAACAACGCTGTACGCGGTGAAACAACGCGGCGAAAATTTGACCACCTATTTTTTTTTTCAAAAATGGAGTTTTTGAATAATATTTGATACATAAAATTTTTTTATGGCGATTAAATATTTTCTAGTATAATTTAATTAAGTAGTTATTTTTCCACTGATATCTTATTTTATTAACATATCTATGTCAATTGAGAATCTATCGACCTTAACTTATCTAGATATATTTACGATTTTATACATTATGCATTTCGTAGTATAATTAAACACGAATTAAGAAACTACGGATTTACAGTCTGTGACTGCAGTTGCGTTATAGATTTCCCTGTAATATCGGTGCGGTGGGGTAATCGATATGCGGACTTGCACATGTTGATGCTAGACTAGACAACAATCAGGTCACTGCATATGTAGAGTTAGCTATTTATTTGAATTTATTAAATTTTCCATCATTTGGAAGGTTATGGAATGCACAAAAAATAGCACACACGCATTTGTATGTTCCTATTCACTTGAATTTTTTCACCAATTGTTGCTTACGATTCGAGATACGTATTTTAGAGGCTGAGCAACAGTGTTAGGGACGCTTATGTATCTATACCCTTTTAGCCAACGTGAATTGACGACTTGCGTATAAATTGTCAAGTCTGGAAACGCGAGCGTTTGTTGGTCTCTCCCCACCACTTCATTATGCCAAACAGTCCCAAAATCTTGAATCCCTAAGGTCCATTCGTCGAATATCCGGACCCAACAAGCATTTAATAATTGTTTTTACTTCGGTGAAATGGAAATTAAACACTAAATTATTCTAAAACTAGTTTTCCATCCGTGGTTCCACCCGCGTGTACTACACTTGTACCGCGACCGCTAAAATGACACGATGCTCCAACAAATCGTGAATTCGAAAAAGACTTTCTAGAAAATTCGGGAGTTTTTTTTGTCGTATGTTTTGACATTTTATTTATTTAGCCCGAATAATAGCTATACCACAGGAACCGTACATGCTACCCACAGGCCGAGATGAAATTTATCCTATGTCATTCCAGGCCTTAGCACACTTTCGTACTAAGTTTCATTAAAATACGTTTAGTCCTTTTAGCGTGAAGAATAGTTAACCTACAGGAATCGTATATTTTTCAGGAATTAAAAATAGCCTATGTCACTCTCCAGTTAACAAAGTATATGCAAAAATTATAGCGGTCCCGGTACAACTGTGTAGTCCACGCCGTGTAGTCGAGGCTGTGAAGCATCAAGCGGAAGGTTTAGTTTCTTTACAAATTATAACGTATGTGTTATTCTGATGTATTAAACAAAAGTGGTTCGTAATATTAGTAGCTGTAGAAGTAGGAAGAAACCTTTCGAAGCACCCGATTACTTGAGGTGGAAAATATTTTTTCTAGAATTTTAAAATCGGCAAGTGCCTTACAGATACAAGAGTATAGGTAAAATAGAGGTAAAAGTGTAGTACAAATTAATTTATATTGAATTTATTGAACTCACTTTACAATTTAGATAACTCACACACTGCTATCCAGTCCCAAAGTATGCAGAGTCCGTATATGAATATTTTGTATAATACATATGTTGTCACGAACGGGGATCGAACCCGCGAATTTAATTCTACAGTCTGAACACATAAGCACTAGACCAGTCGATCAGTCCGATATTAACCTGAATCACGAACGTATTTCTCTAGTTTGTCGTTCTCCTCCTGCGACGAGATTGAAGCGAGATGCATCCCGTGGTACCGGCAATACTGCTGTGCTTTGAACCAGTTGGCCTGGAAAAGCAAAATATGAGTATCAATAAAATTAAAAAAAAAAAAAACAGTCAAGAGCCGGTCAGAAATGCATCAATTTAGGGCTAACTATTCAAGTAATCCATAGAAGTAATCAAAGTTTATTTCAAAGACTGCAAAATTCAGTTTGTCTTGTAAGTAAAGTTACTAAAGTAAAAATAAATATTGTGCCCATAGCTAGGGTGCATAGTATATTATCTTTGAAGCAGCCATCCTAATGATAGTTTGGTTTGCTAAACAATAACACGTGTTTCAACGGCTGTACCTACCAAACGCATCAAGGTCATGCCGGCAGACCGACTCCATTTTGTTCACGTAAGTGAATTACACGTTATTGATACTAAACCAGCCATCCTAACGATAGTTTAGTCAATCCGTTGCCGCCTCTTATACTATAGCGTTCACAAACATAAAATTGCCATCTGCTGCTATGCCTGCCTGCCTGCGAAGCTCAAGGTCCCGGGTTCGAATCCCAGGTCGGGTCAGTTTTTATATGATGAATATTAATACTGGCACCGGGTCTTGGTTGTTATATGTATGTGGTGTCTTCGCTTGGTACCCAAAATACAAGCTAATGCTTAGTTTGGGACCTAGACGTTGTTGTGATTGTGTGTGTTATTATTATTATTATCTTCTTCTAGTAAATTTGATCATTTCTCGAGTAGGTGAGGATATGGAGTCTGGAGGATCCCGGGTAACTATACGTATACCTGTCATGGTCCTTCTAACCGCATACTAACCACCAGCAGGTCCTGCGAGATTGACTACGTAGAACCCAGGGAGAGAAAGAAACGGCAAGGGAACGTAGGTATATCTCCGTAGAACATTATAAAATAAAACTAGCTTGTAAGATATAGGTAGTCTGTGATGCACAAAACCATAATAACACCAACCGAAATGAGATATAATACACATTCATTCTATTCACAAAAGCTACTTATAACACGCGAACGAAGTCGCCGGCAGGTGCTGGTATCATATAATATGTACTCTTATTTATATTTTCTACTAAATACTATCTATAAATTCATATTTAGTTATTTGAATCCCATATTTGCCCATTATCCCATATCTTGTCAGCTGACAAAGTAAATCGGCCTACAAGTGACAGATAATGCGACATTGCCAAATCTAATAGCAAGGCTTGTAACTATAGAAGGCAGTGGCTAGACAAAACCAATGAATAGTTTAAATGGGTATAAAAAATTAGAATTGAAACTGATTGGGAACATTATCCCCATTTGACTTTAAGCTCTTAACCTTATGACGTGTTTCCAACTAGTTTCGTTAACAACGTAATTTTAATTTCGCATATAACGACTTAAACGAAAACCCTTTCGTACAATTATCAACTTTAGGTTTAAACGTATACAGTTTATATACGAAAAAATACTTTAGTTCTTTAGGTTATATACTGAAAATAGCTAGGGATATGTAAAGTTAAGGTCAGTTTTTAGGTTCCGGTACATTTTGCAGCGGTCACATTACTTCCGCGCGATTGCGAACGAAACTAATTTCGTGGAAACTGACTATTTTAAGACGAATATTCCGCTGGAGGCTATGAAGTTATATATGTAGATACGTTATCTTTGTACCTACTTTACTATTGAAAAAAGTGCGGGTCGGTTCACGTACAAGGTAAGGTTCTGTAGCCATGTCAACAAAAAAAACTTATCACAAATCAAAATCATGAGTCTGTTGAGACCGGCTACAACTCGTGAACTTGTTGTATGGATAGTAGTGATAATTTACGTAGTATGTTTGTATGTTTGCCTTACTGCAATAATTATACCTATTCATATTTTTCGGAACAGTGTTTCAACAGTAAAAGCAAACAACAAGGCTGCTGGGCTTTTTTCTTTTACTACGTACGCGGCGCTACTTGTAACTGTAGTACAGTATTATAGTATAGTACAGTCGTAAGGTACAGATTTAAGCTCTGGTTCCCGAGAGGGAGTGTGGGTTCGTACCCCACACCTGACACCATGTTGTATCGGGTACAATGAAACACATAGCTGACCGAAAAGGAACTGATTTACTTTCGCTAATATCTATGAATGCAAAGCCAAATGTACGCCTACCCTCAATATAATAATAATTCATATCCAACATAGATTACTTGCGTTTGTAATATTTTTTGTGATTTTTAATCATTTCCAATTTATTTAGAGCAAAATTGACAAAAGACATAAAAATTCAATGCACGTGTGCGTTCTAAGAAATTTCTATAATAATTTTTTTTTCTGCATCTTTTAGGTGACAACCATATACGAACAATAACTAAAGCAATGTTATTTCTAATGTAAATTGAAATGAGTAATTTACAAATAACTTAGTACATACGGAAGTGTACTTGTATAATTCTGAGGAATACCTGAGCTAGTGGTCTCACCAAACGGAGAGTATTTACTAGCCCTCACTCACTTAAAAGAGATCACTTTAAAAGCTATTATTTAATAATTAAAAAAAATAAATGTTCATAACGATTTTTTAAATTGCCATTCAAATACACAAGGCGGTAAACAAAGAAATGTTTAAATGTACAACGTTTACAAATATCAATAACCGAGGCAAACCAGCTTTAGGTGTAGTTTATTTTTTATGCACTGTGCAATTGTTTGCAATGCAATTAAATACATTTATTTAATTATTTCTTGCATAACAATTAGTTAAATATTACAATTAGTTAAACTTAACACTTAAAATTTGTTAATTACATGTGTAATTAACAAATACAAACATTGTCATTTTATATATTTCATGTACCTAACTTTTATTGATTAAATTAATTGCAATTAGGAAACGCTACGAATTATTATGGCGAGGGTTGGACTGGTTTCATTAATTATTATTCAAATTATAATCCATTACAATGATGTAATTGCTTTGCCATGTGCATGGGCACGCAATAATTTTAATGTCTAATGTTTTTGTTTTTCGATTTCCAACTACTTGTATTAAACAAGGAGATAACAACTCTCATTAATGTACAAGAATTTGAATTATTTTCATAAATAAATTATAAATACATTACAATTTACAACACTGCGCTCACCAAAATTTTTGTTCAGAAGAATTTACTATACATACCAGGAGGTGATTTTCAAAAATAGTCAAGTCCATTATAACGATTTTCGTATTAAAAATACGGGTATAACTTTAAAACATTCTCAACATTTTGTCATAATGTATCATAATTATATATTCTTCCATTAAATACATGAGTAACAAAAATAATGATGTAATAAAAGAGAAATAAAAATTCCACTTTTTCTCGCATGCAAAATTTTGCACTTGACCATTTTTGATGTACGTTAAATATGAAAGTGACTGACTGACGTTCACTGCCTAAACTGGCTGGGCCTAGAATGAGGCTTTCAGCGCCAACCTATGCGCGTTTCGCGCTCCGTAGTTCTTTCTGTTTTCTGCACCCTGGTGTGTTCTATGGCAGCTTACCCCTGTACAAGCCGATCGCGCTCCCTATTTCGTGAGTTAAATGTATGTACTTTAATACCTATTGTTAATTCTCTATATCTATTCGAACCAAAATTACAATCTGAACTAGATACTATTCGAACTTTCTAATGTAAAATTTTTTTTTGTCCAACTGTAAAGCTTTATTGCTGTATGCATCTGAAGTGCTTTTATTTAAAATTTACGATACTTGATGGATGCGCAAACCTCTGGAAGATATTACCTGTTACAGTGGATGAAAACAGTTTACATTGGAATAAAAAATACTAATAAAGAATGATAAATAAAATATAAGTACCTATGCATCCCGTGCGAGCCAATCCCGTTTCCCATTAAATCTAGAATTAGCAATTAATATAACAAACTTTGTGTATATTTTTTGGTAATAAACGATTTTATTATTATTATAATTACATGATCCCACCGTAGTCGTCACCACCAATTCATGCAATCTTACTAACCAAATTTGATTATATAATATTAGATTATAATATAGAGAGATAAGAGAGTCGGCGTCAAAAAAAAAATAGATAAAAATATCACCTACCCGTTCGCTTATATTTCACGCACACAGAGATCGTTTATACGTGGTCAGTATGGCGTACCGAGAGTGGAGTGGAACGTGGTCTGTCGAGTCACACACACAAATATGGAAAAAATTGGCTAATAATCAAAGTTAACCAAGTCTATTAAGTGACACCAAAATAACACCACTAACAACACTTAATGTAATACCATGCGGATGTATTGGGACACCAAAGCTAATAAATATATACGTATTAACGATACTTTACGTGTTCATGTAATGAATAAATACAAAATCGTATAAAAAAACTCGAGCGTCAGAGGTGTGGCTATGGACATCCGAGAGAAAGCGAAAACGACGCGTGCGCATACCTGCTACGTAACGTGCCTCGTAGCTATGAAATAATACGTTATTATTTGACAGTTTACTATCTATTGACGCTTATTAAGACCCGGGTCTCGAATAGATCATGGAGAAGCGGCGATTAATCGGTAGCTAAAAATAAAAAGAAATAAATATACAAAGTACACCAAAAATTACATAAAAATGACTTTTATCGTGTTTTAAACAGTAACATCTCTAATCTCTACGTAGTATTATGATGACACAAAAATAAATAACACAACGCAACACAATTATCTTGCTATCAATAGGCCGAGTGGTTAGAAACCCTAACTGCGGAGCGACTGGTAGCAGGTTCGATTTTCGCCCCGGACAAATATTTATGTGCATGTATATAGCAATTTGTTCCGTGTCTGGTCGTAAAATATCTATATATGTATATATTATAAAAAAAGAGTATTTAACTATGTATGTAAGTTGTTTAGTACCCATAAGCTTTGCTTAGTTTGGGATTAGGTGGCACCGTGTCGTATGTCTCAGGTATTATTATTATTATATTAATGATCTTTTAAGGTGGTTCAAATCTTATCTGTCTCTTAGAACTCAGGTGGTTGTTGTGAACGGACACTCCTCTAGAGAGATTACAATAACTTCTGGTGTTGCTCAAGGTTCTATACTTGGGCCTTTGCAATACATACTCTTTGTCAATGATATTAATAAGTGCTTTAAGCACTGTCATTTTCTTATGTATGCTGATGACTTAAAAGTTTATAAATCTATAACAACTTCTGATGATTGTCACCAATTACAAAACGATCTTAACCGTTTAGACCAATACTGCACTAATAATAAAATTTTCTTAGCATATGATAAGTGTCATAGTATTACTTTCAGTAGAAAACATTACGTTCTGACCCATAAATATAACATAGGAGGTTACGATCTAAAATCAGTAGATAATGTTAAAGATTTAGGTGTCTATTTCGATAAAAAATTAATTTTTGATTTACACATCGAACTGATCTGCAACAAAGCATACAAAATGCTAGGCTTTCTTTCTCGCTCCACCAAACATTTTCGTAAAATTACACCACACTTAACATTGTATAAATCGCTTGTACGGCCATATGTGGAATACGCGAGCTGCATTTGGAACCCCTTCTATACTACTTATGATGACAGAATAGAAAGAATACAAAAAAAATTTTTGCGTGGTTTGAATAAACGTCGTAGGTCATATCCTGAACTCCTAGAGAAATTCAAACTAGCATCACTTGTTAATCGCAGAGTCTTAGCTGATGCAATTGTTCTTCGTAATCTCTGCTCCAATCGTTATAACTGCCCTTATCTTGTCGAGAGGGTTAAGTTTTCTGTGCCCATAAGAACAACGAGATCTAAACGCTTGTTTCACGTCCACACAACGTCAACAAATGCCGGTATGCGTGTCCCGATCAGGCGCATGTGTGACACATACAATAAAATGTTATTAGATGTTGACATTTTCTCGGGCTCACAATCATCCTTTAAAAAAGCTATTTTGAAATTGTTGTAGTTGCAATACACAGATCACGCTTGATTCATCGCAATTCGAATAACCTGCTGGCGGTATTGAGTGCACTTCGGAGACAGTTGGTGTAGTTTTTTATATATTTTCACTTTGTAAATTCATTATTTGTGACTAGTTTATGGAAAAATGATTTATTGTTATTTTATTTTTTAAGCGCATTACTTTAATTCGTGAGAAAAATTTAAGGAGCATAGTTTTAGTAACTCTAGTATATAAGTTTATTTTTTGTGTATTGCTTTTTTTTATTATGTTCTGTTTTTTCTCCTTATACAAATAATAAAAAAAAAATGGTTTTATTTATAATTTCAACTCCAAATTAATCAATATTTAATAAAAAAACCTATTTTAAATGCATAAATATTTTACAATGTATTTTTGTGTGGGTGGTTTCGTGTAGGGTTTCTCCCTCTAATTTTAGACATACGCGGGCCTTAACTTGTACATAGTGATTTATTAATTGCGAATATTTTAGAATCCATTTGGACGCTGAAATTGCTTCAATTTGACTGTTCTGCGCAATAGGTCTTTAGATTTGCCCCGAACTGTATGTGTTATTATTTACGTAGAGTTTATTTACCTTAAAAAATATTCCTAGATAGTACTTCTTCTCTCCCAACTTGAGCAATGGCATTGTCCACCTCGTCACGCCAAGGTTATCGTCGTCGCCGCAGTTTGAACATTCTGTAACGTAAAAGATATAAAATATGTATTGGATTTAAAACGATTTCCACGCGATCTTCTTTTGCTGTGCGCCACTGAGACGTGAGATGTGAAAATTAGGTTTAACATAAAACTGGCTACTAAAGTCTTAGGAATGGATATTTTTAAAGTGAACACTTTTATAGCAGAGTAATTTAAAATGGGAATACAATTAACGCAACGCAATTTACAATTTGATCGGTAATTAATTAATAATGATAAATAATTTAGTTTAGTTTTAATTAATAATCTCGGTAGACTTCGGCTCAAGTTAACTTAAGCCGAAGTAATATGTAATTAATAATAACATAATAAATAATATGTAATTCGGCAGTGGGCGTGGTGGCATATATTACATGTACAGATATATAACTATGTTTGGGCTGTATTATTAATTTTTATGACGAGTAAGTACTTTTTGAGTGGACAAGCGTGATATGCCGAAACATATCTTAAGATTTCCTAATGGGTAACCGCTCTCAGCAAAGACTTTAATAACTGAATAAAATTTCCAGGAGGCGTCAGACTTACTTTGAAAGTCGATTCAAGTTTTCATATTAAGAGGATTGTATACTTGCAATTTACCATACAAACGGCTTTAACGTTTGCACCCCATTAAACCTTAACCGATTGCCGCAAAAACATTAAATGGTATAAAATCGTAAAAAAACCGAGCATTTATGTTTTTTTTCCTTTCTATATATCAAAATATTAAGAAAAAAAACCGGTTGAACCTACTCTTTGTTGATTTGATTACGATTTAATTTTTTTGCTGCAATCGGTTAAGATTTAATGGGATGGAAATTCGCAAGTACACAATTCTCTTCAATGTAATGAGAAAATAAATTTATTAATTATCTTTTTAGAGTTTCGTACTTGAAGAGTAAAACGGAGACCCATTGCTGTCACTCTGCTGTCTGTCCACCTGTCCATATGTCACGAGTCTCGAGCTCGTAATTAAAAATGAGTTACAGACTTGAAATTTAGATGTATTGTGTATATTGATAATAAATATTGATCCCGAACCTAATCTTGAATCATAAAATTATCTTTCATTTTTTTTAAATGGAGAAATGAAGGGTAAGTCACTTTTAGACCATTTT
This sequence comes from Luffia ferchaultella, assembly GCA_949709985.1. Lineage (NCBI taxonomy): Eukaryota > Metazoa > Arthropoda > Insecta > Lepidoptera > Psychidae > Luffia > Luffia ferchaultella. The sequence continues at coordinate 6,300,607 of OX453252.1, read as the reverse complement.
TGTTAGGTTATCTATTTAAAGTGACACGGAACTCTCAGAGAGCGATCCCGACTCGCATTTACCACCAGTTTTACATAAAAAGAGACGATCACACATCCAAATACAAATCGCAACCAAACTCCCTTTAGAAATGTCGTCAAAGAGGTATTAATATTACGGGGAGCCAGTTGCTTATCGTATTTAGATATAGTCTGGTAGCCAGTCGCTGACTACCTATATATAAACGATTTAGTCAGGGAGCCAGTAGTTAAGTGTATTTACGATTAGCGCACGCCCGCAGCTTTATTCGTGTGGTATTCATCATTTGTACAGTTTACCCAGGAACGCTAAATATTACCACAATAAAAAGCCTATAATGTCGTCCAATTTTTTTCTATCTGTCAGTATACAAGTCTTGTCAAAATTCGTTCCACGTTGTGCAATAGACCTTATGATCATTGTCACTAAAGTTGATATTTCAAATTGCGTCAAGTGTCTTTCGTGAATTGCCGAATTTCCCTTTGAGAGACCATATCGATAGTGATTACTGATGATAGATTATTAACTAAGAAACGAAAATAAAAATATGAAAAAAAGGTATTGAAGAAATTGGTATTTTGAAAAATAATTTACATAAATTTCGACCGTTTGTGTCTTCATACTCGTATGGTTATTCTACAAAACAGTTGTCTACGGAAAAGTCTACGGAAAATATATTATAAATACTCCAAATAAGATCATCTTACGTTACATTTAAATCTGATTAAATCCAATCCACATATTCGATGCAACAAGCTGATAGGACACTACGACAGAAAAAACGCTACGACTTATATGCTCTGCTACCCGTGCGAAGACGGGGCGGGTCGCTAGGGGGACATATATATAAAATTTTAAATAAACAAGTGAACGGCTGAAATTGTCTAGTGATAAAATTATTACATACACTTAAGTCGTAGCTTCGTCGTAGCTTCGTAGTCGTATGCTTATTATTTCTGAATGAAGATAATTTGGCTTTTGCATTTGCATGCAGTGTAAAACAGAGGTACAGTGATTCGACTTAAAATTGTTTTGGCAACACTGTTACGATGATGTCAAGTGACACATTAACATTTCTTACACTAAATTAAAGGTCGTAGCAATGAGGTTCAATGTATTATTTGTGTATTATTTTTGGTTCTTTTAGTTCAAAGGTCAAACTGTCACCTTTTTTTTATAAATAATACTCATCTACTAATGACAGTAATTATGATTGGTTCTAAAAGGTTAACAGATTGAAGAAAATTGAAATTACATTATTTATCTTGTCTAAGTGTACTTAACCTTTAACATGTAGATTCTTATCTTTTTTTTATTATTTCAAAATGCATACTTAACAAGAGGTTAAGGCTCGTCCGGAATATATCATGTGATATTTTCCGGATCTGTTGAACGGGTTTTAGTCTGTCTTATTTAGTGAACTTTATTTCTGAAATTGTTTAGCCAGAAAATTTTATTTTACATAACAATAAAATTTTCTGGCTAAACAATTTCATTTATTATATTTTATATTTACATTTATATTTTACAGAAAAACCTAAACGATAAACGATATCACATTTAAAATTTAATTTTATGACGCAAAAAGGAAAATAAAAAAATCCTCAATTACTTCAAGTGGCATATCGAATGATAGAGCAAAACAAATATTTTTTTTGTAACTTTAAAATGCATGCTTCAAAAGATATTGAGTAAAATAGTATACAAAAATCGACGATGCTCTTATCTCTGAACCTAGTGAGCCAAAGATTATGAAAAAAAAAGACAAAATATAGGACCTCATTTATATTTTACAGGGAAACCTAAGCGATAAGCAAATTTGCATTCCAGGGGTTAAAGAGATTTCTTAATTATTCCAGTTTCAGAATTTTCTAGAAAATCTCACAATGTCTTGGAACATCGCGTCCCTTTATCGGTCCCGGTACAAGAATAGTAATTACCTGTGTGCATGTACACCCTGAGCGGGGCTTGGAGCCAGTGTCTCGGGTGGTCTCGGGGCACAGATTCAATTCGCTTAGCTCAGGGTTGGCATGTGCATGTATAATTATTAAACTAGAACAACTTTTTTTTGTGTATATCATTTTTGTGATAATGGCATCATTTGTAACATTATTTTATTTCAAATCAACGATATATTACCTACGTACAAAAATAGTTACAAGCTAAAATAGGTTAGTTGACTATTTTATTATTATTGTTATATAAACTTTTATAAATATATAATAATAGTGAAATATTATAAATAGGAAATAATAACAAAGCATATAAACAAAGTTATGAATGTTTAAAATGTACTGTTAGATAGATTCAATACCACTCCGTGTGACGTCAAGCCATTTTAAATTATGTAATTTTTTTTCATATTTACATTTTTTATTAGTTATAGTTCTACATTTTTAGGTTTAAAAAAAAGTTGGGGTCACTCAATATTTTGTTTATTTCATTTTATAGAAGTAATATACTATAATAGTATCCGCGCCGTGACTTATCGTGAAAGGACGAATGTTCACATGTACACGTGAGTGTCGCTTCTCTACGCTAGTATTTAATAGTTATCTGGTATTACGCACGGATCTTTTCCGCTGTGAAGTTAGTTACAGAAACCGTCGCAGTAGCTTAATAGGACCGTGGAGGAGATGAAAGAGAGGTCGGGTAGCTCACGCTACTCATTCGCGCGCGCGTCGTCCGCCTCCCACTATTACCCATCGCTGCCCGTGCGGCTGTACCTACGCATTGAGTTATTCGCAGGCAACTCAGAATGGCAAAGATCCGTGCGTAATACTGTACGTAGTCCATGCGGGCTAAGCCGCGGGCAGAAAACTAGTATGATGACAAACTGGTGGCGGTTGTAAAAGTTTTAAGTCAAGAAAAAAGTGCTTTTTGTAGAAAGTAAGTGTTGAATGAAATATCACTGATGAATTGGACAACTGTTTCATTGTACACTGTATTGTATGTAGCGGATATTAAAGGGAAAGCGTTATGAATAACTAGTCATTATAATTACATATAAATAAAACGCACCTCATCAAAAACTATCTTAGAAAGTGCCAGTACAATTGTAACACTCAACGTACCTATCTGTTACGTTTTTGTTTTTATTGCATTGTTATGAACAATAAATAACAGAGATCGATCCTAAATACATTTATGAATAGATAATTTACTGACGGTTATAATACGGTTAGTTATATATTTTTCAATATTTACAGTTTGAAAGGATTTCTTGGAAACTTGGCACAGAGGTTACCTTTGACCTGTAGTTTTGTAAACGTACCATTTTGGAGTTGATTGAAGCAAATGGAACAAATGGAGCAATTAAGTTTTGTTACTTTTCAATGATTTTTTTTTCGAAACTTGGCACAGACGTTCTCATTGCCCTGTATGTAAGTACCATTTTGAAGCTGTTTGGAGCCAATGGAACAAATGGAGCAAGTAAGTTTTGTTATTTTTCAATGATTTTTTTTTCGAAACTTGGCACAGACGTTCTCATTGCCCTGTATGTAAGTACCATTTTCTAGCTGATTGGAGCAAATGGAACAAATGGAGCAAGTGGTGCAAGGAAGAATTTCATCATTTTCAAAAGGATTTCCTTGAAACTCACTACAGAGGTTTCCTCTCATGACTTTTTATGACTTATTATGGCTTTTCATAACCTTTCATGGCATTCACCATATTTCATCAGCTTCCATGTTCTTTCACGACATTTCATAACATTTCACGACGGTACTTTATGTTACGACTATTCAAACAGATGGATGAAAAGACGATGGAATTTAGTTGTAGTAATTACACAAAAGTTTATACCAAAATAAGATTTGTAACTCTGCCGGCACTAAAGAATATATACGTAAAAATTAAAATACATTTGTTCAGACTTTGAACGTATTTTAACAGGTTCCCTGTCCCTGTATAATTTTTGTTACATTACACCATTTTTTACAAAGCTCCTGTATAAAAATATTTCAAAAATCTGTGATACTTTAATGTAATTTTAAAGTATGAACGCCGTGATACAGTCCTGCATTGAGTATTGGACTTGTGGTATAAAAGCTTCAATTTTATGTCAATTTTTTGTTTGCGAATAAGAATGAGTTATTAAAAAAAAAATAGTGAGCTTAGACTTTTCTAATGCAAATGACACAGGAAGAGCGAACCTGTTAATTTACAATAGCTTATTCGTGAAATTAGCAGTATGTGTCGTTGCGTATAAGGCAATCGATTTGTACAAATACAAACATTACCTAGTTAGCATTTACTAGTGACGTGAACTTAGGGTAGTGAGAAAAATCGCGTGCAACCGACAGTTCAACAAATGTCCATTCATTTCGTTGGGAAACAGAATTAAGGGCAAAGGTAACACATTTAATGTTTTCTAATGTAATTTTGTAAATATAATTCTACACGCAAACCTCCGCTAATTACAAAAAAAGAAATGGTAAAACCATGGAGAGTAGAATATGACCTTTTGTGCTTTTGTTTTTCTTTAATGTATTCACAACTCCGAAATCACCTGTCAAGTCTAACATAATTTTTAGTTTTAGGACACATTTTGCTAAGATTAATTATTAGGTATATAAGAATAAGAACTTGGAAAATTTTTGAAATAAAAAATATATCGTGTTTTCTATATTTACTGTACTATTTTATATTTAAATGTGTACCGAATATAGTCTTTACTCATAAATCCTGCGAAAAATGTGACTCATCTCATTTGTATTGTCCGTATGTCTCGCTATGTATTCACGAGTTTGTGATTAGAATACACTATGACTCCATTTGGAGTTATTGGAATGTGAACGCGTCAAAAGCGAACGCAAGAGATCAATTCAATATAGATACGGGTTTATAACAATATATAGATGCGGCATCCATTCTTATAACGATTCATAGTCAATGTTCATGGTAAAAAAAAATAATTACGTGACGGATATCGAATCATGCGAATCGTAAGTACCAGTTACAACAGTTAGAAGGTAGTGTTACAGGCTGTAGGTTCAGATATTTATTTATGATTTCATATCAAGTAACAAAGACATATTTGTTAGTAATACACCTACATTACAACCTAAATATTAGTAACATAATATAACAGTCAAAATTAAAACAAATTACAAACCACAAACCAAAATAAAATTGTAAAAATTAACTAAGTCATACACAAGCTGTCAATACTATATCAACCCTATATAAAATGGCTTTCCGAGAAAGAACACAAGTCACAACAAGTCACAATTTTAACGAAATTTAGCAAGTGATGCTATTCTTTCATGGATCCATGCCCTTTCCCAAGCGACCAATTTACCGATTTAAGTTGTAATTACACTTTATTACGAAACAAATACACAAATAGTTGCAATTCAAACAAATTACAAATTCAACTTTTATCGCACTTCTAGTTCGCACTTGACTTTTTAAGAAAACTAATTGGCGCACAACGCGGTGCCGGCTTTCTATAGTCGCCGAAATCCCCACCCCGCAGCATCTCGAAAATTCTGTCGTCGAACATTCCATATTTAAAATTCTACATTTACCGTGCAAATATATTTTAAGCGCGAGGCGCCACCTTTGAGTAGCACGTTCCGTCTCATAAATAGAATTTACGAGCTCCCAATCGCTTTGAGAAAGACCGCCCCTAAAATTTAATTTCTGGTTATTTTTTTATCACGGATTTCTATTTATTTTTGTATTCGGCCTTGTGTTTGTATAGCCGCGTGATCTTTCGGATACTTTCTATAATATATCGACGTACTTCTACACATAGACGTCACAAAATATGCATTTTAAATTTTTCATATGATTTCCAGTAAAAACTTTATAACAAACTTATTTTTTATGTCGCTGGGTATTTCAAGTGAATTACGTCCAGTTATTTGTATGCTGAGAGAAAAACTGCGAAGGCGTTTTTTTGCACGGCACGGCACGAGGGCCGAATTTAAAACGAAACGTATACCAAATGGAATTTTTAAGTAACGGTGTGTATCGGGGCCGAGGGAGATTTTCGCCGTTGCTTATTTATCGCTAAAACTAGCGTTCGCACACGGTTTCGCTCGCTGTGCTTGAACAAAATTTTAAGCAGAAGTAATATAAACTTGTAACACCTGAACGAAATTCGTAGTAACCACAGAGTAAATAAATTTAACAGCAGGTTTTAATAGAGTCATAAATGTCACTTCACCCACTTCACAGTATCGAAAATGTAAAACGCAATTTTGCGCGGGTGAATACCGGCGCGCAGGGATTTCGCGGGGGTGAAGACGGGCGCGCGGGGACCTCGCGGACTGAAACTCGCCATCTTACACCAGCCAGCTAGAGTATGAGTGATTAAACGGTAAACGCACAAGAGAGCTCCTAGTCAATTCGTATACTTTTATGGTAGTTACTGTTATAATATGAGCCAAGGTAAGTATTTTTAAACGACTTCAAAAAAAAGAGGTTTCTCAATTCGACCGTATATATGTTTTTTATTTTTTTTATTTTTTATGTGTGTTCAGGGATAACTTCGTTGTTTATGAACCGAATTGGATGATTTTTTTTTTATGGAAGGGAAATATCTCCGGAGTGGTACCATGATAAAGAAACCAGGATCTGATGATGGCATCCCAGAGAAATCAAGGGCAACCTTCGAAAATCTTATTTTAAAGTATCGTATTTTAAGTATTTTGATAAAGTACTACTACTAGTACTATTTAATGAACGTCGGGAGTCGATCTGATGATGGAGCTGAAAGACAGTCGAGGGAACTCCTCAACGATTTACAGCAATTACCTGGTGTTTGGATTTGATTCATTTCTATTGATGAGATCTTTGCACCCATATGGATTATAAGTGCCATTACAGGTCTGATGATGGAGACCATATACAATCGAGGGAAGTCCTCAACCATTTACAGCAACTACCTGGTGTTTGGACTTAATTCATTTCTATTAATGAGAACTTTGCACCCATATGATTTATAAGTACCATTACAGGTCTGATGATGGAGACCATACACAGTCGAAGAAACTTCTTAACGATTTACAGCAATTACCTGTTGTTTGGACTTAATTCATTTTTATTGATGAGAACTTTGCACTCATATGGGTTATAAGTGCCAATACAGGTCTGATGATGAAGACCATAAACAGTCGAGAGAATTCCTCAACGATTTACAGCAGTTACCTTTTGTTGGGCTTACTTCATACGGTTCAATATGCCAGAATGTTCAGTTCGCACAAAAATAATAATTAAGATTGAAGTTTTACATAGGAATACCACTACCTACTAGGCATGCTGATACCTCAATTTGACACTGAATTTAAGTTGTGTAATCGCGGTGCTGTCTCATTTGAGTATAGCGCGTTTAGAAGCCCTATTTATACTAAATACAAATAAGTTACAGACGAGTTCAACTAAAAATTGAAAAATAAGATAAACTTTAAAAAAAAATAAAAACCGCCTCCAAAAACATAAACTAAAAAGTTAAAAATAAAAATTTCACTTTAAAGAAAGGAACATTATCAGGCGGCATATAGTTAATGAAGTCGGTGCCAACTCAGACACTTTAAATGGGTACTTACCAGGTAATAACAATTACAACAATGGTATATTTATAACTATAATAAATATAGAACACAATTTAAAGTGTCTGAGTGAGTAGGCACCGACTTCATTAACTATAGGTATGCCGCCTGTTAATGCTCCTTTCTTTAAACTGAAAATTTTATTTTTAACTTTTTAGTTTATGTTTTTGAAGTCGGTTTTTTAGTTATAACAAGATACCCTCAGTTTTGTAAGTAAAACGTATCTAATGACTGTTATACAATAAATGGATATTTAAGGCGCTTGATATCATCACATGGGTACTTTCTAAAGCCCACTTACTCTTCGTGGCTGGACCAAAAGTATTGGAAAAAAATTATATAATAATTGGTACATAATTATACTTTTTTTCCAACTACAATTACTTTATTAAAAAAAAACCAATGGAATGGCGTTTTTTGTTTGATCATTCTTATTGCTTATAAGCGGCAACGATGATTGAAAACATTTACATGGTAAAACATTAAAAGTCCAATGTACTTTGAACACAACATAGCATTTGTGAATTAATTAACTTTTAGATTTGAAAATATCGAGTAAAGTTAATTTCTAAAGCTAAGTTTAAAGTGGCGAGCCCGCTTTTTGTTTAGGAGGTCGTGGTTAGAATCCTAGAAAACGGCATTTACCAATGAGTTTTTTTCTGACTTAAGTACATAAATATCAATGACTGCGTGCCTGGGAGAGCACGTCATGTGATGGCAGTCGTTAAAATCCACTACCCACATTAGAGCAGCGTGGTGGATTAAGCTCCAAGCATCCCGAAGAGAAGCCTAAGCCCGTACAGTGGGGCATAATGGGCTGATATGGTGTATTCTTAAGACTATCTTGTAGTGCAAACGTTATATGAACAAATATATACAGGATGAGGTTTTAATGACCAGACAAATTTTAATATAATGATCTTTGGTAGAAAACCGATAGCCCCCTCTTTTTTCCTTTTAGTATCGTTCTATAGAAAAATATTGAGATATAACTACACAAACCTTTCCCGAAAAAACCAATTACTCTAGTCACCATTCATGCCCACCGCTCCATTCCGTTTCGCGTACGCGTACGTTTACTATAGCGTTAAGAAGGCAACCAAACGTTATAAAATAACACTGTAGACAAAATAATTTATTATTATAATGTAACCCATATTTTTTATTTACGCAATGAGGTTTATTGGTGATACCTAACATCTAGAAAAATTTTGGCCAGTTACTGAAATCTAACCTTGTATAGACAAATATATAAACTTTATTACGATCCAAGTTTCGATGTCATAAGGACCGTATTTATTTATTTTTTACAACACAGCAAATTTATTAAAAATATATTATAATTAACAAGAAAATATACAAATAGACTTTATACGATAACAAAATTTATAAACAAATAATCATATTCGGTTAAAGAATTTGGAAATTATAAGCGATCAAAATTTTATCTCTGTCTCTTTCTTGCAATACGATATATAATATTGTTTTAAATGGCCTTACGTCACAGATAGGTACGCAGTGCGATAACTTAGTTAATAATGATTTATTTTTAAATTCTTTCACTATTTTGATTATGATACAGACGATCGCTTAGCCTAGTGGGTAGCGACTCTGCCTACGAAGCTGGAGGTCCCGGGTTCGAATCCCAGGTCGAGTCAGTATTTATATAATGAATATCGATACTGGTACCGGGTCTTGGTTGTATGTATGTGGTGACTTCGTATGGTGGCTTCGTAAAATACAAGTTTGGGACCCAGACGTTGTTGTGATGTATACTTTATTATTATTATTTAGAAAATGCTTTCATATAAATTAATTTTAAAAATAAATAGTCAACTAGCATATTTAGCTACATTGGTTATATATATTTACCTGATTTACCACCTATAGCTCCAAGAGGCGACTGATTGAAGTTCACTGTCTTCGTATCGGCAATCCAACTGCAGATGAGTAATAGAACACATATTTGTCGTTGAACCATTTCGTCACTATAAATATATCGTTTGTCACTTTAGATATTATACAATTTGACGATTTTAGTCACTTTATGTATATGGTTTGGCAGATTTTGTCACTTTAATACATCCTTTGGTAATTTTTATCATTTATCGATTTTAACATCACTCGCATACGATACGCGATTGTAATTTCGTAATCGATCGATTCGATATCCTAATGAGTCAACGTGAAATGCAACCTAGAATTTTAGACTTGAAAATATGCATAACAAAATAAAAGCCACAAAGCATTTCGCTATATTTATCTTTAGAAAATTAAAACTTGATTCAACCAGACAGTGCTCTCTAATAGTTGATAGGTACACAAGAAAGTTGGAACTCATCTTTTTGGTATGGACTTCCACTCCCACCAGCCCATTAATGCCCCACTGCAGGGGCTTAAGCCTCCCCCCATGGTGATGAAGTATGGATATTCTGATTAAAACATTGATCATTTACTACTGTAAAAAACGAACTAAAAGCATGAAACAAGACATTACCGCCTGAATTCAAAGCCTGTTTCTTCCTTGACATAAAAAAATCATTGTTGGAAAAATTCGTCTTTTTAAACATGTTTCTGAATTCCAATTTACACAATCAGTATGGCAGGCAATACTTGGGATATAGCCGTTTGCTTGCTGTAATAATAACGTGTTCATTTCTATGTTGGTAAATAAGGGTATTAATAAATTCCCGTAGTCGGGTTTTAGTGTTTTAACTTTTTTATTTTATTGACAAATTTTCAGTGATACGAGTTCGGAAGTCCTTTATTTCGGTACTAAACCCGCCCCCTACCCACCGCGCCGCCTCTCCCGCGTCGCATGGTACAGTGCGCACACTGCAATGCGCTAACTCACAATCGCATGGGAAACCATTTTGTAACTATTATATTTGCATATATAATATACACATGTTATAAATTTTTCAAATGTGTTCATAAAGAGCTTGATTTTTCAAACCAAACCTAACATATTTGTCTGGATTTTTTTCCGATATTTTAAGTGAAGCGTATAAAAATTCGCTATTTTGGATTTAATGAAAATTAATGAATCGTGATACGCGAAACGTAAAATGCATTAATTGACCTTATTTGTCAAAATAAGATATGCACATACATAAATACAATAAAATCACGTAATATTCAGTATTTATAACATGTTTACTGGGGATTACTTCTAAATCAAAATCATATTGCTTCCATAGATATACAGTTAATTTGTCACCTACCCACTATTTAATGTAAAGGGTGAAATTTAGACAAACACATCTATAGGTATTTCTCAACATGCGACACTCATAATGCAACCAAAGCATAATGAGTGCATAACTATACAGTATTGTAAAAAGAAATTTTTAAGGTGTCTTTCATGCAATCCAAAAATTTATTTTTACTGGACTAACATAGACTGCTAAGATTATATTTCACGTTTTGATTTGTTCCGGTAAAAAGGTGTAGTGTTTAGAAATTCACTAAATAATCCAAAACAAACTAAATAAGACAAAAAGAAAATAATTAAGCCTTAAAATACATTTTAAGCTAGAAAACATTATAATATGGGACGTTACAAAAAGTCACGATCGGAGTAGGTACCAATAAAACCGAATTACATACGGGTAAAGCCGCTCGCGCTTTAATAAAAAAAAACAACAGGCGTCGACGTGATATGTTACGTGTTACGCCGGTTTTGACATTTCATAAAGATCACGAATCCCGATTGATATTGCGATTAACGAATTCCGAACGACATGTACTCATAGAGTTAATGGAATAGAGTAAGCAAGCCAATCCGAAATGCGGGCCTCAACAGAAAGAGACAGAGAAAAAGTATACCTCGATTTATACAGAGTTATGCTAAGTCTATCTCTTTTCATTTTGAGCATCCGCAGATAATAGCTCTTTGGTTGATAGGCCGCTGTGTTCAGTTTGCTCTGAGCGTCCGACCCGCGCGGACGTCTCACATTGCGCCCGAAATCGTTCGCGAGTTCTTGTGCAGTGCAGTGCATTCAAACAGCTTTTTTCAAAGCTAATTCCATTCACATACGCTTTGCAAATCCACGACATTATTACTGTGGTCGAATCGGTGGAAACGCATAACGGTGCCAACAATCCGATTCGGAGCGGTGACCGGTCCGCTCGCCTTTCCCTAACGGGAACGGCAAGTTTACCGACGGGCCAGGTACCACCGACCTTGGGGGCTACCCTCGTCGACGCCTGGTGTCACCCGCCCACCTCTCCTATCCTTTTACCCATTCTTCGGCCGTAGTTTGATCGCCAATCGAGTATCTCTTGGCGGTCTCTCGGTCGAGGCAGCTAGGGCCGTTAGGTACGCACCCCCTGGTTTTGCTCACGCGAAACTAGGGGACGCACCGTAGGTGTAGGTGTAGGTACCCACCTCACACACTACACACATAAAACATACACACAGTACACACCCACATAAAACTAAAAATATGTCAGCCACGAACACCCCCCCCGCCCCTCAGGCAAAATCACTAGAAGAGTTTATGGCTCTTATCATATCTTTAGCGGCCGCTCATGGCCTCACCATTCCGGCCAACATTAACTTGGCCAAAATCTTTATCGCTCCGGAAAATTCCGAGAGCACGCCCGCCCCTACCCCGCGCGCTAGTACAACCGCCGTCATCCCCGATTCGCCGGCCTCTCCGGCCACGAGTGTGAGCGAGACGGAGAGTGACGCCTCGCCCTCTCGCTCGCACTCGTGCACGTCTGACGCTATGTCAGATAGCGGCTCAACTACGGGCAGTAAGCGCCCCCGCCCCGCTTCAGGATCTGAATTGGACTCCTCCGATTCAGATTCGACAATTATAGAATCTCCCAACGTAATCGCGGACGACGGCTTTGAGTTAGTCAAAGCCGGTCGTAAAAAGAAGCGAGCATGCGACCGTCGTCAACTCGCTGCCTCTACCGAGTCGATGGTAGTCGACCCTCCCCCCGCCGCCGCCGCACATCCAGCCACTGCCCGCGCGCCCCCCACCCCCGCGCCCTCCGCGCTCACTTGTGACGCCGTTGCGGCGCACAATAAAGTCACGGCTCATAAACCAACCCTCCCGCCCGCTGGTAAATCACCCCCGCCCGTCGTCCTTCGGGACAAATCCAAATGGACGGTGGTCGCAGCCGTGTGCGGCCAACGCCACATCACATATAATAAAGCGGTAAATACCTCTGAAGGTATTCGCATCTCCGTTAGCGACACCGATTCTTTTCGCGCCCTCACGCGTTACCTTACGGACGCGAAAATTCAATTCCATACCTTCGCGCTCGCTGAAGAGCGCAAATTAAAGGTCATCCTTCGCGGTATTCCCGACGAAGTCGATGACAAGACTATAATAGAGGACCTTCAGTCCCAAAATTATCCTATTATTTCGGTCCACCGCCTACATAGGCGCGATGGATCATCGCTAGGCCTCGTCCTAGCAATCTTAGAGAAAAATGAGCTCGGCAAGCTCATTCTTCATAATAATATTAAAATAGCCGGCCTTTCGGGCATCCGCTCAGAAGTTCCGCGGCGCCGCGGCGGCCCAATGCAATGTCATCGTTGCCAGCTATACGGCCACGCTTCCATTAACTGCAACGCGAATCCGCGTTGCGTTAAATGCCTCACGCCCCACTTCACCTCGGAGTGCCCGCGTGATAAGGCAAAGGTCGGACCACCAGCGTGCGTCCTCTGCCAACAAACCGGCCATACGGCCAATTATAGAGGCTGCCCTAAAGCGCCTAAATTCTCTCCACCGCCAGTGCGTCCCGCACAAAGGCAATGGGCCCCGGCGGTCCACAACACGACCCATTTCCCGGCGCTTATTCAACGGCGCCCGCACTTTAACGGCCCTCTCGCTCCCACGACCACTCGCCCCGCCGCGCCCGCGATGGCTTGGGGACCGCGTCCCATCCCAAAAGCGGCTGCACCGGCCGCTCGTACTACCGGGCCCGTGCCCAACAAACCGCTTAAAGATGCGAGCTCATTCCTCGCAAATTTAAGACTAATAAAAGCGGCCATAGCTGAGGTCTCCGAGGACGAGGTCGCCGCGTTGGCCTCGGAAATCTCAAATAGTAAATGTACTAAGGACAGAATGGCTGCCCTTAGTCGTTACCCCAAAGTGATCGAATCACTCTATTAAATTCATTAATTATAAACTTTAATTTTTTAAATTTTTAACTTTAAATTTTTAAATTTTTAACTTTCAACACTAAATTGTAATGAGTGCACCCGCGTGCACACTGGGCACTCGCGCTGGGCGACATAAACCGAGTTCGGTCTCGATTATGTCGTTCAACGCGCGTGGCCTTAACACAAATTTTATAGAGTTAGGTGAATGTGCGTCTGAGTACAGCGTAGATATTATATTAGTCCAAGAAACCTTTTTATCAAACAAAAGGCCCAGGGCCTGCAAAATTAAAAATTATAATTTACTTAGAACGGACCGCGAACGCGGAAGGGGCGGGGGTACCGCGGTGTATTTTAAACGCACGCTGTACTGTTGCCCCATCGACGCGCCCTCTCTTATTAACGTAGAGGCGACAGTGTGCAGATTGGCTATGACCGGTCACGGGACCCTTATCATAGCCTCTGTGTACCTGCCGCCGACTAGTGAGTTGCTCCGGAGCGACATAGAAGCTCTTCTCGCCCTTGGAGATTCCGTTCTCTTATTCGGCGATCTTAATAGTAAACACACAGATTGGAACTGTGTGGCCACCAATATGAACGGCCGCAGGCTATCGGTCCTAGCCGAGGCCCTCAATTTAGACATAATCGCGCCACTTACACCGACGCGATTTCCCGATAATAATACTCATCATCCAGAAATTCTGGATTTCGCAGTTCTTAAAAACGTGGCGCTGAAACTGAGTTCTATCGAGACGCTTCACGCCCTGAGCTCAGATCACCGGCCCGTTCTCATGAAATTGGGTTCACCGGAAAATCCACCGGAGGACCCCAAATTCATCACCGACTGGGATAAAGTCCAAGCCGCGCTCCAAAAAATCGATACCCCCGATCTTAATAAAATCCCATCGGAAATTAATTCCAATAATGATATAGATTTAGCTATAGGGTCTCTTACTGAGCACGTTCAAAAAGTGATCGCGGACTGCTCGCGGAAGGCGCCGGCGGCTAAACCCCGCCTGAACCTGCCGCCTGACGTGCGCGAACTCATAAGAGTCAAAAACGTTGCTCTGCGCCGCGCGAGCGCATATCCCACGCCCGAATATAGGTCACGAGCGCGCGCCCTCCAACGCCGTGTGAGAGCGCGCATAAGTGAGTTACGTAACGAACAGTGGAACGACCTTATGGAAGGCATTAAGCCAACCCATAAGGCCTACTGGAGTGTCGCCAAAGCGCTCCGTTTAGACGGACACGCCGCGTCCCCCCCACTTAAGAAACCAGATAGCTCCCTCGCGTTCGACGATAACGAAAAAGCTGACTGTCTTGCAGATAGTCTTGACGCCCAATGTTCAATAAGCACACTTCCGTGCGACCCCTCTCACGTAGCCTACGTCGAAAACGACGTACGCAATCACGCGGCCCGTCCGCCCTCAGCGGACCTTCCCCCAGTCACTTGTGAGGAAATTAGTAAACATATTAAGGAGCTTAAAAACAAAAAAGCTCCGGGTCTCGATGGCATCAATAACAAAGCACTCAAATGCTTTTCTTTTCCAATAGTCGCCCTTCTGGCAACCATTTTCAACACATGTTTCAAAAACTGCTACTTTCCACCGATCTGGAAGGAAGCCGTCGTAATCGGCATTCCTAAGCCAGGCAAACCTCGAGATCTTCCCACCAGTTACAGACCCATAAGCCTCCTCAAGGTTATGGGCAAACTCTACGAAAAAGTTTTAAAGACTCGTCTCTGCGATCATTTATTTGGAAAGGGACTAATTATAGACGAGCAATTTGGCTTTCGTCCCCGACACTCTTGCCCTCAACAAGCTCTCCGCTTAGTTGAATACATATCTTCCGGTTTCAAACGGAAAGATAAAACCGTAGCAGTATTTTTCGACGTAGCCAAAGCTTTTGACAAAGTTTGGCATGCAGGCTTAATATACAAGCTGCATAAACTTGAAGTCCCAGATAGATTAGTTTTTATAATCCAAGACTATCTCACCGACCGACAATTCGTCTATAAACACGAGAAATCACTCTCAACGCGGAAAACGTTAAAAGCTGGAGTCCCGCAAGGCTCCACTCTCAGCCCGATACTGTACTCAGCGTATACCAACGATATACCGTTGCCGCGCAACGGAGTCCAATTAGCACTGTTCGCCGACGACACAGTGCTCTATTTTCGCGCGCGCGTTAATAGCCATATCGCCCCTAGATTACAGTCCTCTATAGACGAACTCACGCAGTGGTTTCGCCTATGGAGGATTGAACTAAATCCGGACAAATCCGCGGCCATCTGTTTTCGCCATTCCAAAGCGAAAGACCCCTCACTCCTCCCAAAAAACATAGATTCACTCAAAATGTCCGGTGTCAACATTCCGTGGCAACATAGTTATAAATATCTAGGTATTACGCTTGACAAGCATCTGCACTTTCGCGATCATGTCAAACGTGTTAGCAAACTTGCCAAATTTTATATGGCCCGCCTGTCCTGTATGATAGGTAGCCGTAGTAAGATGTCGATGCGCAACAAGCGCACACTCTATGTGATGGCTATCAGACCGGTCATGACTTATGCATGCCCGGTCTTCGCTTACGCCAAAGAATCGATACTTAAACCGCTACAGGTCATACAGAGCAGATTCTGTAGAAAAGCAGTAGATTCTCCTTGGTACGTTCGAAATAGTATACTCCACAGCGATTTCGACTTACCAACTCTTTCCAAGTACATGAAGGACGCGTCAGAGCGCTTCTTCGCCGCTGCGGTCGCGCACCCCAACCCGCTACTTTCGGCAGCGGCCTCTTACGAGCCCCCGCCCGCCACCCACTTTCTCAGACGTCCACGGAATGCACTAACAGATCCTCCTGACGATCTCACCACCGAGGTTGAGAGTCTCAGGAATGCAGGCAGATCAGACCTTCAGTCTGACATAGGCGAACAGTACCTAGCGCCCGATATTACCTAGTTAACGTAGCAAATCTGTTCGAATGGCATCTGAGCCTTGTTTGTTCACAGTCGGGCCGTCCAGCTCGAACTGCCCTCCATTGCCGAATTTTTAATTCTTAATTTTAATTTTAATCATAAGCCTACGAGACGGCGCCCTTAAGGCGCCGCCCGCCAATAGGCACTAACGCACCGAAGCATCCTCAATGCGTCCGGTCGTCGTTCATGTCAAATCCTATACGCTCTCCGGAGTATAGGTTGAGGAGTCGTTTAGCCGGTCGGGCTGCACCTTCTGTGTAGAAATCCCAACCCGGCACTATCTGCGCGGTAGGTCGGGCGCGCAGATGTCTGTAAGCAGATTCGGCCCTCACTAAACAAAAAAAAAAAAAAAAAAAAAGGCCGCTGTGACTGTCAAATGAGTGTTCTAACACTTAGGCTTAAAAGTAATAAGAATGCAACTACGTACAGTTATTTTCCATTGTTTTCTTTTTCTCCCATGCCCAACCGTTACAAACAGAGCTCTATGGAGTTTATCTACTCTAGTTAAATCATCTCTTTTTTTTAAATATCGTTTCACATTCGCATTTCTTTTGTCATTATGACTTCATCGTTAAAAAATACTTGTAAAAGTATACTGCGGTTAGAACAAGTATTTTTTTTAGATATTGCTTGTAATAGCTCGTTCTTGTATTAGATCTTGCCTAAAGCCAATAAGCGTTGTTTTTTTATTTTCTTCAGTATTTAGCCGGCTTTTACTGTACCTGTTTGATCATAACCTAAATTTAAAAAAAACTTTTTTTAGGTAAATTTTTTGAGCGTTTGCTATATAAGTTTACTAGCGACCGCCCGCAGCTTCGCTTGCGTAGACTACACATTTCTGTTTTAGGTAGTATTAACATTCGAAACGGTTTATACGTACTTTTTGCTGAAACTAATATTGGGTACACCCATTCAAACTTTCAGTCTTCATTCTCCGCACTCCTTTAAGAAAATCGATACTCCCATACTTTTCATCTCCCGTTTCCCACCCTTAAAATGTGGAAATCCAAAAACCCTGAAACACGTCATTATTTATTTATGTTTCTAACTTTAAAGAACAAAGACTCTCATACAAAGCCCTTCCATCCCTCCCTCCTTAAATTTGAAATTTCCAAATATTCCTTTCTTAAAAAATTAATAGATACGTTATAAAATAAACCTCTGTTTCAAATTTCAGCTTCCTAGACTTAGTAGTTACGGCTTATCTACGTTGATAGATCAGTGAAGACAAACGACAGACAGACACAAAAAGTAGCTGATTTCACTCTTGACAACCTTCTTTCACGTCTGCAAAGTTTCATTAAAATCTGTTTAGCCATTTTGGAAATTAGCTCGAATAGACACATAGACGTACAGATAGACAGACGGACAAAAATTAGCGTATGTCACTTTTGACTACCTCCTTTTCATAACCGTGAAATTTCATTAAAATAGGTTTAACCGTTTTGGAGATTTGCTCGAATAGACAGACAGACAGATAGTATTATTTTATACATATAGCCTATAGCCTTCCTCAATAAATAAACTATCCAACACAAAAAGAATTTTTTAATTCGAACCAGTAGTTCCTGAGATTTGCGCGTTCAAACAAACAAACAAACAAACAAATAAACTCTTCAGCTTTATAATATTAGTATAGATAAAAAAACATTGATTTATAACGATTCCATGAGGAAAGTACATTGTTTTTGTGGACTCGTTGGATTGTAACTCACTGAATTTAATATTTGTTTTAATCGGTTGTTAATGTATTTGTTCTTGAAATTCAGTTCGTTAAATTAAGTTTTAGTCGTTCACATATGTCAAAAAATATTTTTTTCTAGACTGTTTTTGGTTTTTAGTTCGCTAAACTTAACATTAATTTTAGCCGTTGGTTTACGTATGTGGTTTTGTGTTTTATGCGCCTAGTAGCTGAACTAAATAAAATGACGTCAACACAAAACATGGTCATAGACCTTGTTCTATCTTTAACCGGTTAAAGATTTCCCAAAATCGTGTTGTTTACTGGTTTAATAGTGAAAAACTAACAGAAATAATTTGTAGCCTGTCAATGTTAAGAGTTTTAAAAAATGAAGCTTCTATTATCAAAACATATTGTACTATAAATACGAGTCAGGTGGTGTCGCTACACTGAACGAGCGATTCTAAAGAAATAACTTAAGCAAGTTTAACATGTAAGTCAGTGCGTAGTGTGTGTGGGTACCTATTCTTACCGTATATCGCGTATGTCAATACCACGCTGCTGTTGAATTTATTAACTGTACGCGTATAAGGAATTTTGATTAAACACTGGGAAATATAAGCTAAATCAATGTAGTTTTTAATAGGTAGGTATTAATATTTATATTATTTGAGACTTTGAGCGAATATTATGTAACGCTTTTGTGTACTCCTATGATGGTTCGAGTTCTTTCAAACGGTATCTCAAACTAATTTTTCCGTCCTTACATCTCGGAGATGATTCGTGGTCAAAACATCCCCTCTTGAACTTCATCTAAAAGATAAATTAAACAACCATAAATACCGAAAAAAATCTAGGAAGAAATACATTTGAAACATCAGTACACACTCAAAAATAATCATAAGTTTAGACAAAATCAAAAAATGTAAATCTGGCCGTAATATCATTGTGAATATTACTGCAATCATAATTTTTAAGTATAAAAAATATGTTTTGAATAGTTCAAATATTTCTTTTTTTATATTTTTGAATGTAAACTATGACATTTTTTATTTATAATTTAAAATTTTCAAAATAGACAAAGGTGATGAGAGACAAGACTCGACGTTACTGAAATTCTCACCAGAATTATATTACTGCGACGTTTTTATAACTAATTTCGCACGTATATAAAAGGCCAGTATGTAAGTCGTTAGGTCATTCGATAGCCATCTAGCCACATTAAAACCGAACTTCTTAGTTGTCTGAAAATCACGAACCTACTATCGCAAGTCAAATAAAAATTACAGATATTGCTATGCAATTCATGCTTGAGCATAACATAAATGAATATAACTTAATTCACGATAAAGCAAACTAGTGTTCTTTCAATAAATTAGATAAATTTAATTGATAGAAAAAACACTATTTGGACTTTCCAATAAATAAACTCCATCGAAAAATATCCGAAAAACATGAGCGCCATCTTGTAATTTATTTTAAGTTGGTTGCTCCCTGTCATATCGACATCATATTCCGTTTTGAAATACTCAACTATGATGAATGCACATATGAAACTTTCCAACTTCAAACTGTCACAAGAGATTCTTTTAACCTCAAAAAAGAGACATGAAAAAATAAAAAGTTATTGTAAAAAATTTTTAATTTGGCATACGTGATAGCCATGCAGACAGAGTTTCATATCGCAGACAAGTTATATGAAAAAATAAAACTTGTCGAACGTTAGTTCTCTGACGAGACTTTCGATTTAATAGAGAATTATGACGAAAGACTATGGACACGTCCTTGCTGCGCCTTGTTTTGGTTACTTTTGTCTTTATTGCGCCTACGATTGTTCTGTGCTGCCCACGTTGGAACAATTTCCACTTAAGCCGCCATATTCGTGTTTGTTAATATCTCTGGGAAAAAAAATTGCAAAGCGATTGAAAATTCATATAACAATATTATCTGGGACAACTCACACACGGTTAATTAGTTTTAAATTAAGCAAAGCATGTATCCTGGGTACTAGATAATTGATATACATACTTAAATATGTTTTTGTATATAGATATTTTGCACCCAGTTTGCAGTTGGCGTCTCCGATCACTAGACCAATCGGTCAGTCAAATTTATACAATTGCGCATATTCGGAAAACTGGAAATATTAAGATTTTTGTTATCCTTTTATATTTTGCGCACTTTATTGACGTTTAGGCCATTTTTTTTGTCCTGCATTTCCGTTACTTTTTAAGCTCTGGTAACTACAGTGAAAAGTTGGAGAAAATTCGAAGTCAAATCTGGAATATTCGTGTTGTCGAGGAGTATCGACCGACATGACGACGTCCAAATTTGAGGCGCGATTACATACGAAACGTGTTCGATTCTCGAGATGATGTGAGGCAGTGGAAAACCTGCATATTACTAAATAATGTCCAGAATAATTAACCAGTCTTCTTATAATGGAATGCCAGAAAACCATATCACCTTCCTAGGTGAACAGCATTTCCATACAGATGGGTTTAAACGTGAACTTGGGCAAGCCGAAAGGTATTTCGAAAGCCCGATGACAAACAAGAAGTTCAAATAGCCGATTAAAAAGAAAGA
This sequence comes from Luffia ferchaultella, assembly GCA_949709985.1. NCBI lineage: Eukaryota > Metazoa > Arthropoda > Insecta > Lepidoptera > Psychidae > Luffia > Luffia ferchaultella. Next base: position 6,279,665 of record OX453252.1, on the reverse strand, counting down.
TTCTCGTAAAGCGACGTGGCACCGGAAGACGAAGTGTGGGACGATCCCAGACCATATGGGCGGATGCGTAGGGCGAAAGCGAAAGATCTGACCGCTATTAATAAATTATACTTAACTATAAAAATCTATATAAATTTAAATAATTATATAACCACTTAAATAAATTTGGTCGACCTGTGTCATATAATTGCGTTGTGAGGTGGGAAAAAAAACAATCAACTAACCTTTTTTTTGTTTTACCCTTGCGATGGGAAGGCGGATTAAACTCTACAGCTTTCGCGCGCCCGAGCGCGCAGGGTATGTGAGAGTTGCACACACTAAAGAACCGCGTGAAGCAGAATAAAGACGCGTGTCGTTAGCCCGAAAGCTCTAACGACTACATCGGAGCGGCCAGGCGGCACACTAGGGTGTTGCCGGCGCGAAGTCGTCGGGTAACCCCTAAGGGTTACTCGAGGCGAAATAATTCCGTTGGCGCGGGCCTCCGGTTAAGATTTACGTTATTAATACAACGTGAAAAGTGTTTTACTGTTCACTCATTTGAGATGAGGTAAGTAGGGGGTGGAATGAACTAACCGTAATTTAGTATTTATACAGGATGTAATTTGATATTGGGCCTTTATGCAAAATAGTAATGCAAGTTAAATAAAAATAATGGCGAAAATTTTCCTTGAATTTTTCGCACCGTAATTCAAAAGTTTAAAGACTTTACGAGCGCATATCTTAACAACAATATTGACTTAAATAAAAAAGTCATTTTGAAATTTCTACATCATTTTTTACGACGTATAAATAGGTACCTACCCTACAAATTTTGTTTTTTGTCACCTAGTTGGAGAACGATGGGAATAAGTTGGATAGAACGAGTAACAAACGAGGAAGTTTTGAGAAAAGTGGAAGAAGAGAGGTGAATATTAAACATCATAGAGACCAGTAGAGAAAAGATGATAGGCCATCTGATGCGACATAACGGCTTCTCCTTAAAAAAAAATTGTTTGAAACCTTGATATAATTTTTTAAGACCTATCGTTTGGTACCTCTCGCGTTAATATACGATGAATTTTTTTTTCGTACTTCAGTTACATGTCTATCTCAAAAAAAATAATTTCACTACGTCGTTCTGTAGCCGTTCATAGATTACACCTACCGTCCAAATTTCACCTATATATTGCCATTAGTTTCCGAGAAAAACTACAGACAGACAGACAGACGGACAGACGGACGGACGGACATGACGAAACTATAAGGGTTCCTTTTTTGCTATTTGGCTACGGAACTCTAAAGATCTGATACTCGTGCTGACATATAGGCCAGAGCAAGCTTTATTAGTACTCAAAACTTTAAGCCGTGGGCTTAATCGATTCAGGAGAAATCCTGCCATGACGGACAGACGGAAGTCTAAAAGTTTTATTCAAGAGAAAGGAATAAACCGATAATCAGGTTTCGTTAGGTATTCCGCGAGCGAAAGTCTCCGGTAAAGCGAAATGTCAAGGTCGAGATGCTGCGGTTTACGTTCAATTTGTTCAAACAAAAAAACATTAAGAAAATCGCATACGAGATCCTCGGAACTGTTACGAAACGGTTTTATGTAACGAAATGCTTTCAATATTCTATTTTATTTAAATATTTTTACATTACGCGTGAACTATAATGTATTTCCGCAAATATCTTTTGAATCAGCTCGAGATTTTCTATGGTCTAATTTGTTATTATTGAAACTATTACAAGTGTAAACAGAGTGGGATCGGAAATATTTGTAAGGGCAATGGGGAAAAGAAATAAGTCAAAACATTTTTCATCTCACTAGCTCGAAAAATACGTAAAACCAGTAAACAAAATTCAATTTTGCTCTCTCAGTGCAGAACTGGTGGCATTTCTAATCTCTTTAGCTTACTAAACTTTCAGAAACACGCTCTACCTTGTTTATTTCCTAAGCAATATATTTAAATGCTGTATTGTTTTAAAAAAAAGGATCGGATTAGGTATGTATTGATTATATTGTGTTTTTATAACTTAATCTTTTCCAAAATATCAGTTAAAACAACATGAAATATAAAGTAGAGAATTTAAATTATATAATTATTTATTATATTTATTTTAATTTTTATATAACCTAGCAGTTTCCGAACGTACAGGAAAAATATATAAATAGCAGGGAAAGAAACAAATTCTATTGCATCAATCAGATTCGTCTTTCGGCTTTTGCCGCTTAAAAGTCTAAAATAATTTGAATAGTGAGTGAATCGAGTGACGTCGATTGTAATTTTATATCATTAAATGAACAAGTTTGTAATGCTGAACTAAACTTTCTTCTATATCTTGAAGCCTATGAATTATAATTTGAATTAAATTAAGATACTCGCTAACGGCGCAAAATTCTGTTCAAAGACGTGTAAAACAAATGTATTGTTCAATCTAGTTACAATATTTTTTTTTTACATTTATAGTATTTTCTTGTTAGTTAGGAGTCATATGTATCACACGAGAACAAATTATTTCGTTTCTCCGGCTTTTGAATCCCTTACTAGGTACGCTCCGGGTTATAACTTAGAATCGCACCCTACCGTTGTGAGTGAATATTGAAAATATTATTTTTATCAAGAAAATATGAAAATAGACTTCAAATGATAATACTTATCAAGAAAATTTTAAGAATAGACTTTATACGATAACAAAATTGGTAAACAAAATTATATTCGGTTGAAGAGTATGGAAATTATAAGCTATTAAAATTTTATCTCTGTCTCTTTCTTGCAAAACAATACTTAACATTATTTTAAATGGCCTGACGTCACACATAGGTATACCGGCGCGGCGTGCGGTATTGCTCTCTCTTTCTAATAGGATATATTTAGAAATTTCTTTTGTATATAATAATTAAAATAATTAGTCAACCACCGAATTTATACTATTTGACTCTGTCATAATATGAAAATAGACTACGCTCTATTATCACTTTGGTCCAATTTATTAATAAGATTTGACCAATATTCAAAAGTCAACATTTTCACATTTTCATTAATAAATAATGCCCATTTGAAGAAAACCAAATAGTGTAGTTATTAGTTTTGATTTGTTTTCAAACTTTTTCTATTTTCTCAATAAAATTTTAAGTTCGACTTAATTCTTAACTGGTGGTCTGTTTAGGACATACGACAGAATCTGTTATTATAGCTGGTTGAAAGAAAAATTAGAAAGTTTGTTGTTAGCGTAGCTCTTAATAAAATATTAGCTTAAATATTTTGTGGCATTATTAAAAAAAAAAAAAAACAATCTGAAAATCAATTAAGTCCAAGGTTTAAGCGCAGGCTAGTCAAACACTAGTTTTAAAACAAAAAAAGCACACACGACTACCTAATTAACAAATATTTAGCCATTGATTTCGCACGAAACTGTATTAAACTTTCGTTTTTTATATAAATACTAAAAGAAACCGGTTGTGTCGTTATTTCGAATTCGACGCAAGCGCGCGAGATCGCGTGCGTTTCGCGCGCCCGTTTATTTTAAACTGGCGGGTAAAAACTAAAATAGCATACAGCCTTTTTGCAACCTTCGTGAGTGGCGTCTCATTCTGAGGTATCCCGATGGCGCAAACCCATCGCTAACATTTCGCGCTTGACCCTTACAAGGCTTGAGATGAGTTGGTATACTAACCGCTGACGTAACAATGGCTTACACATTGTCATTGTGCAATGCTAAATCACAGTTTTCGAAAGTGTATGTAAATATCGCAGAAAGTTTGTTTGTCGATTTAAACTTTCGAATCGAGTAGGTACCTATTAGTTTTAAGCTTAACGTACTTCAACAGGTCCTAATCATAAAATTACAAGAAATTTCTAACTAACCTGTCTCACCGCAAGCGTTGATGTCTTTTGTATACGTGTCTATGTCTTTAGTAGGTAGTAAGCCCATATAAATTATTGAATGTGTATTAATACGTAAAAATGGACGATGTCTGCATTACTGCATATTTTTCTTCGACGCTTTAGGGACTGACAGGAAATTTAACACAGATTTTATAATGTATGTCCTGATTAACACTGCTGGTATAAATCTACCCACGATTGAACCAAGTGTATATGAACAAGGAGTTAACAATAGATGCGAGATCAAAACGGAAAGAAGAGTGGGAGCGAAAATGGGAACAGTGAAATATATGGGATACTGGTGAGGAAATTAATATCACATTAAATATGAAGCCATGAAAGCTAGTGGGAGTTGTATTTGATGAGTGCGGGAAACTTGGACTTAATGTTAATTTCTAGGTATTTAGTACTACACCTCAAAGTTCACAAATACATATATGTATCACAACATTCAGCGGTTTAATAAATAAAGGATACATTTACTCACACACTTTGTTTGCAACATACAATCACGAAGCATATAATTATAAGATAAGTGCGCGATAGCGATTATTATTCATTATATTTATAAGTCATCTGGAATTTGAAGAGTATGTAGGTACTGTAGATGATGTTGAATGAAACAATAAAAACCCAAAAATTCGAATCTTAAAGCCCACTACATTTTGTTAGCAACAATGTGTATTCATATTGGGAGACTGGTAGTCATATGAAAATTGCATGGAAATATATTTAAAAGTACTTTTTTTTATCAAATTACTGCTACGAGTAATTATATAGGGATGCTATTCCTTGATAAGGTTCTTTTATATGTTAAATATATAGGTATACATATTTTTAATTAATTAAATTATTTCGCCTTTAATTCAACTATTGTGGCACTGAGTAGTGCCAGTTGTTCCAGCATGGGTCTATGCACTAGGACGAGTTGGATAGACCAGAAATAACATCTATTTATAGTTAATATCGTCTGTGTACTAAAATGGCGGTCGGCGCGGTGGTGAGTGGCAAAATAATCTAGGTTAAAGGAGGTCGACGATCGCATTAACCTTGACTATTGTGCAAGTTAAAAATATTCTTTTGTTATTTGTTAATATATATTTTATCATTTGGATCCGTTGTTTAGATCGTTCGTTTATAAAAGTTCAGTGTGTCTAACATATTACCTATAGGACCTTATACTTTCACGTTAATTAATTATTCTTTTGATCCATCGATCTTTACAATGACATATGAAAAAAAAAATAGAATAAATCACCTCATGACTCGTTTTATAAACGGTCACATAAATGCACTTGAAATGCCAAGGCTTAAAGGACGAAGCCCTTTGCTATGTCAAGGTTTTTTTTGTTTTACTCCAGTAACTAGGTGGAAAATAACGCTTGTATTGTTACTTGACGCTAGTACGTTTAAGAATAAATGTCAGAAATAAAACTAGAATAATTAAATAACCAGAAAGATTATTTTTTTATACATTGTATTAAAACATGGTATTAAACTATTAATACATGATGGCGTGGTCATTACAAAATATTCTATGTAGGTTTTATAAAGAAGTTAAAAAAGTTAGTAAATCCGATAAAAATTCTCGTTGCTGTGTCGTTTGTTTTGGGTTGTTAATTCGGAATAATTTTCGCTTAGTAATTTCATGTAAGGTTTACTTCTGAATAATAAAGCCGTCGTTGACTTCTAAAACTTTTCACTGAGAAAAGGTGTTTCAAAAATCCGTTCGCTGGGACCATGGCCGAGAGTAGGCATGTACGGGTTTTTTAAATGGCACAATTTTGAAACCAAACGCTGCTGTCAAAATTTACTCATCTTTCGGCGCTGCGTTAATTTTCTATTTAATATGGTCGCTGGTGTCAAATGGAAATCTATTACCGTTGCTTACCCCTTACGTGACAAACAAACGTCGTAAGTTTTATTCATACACCAGAGAAAAATAACCGGGAAAAGTGTGTGATGTTTTTCACTTAAATATGTACTCTTTATCTCCAAACCGTGTCATTTTTGAACAGCCCCAGTTACCTACTCATAAAAAACTTGTTTACAATTTTTTTTTGTTTAAGGTTCCGTAGTCTACTGGCTACTAAAAGGAGGGAAAGGGAAAGACCCCAAATTACCTGGATGACGAAGGTCCAAGCGGTCATGAGGGGGATGGGGGTTACAGAGGAAGACACACAAGACAGGAATAAATGGCGTCGCATGATTGGAAAAGCCGACCCCGCGTAACGGGAAAAGGCGAAGCCAAAGAAGAAGAGTCTGACAAGAAACCTTTAGGTATAGTTGCTTCACGTCGGTCCGTCTGTACACAAAAAATCGCGTCGACCCGATGCTCCGTGATCGACTGCTAAACATCCAACCATACAAACTTTCACATTTACAATATTAGTAAGCTTTAAAAAAAACAACATATAAGATTGTACGATATTCAATAAAATCATAATGTGTACTTATAACCTGTGAATCGGTCCTTGTATTCAAACGCCTTGACATTTACTGGTATTCAATAAATTATCTCACTGTTATAGTACAGAGATGGCCACGTTAAAAATAATTTTCCGTCAAGTTCCGTATGAATGAAAAATTGATTTACTGGCTTATATATTAATTAGCCCGCCGGTTCGTACTACGCGTGGAGATACGTAAAGTCTCTATAATAACGAGTATCTTTTTAACGCTCCCGTTCTCACAGCCGTATCACTTCTTCTACTATATTTTTTTAAACTAGTTTTATATTCCATCTCATAACTAGGATTTTTCTAGTTTTCGAACCTTGTACTGGGATCAGATGTTACTCTAAATTACTCTGTGAAAAAATCACGTTTCTATACTCCGTCACGACACGAAGAAAATATAAACAATCGAATAAACAAATAATCAAACAAATAAACAAACACATTTTTGTATTTATAACGATAGGATTTTTTACTTTTTACTTATAGATACTTACTTTAAATTTTTTTAGAGAAAATTCTAGTTCTGTGATATGATGAGTAAAGTTTACTGTTTTTGATATTGGAACTCTAAAATAATGTAGAATTTGATGATATCATATAATGAAGGCAACAACTTCCTGTGTTACTATGATTAATTTCCTTCGTTAATTTCATAGGTTCGGTTTTTTAAACGATGATAAATCCCCACTTCCTTGCTAATATGTAAAACGAAACGAATTTGGCTGTTTGTTAGTCAGTAACTTAATTTAGTTAGTTAGTTATTTTAATTAGTTAGTGGGTTAAGTTCGTACACTGATACGTCGGTTATAATACACTTGACGCTCATGCTAAGCTTGTCAAATTCTTGCCATTATCAGGAGATAAAATCAAGAAGCGTCAAAAAACTATCAAAATGAAACTATAATTACTATGAGATAGACATTCCACTTGCTGCAACTAAATGACAGCGTCCGAGACCGACTGCTTAACGTGCTCTCCGAGGCACGGAGTCAGTGATAGTTATGTACTTAAGTCAGAAAAACTCATTAGTACACGCCCGGATTCGAACCATGGCCTTAAGGCCATATAAATTTGAAACAGGTTCGTTGCGCTTTAGGCTATCACGACAACTAAATGTAGGATTTTAATGAATTTGCTTATATTTTCTTTTTGACTCTAAAAGTGACGTAGGCTGAGTTTTACGGTTGTAAGCCACCAGAGAGTGATGTATCAGATGTGTTCTTTAAAGCGGTTTAGCTGATTTTGATGCGGTTTTTTGCATTATGTTCGTATTACCTTAGGACAGATTCTTCTACATCGGTTATGAGCTACTAGGGGCCGCTGCAGTTAATGTATTGCATTAAAACAGTTGCGCTGATTTCAATGCGGGTTTTTGCATTACATAGATTCTCAGATTAGTTTCTAGTCTGCCAGAGAGCGCTACAGTTTTTTTTAAACGGCTTTTTCCAATATATTATCAGTAAAGACTTAAGAATAAAATAATTTTCAAAAAAATAAAATAAAAACCGACTTCAAAAACATAAACTAAAAAGTTAAAAATAAAATTTTCACTTTAAAGAAAGGAGCATTAACAGGCGGCATATAGTTAATAAAGTCGGTGCCAACTCAGACACTTTAAATGGGTACTTACCAGGTAATAACAATTACAACAATGATATATTTATAACTATAACAAAAATAGAACACAATTTAGTGTCTGAGTGAGTAGGCACCGACTTCATTAACTATATGCCGCCTGTTAATGCTCCTTTCTTTAAAGTGAAAATTTTATTTTTAACTTTTTAGTTTATGTTTTTGAAGTCGGTTTTTATTTTTTTTTTGAAAATTATTTTATTTTTCAATTTTTAGTTGAACGCATTTGTAACTTATTTGTATATCACTACATAGTATAAAACAAAGTCGCTTTCTCTGTCCCTATGTCCCTTTGTATGACTAAATCTTTGAAACTACGCAACGGATTTTGATGCGGTTTTCTTTAATAGATAGAGTGATTCAAGAGGAAGGTTTATATGTATAATAACATCCAATAAACAGTGGAGAAGTACTGTTATTTTTGAGGTTTCTAATGTGATGTCGTAAATAATTACATTTTTTCCGCTTACATTGCAAACGCAGGCTGAACCCTACGAGTTTTATCAAAATAATGTACTAAGTATTGTACACATTGAAAAGGTCTACAGAAAAGTCCGTGATGGTATATGTCTATCTCTTATGGATAACCCACAATAACTTTTTTTTGTCATTTACTTTTTACGACAAATAATGGCTAATTTTCGAAGCGATTTTGATTTCGAAGAATTTAGATATTCCAAAGATAGCAGGAAATCTTCATGGTATAGGGAAAGGGGGATTGTTTTACTTTAAATTTAACGCGTGCGGGCCACGGGCAGTAATGAATAAATCAAAACTACTGAATCGATTTTAATCACATAGGCTATATATTTTATACCCGTGCGAAGCCGGAGTGGGCCGCTATGTTTTTATATACAACGTTCACAGTTTTTCTGTAGTGTATTTAGTATCAGCATTGCACCCGTGCGAAGCCGGGGCGGGTCGCTAGTTTAGTATAAATGGGGCTTCTAAACGCGCTACTCTAATGAGACAGCACCGCGATTACGCAACGTAAATTCAGTGTCAAATTGACGCATCAGCATACCTAGTAGGTAGTGGTATTCCTATGTAAAACTTATATCTTAATTATTATTTTTGTGCGAACTGAACATTTTGGCATATTCAACCGTATGACGGAAGCCCAACAAAAGGTAACTGCTGTAAATCGTTGAGGAATTCCCTCGACTGTTTATAGTCTTCATCATCAGACCTTTAATGGCACTTATAACCCATATGAGTGCAAAGTTCTCTTCAATAGAAATGAATTAAGTCCAAACACCAGGTAATTGCTGTAAATCGTTAAGGAGTTCCCTCGATTGTGTATGGTCTCCATCATCAGATCTGTAATGGTACTTATAACCCATATGGGTGCAAAGTTCTCATTAGTATAAATGAATTAAGTCCATACACCAGGTAATCGCTGTAAATCGTTAAGGAGTTCCTTCGACTGTGTATGGTCTCCATCATCAGACCTGTAATGGTACTTATAACCCATATGGGTGCAAAGTTCTCATTAATAGAAATGAATTAAGTCCAAACACCAGGTAATTGCTGTAAATCGTTGAGAGGTTCCCTCGATTGTGTATGGTTTCCATCATCAGACCTGTAATGGCACTTATAATCCATATGGGTGCAAAGATCTCATCAATAGAAATGATTTAAGTCCAAACACCAGGTAATTGCTGCCAGTCGTTGAGGAGTTCCCTCGACTGTCTTTCAGCTCCATCATCAGATCGACTCCCGACCTTCATTAAATAGTACTAGTAGTAGTACTTTATCAAAATACTTAAAATACGATACTTTAAAATACGATTTTCGAAGGTTGCCCTCGATTTCTCTGGGATGCCATCATCAGATCCTGGTTTTCTTATCATGGTACCATTTCGGAGATATCTCCCTTTCACAAAAAAAATCATCCAATTCGGTTCATAAACAACGAAGTTATCCCTGAACACACATAAAATTAAAAAAAATAAAAAAATAAAATATATATACGGTCGATTTGAGTAACCTTCTTTTTTGAAGTCGCTTAATAAAATAGAATATTTACCACATATAAATTTTATGATATATATATATATAGAGAAATTTTTCACAATACCAGAATGAAAGCTCATTTGGTCGTAGGGCAACTTAAGCTTAATAAATTTATATAATTTTAATGGTGCCATCAACGGTGATTCGGTACCTACTCTTCATTGGTGTAACTTGTGTTGCAGGCGGTGGCTCTCACAACTTAATACGACATCAGTTAAGAACTTAACCTCATCAAAAAGTCCGGTCGATGACGAAATAGTATTTGAACGTTTACTGAATAAAACATCAAAGTTAGTGTACTGCAAAATTAATTGTAATTCGTTGTATGAACAAATAATTGTTCATTCCATCGTTCAATTCGAATTTAAAAAACATACTCGCAGCTTAGATACCATAATTATAAAGGTACCCCTATCTCATACTTCGAAACGACCTAAATCATGAACGTCATCTTGCACCTTAAATCATTGCCATTGGCACAGTTTCATCGGTTTTTTATTCAACATCTTTATTAATTTTATTTAAATGTGCGTCACACTAAATTAGACTTCACTGTGACCCAGTATCAAGTGGCGTGACCCAGTACCCAGTATCTAGATGTACATCTATGACCACAAAAAGCTTACAAATTATACACTTGTTCACATGCACGTTATAGGATGTGACGAAATGGGCCTAATTATATGATTTAACTTTGTAACCTTGAATTTGGTATTAATCTTTCGCAACGTATTCAATTTTATTTAAGTTAATAATAAGTACAAGTGCTGTATGGTTTCATAGGAATGTATACAACCTTGGTGATTCAAAGCAAATATCACTTGACTCGTACTATAAGCGCGTCCGATGCGATGTTGCCTAACGAAACGGGAATCCTACTCGATTCGAAATTTTATTTACTACTTGTATCGATGCGATATCCTCTAGTTTTTGTAGCACGATTCGTCCCGGCACGATTTCTAATGCTTTTCCATTTTTATAGATTTATATTGGAGCAACGGTGGCCGGTCGTCGATTCTAGTGGCAGTGGGTTCGATTCCCGCCATAGGTGTATTAACTAATGAGTTTTTAAAAAAACTGAACCCTTATAATTTTGTCTGTCTGTCTATCTGTTCGTCTGTCACAGCAATTTTCTATGAAATTAAGAAATCTTTTTTTGGAGTAAGTCGCCATTTGTAGTGAAAAAAAATACCAGCGCAGAGTACCTATGGGTAGGTTTTTTAAAATGACTTTTTTGACTAAGTCAGTAGTTGTTGTGATATGAACTTCTGAAGTCCTAAAAAATATGCCCTCGCCTTCAAAGTATTTAACAATGGAATGGATAATTCTGAAAACATTTAGGTTTAAAGAAATTTATTTCTCAAAGAATTCATTTTACAATTCACTTAAAGAGAAATACAAGTAGTCATTTAATTATATAACTCTAACTGTTAAAGAGTGACATCAACAACACACCATTAACACTATTTGCCCAAAATGAAGGCTTTTAACTTATTTTTAAATACATTGAAAGTCTTTGAGTCCTTTACATCATCAGGTAAGTCATTGTACAGCTGTACACCCTCAAATCTTATATTTTTTTGCCAAATAATGTTCTAGGTGTGATTTGTTCCAAATTATTTTTGCTTCTTGTTGTGTACTTATGTTTCTTTTTTGTGAATTTAATTTCAGTGTGAACGTTTTTATTCAGGATCTTTCTAACTAATACGCAGGTGTGATAGATATACAGTTGGCCTAAATTGAATTGTTTGGTTTTATCATATAATTTAAGTGTTGGTGTTAGATAGTTATATTGGTACAAATTTTTTACAATTTTGTTTTGGGTTCTTTGTAAGGAAGATATATTAGATTTAGCAGCACAGCCCCATATTTGTATCAAATATTCTAAATGTGGCTTCACTAGGGTGTTATAGATTGTGTGTCTAATTTTGAGTGGAACACATTTAACTGTATTCCGTAATGCTCCAGTTAATGGAATAATTTTTGATTGCACATATTCAATATGTGGCTTCCATGATAGCCTGTCATCCAAAATCAGACCCAGGTATTTTTCACTTTTTGAATTTTGTATAATTTCTCTATTTATAGTAAGTGGGGGGTGTTGAGAAATGACTTTATTTTTAGCAGAGAAGATAATATAAGATGATTTCGAAGCATTAATAGTAAGAAGATTCTGTTCAAGCCACTTACTGAGTATGTTTAGATCTTCTTGTGCTTCGTCTATTATGCTACTAATTGTATGTCCAAAGTAAAAGAGGCATGTATCGTCTGCATAGAGCGATATATGGCCTTTAATTTTAATATTACTTATACTATTAATATAGATTAAAAATAGCAAAGGCCCCAAAACCGACCCTTGTGGTACTCCACATTCAATACTAGTAGGTTGACTTTCATAATTCTCTATTCTAACGATTTGGTATCTATTTAAAAGGTATGATTCAAACATTTTATATGCAATTTTAGTTATTCCAATGTGTTTTAGTTTTTCTAAAAGTAACTTATGAGAAACAGTATCAAAAGCTTTTTTGAAATCCAGAAATATTCCTACTACTATTTGTTTATTATCGATACTATCTCTTATTTTAGTGACAAGATCAATAGTTGCTGAGAGCGTATTAGATTTGGGTCTAAAGCCATACTGACGTTCAAATAGAAAATTTATATCTGTGAGGTAGTCAAATAGGCGGCAATAAAGTACTTTTTCGAAAATTTTAGATAATACAGATAAAACTGAAATAGGGCGATAGTTGTTGGGGTCCGATTTAGATCCATTTTTATGAATGGGTGAGATCTTAGCTATTTTAAGGCTATCCGGGAATACTCCTTTCTCTAAGCAGCCATTCACACTATGTGTTAAATTTTCTATTATTAGACTTTTTATACATTTTATAGATTTAGCTGATACTCCATCAATTCCCGTACTAGTATTACAATCTAAGTTATCTATTATTTTCATTATTTCACCTTGTGTGCATGGTTTCAATTCTTCGAGTGTTTTGTTGTATATGATATGGTCGTGGATCAGAGTATGTGTGTCACTAGGATCTCTTGTTTGTATTATATTTTTGGCTAGCATAGATCCAATTGAAGCAAAAAACTTATTAAAATATTCACGAGTTTCGGTACTATCACTAATAGTCTTTTCATTAGATATAAGTTTCGAAGGTACACAACTACTACAATTTTTATTTTTTGCAAGTGAATTAATCAGTTTCCACAATTTCTTGGGATTATTGTTACACTTTTCAAAGGCATCAAAGTAATAGTTCTTCTTTTCAGTATATATAGCCTTTTCAATTAGTTTTCTTTTTTCTTTAAATAAATTATTTAAATTCGTAAAACTTAAAAAAACGCTTTCAACTAAAATTAGTTTGAATAATGTTGGGTAGTTTTTAGGACAATTCTTTTTAAAAACTTATTCTTTGAATTTTAACCGTGAACGTTTATGCCAACTAGGGAACCCTTCACTTGTTTTTTTTTTTTAAATTATAAAAATTTTAGTCAAGTATTACAAACTTCGTCGACATCGATATTTCTGTGACAATTGAAGTAAACAGCCCTAAACACGCAGCGAACCAACGTCATGGGCATAGAATAAATTACAATACAGCAGCGTTTGTTTTAAGTTTTAATAGAGTCATAAGAGTCAGTTCAAAGTTTCGAAGTGACATTATGCAATTTTGCGGGGTTGAAACCGGCGTGCAGGGATTTCACGGGGGTGCAGATAGAGCCATAAATGTCAGTTCACAGTATTGACAGTATCGAAGTGACATTAATAAATTTTGTGGGGTTGAAACCGGCGCGCGGGGATTTCACGGGGGTGCAGATAGAGCCATAAATGTCAGTTCACAGTACTGACAGTATCGAAGTGACATTAATAAATTTTACGGGGTTGAAACCGGCGCGCGAGGATTTCACGGGGATGCAGATAGAGCCATAAATGTCAGTTCACAGTATTGACAGTATCGAAGTGACATTAATAAATTTTACGGGGTTGAAACCGGCGCTCGAGGATTTCACGGGGGTGCAGATAGAGCCATAAATGTCAGTTCACAGTATTGACAGTATCGAAGTGACATTAATAAATTTTACGGGGTTGAAACCGGCGCTCGAGGATTTCACGGGGGTGCAGATAGAGCCATAAATGTCAGTTCACAGTACTGACAGTATCGAAGTGACATTAATAAATTTTACGGGGTTGAAACCGGCGCGCGAGGATTTCACGGGGGTGCAGATAGAGCCATAAATGTCAGTTCACAGTATTGACAGTATCGAAGTGACATTACTAAATTTTGTGGGGTTGAAACCGACGCGCGGGGATTTCACGGGGGTGCAGATAGAGCCATAAATGTCAGTTCACAGTACTGACAGTATCGAAGTGACATTAATAAATTTTACGGGGTTGAAACCGGCGCGCGAGGATTTCACGGGGGTGCAGATAGAGCCATAAATGTCAGTTCACAGTATTGACAGTATCGAAGTGACATTACTAAATTTTGTGGGGTTGAAACCGACGCGCGGGGATTTCACGGGGGTGCAGATAGAGCCATAAATGTCAGTTCACAGTACTGACAGTATCGAAGTGACATTAATAAATTTTACGGGGTTGAAACCGGCGCGCGAGGATTTCACGGGGGTGCAGATAGAGCCATAAATGTCAGTTCACAGTATTGACAGTATCGAAGTGACATTAATAAATTTTACGGGGTTGAAACCGGCGCTCGAGGATTTCACGGGGGTGCAGATAGAGCCATAAATGTCAGTTCACAGTATTGACAGTATCGAAGTGACATTAATAAATTTTACGGGGTTGAAACCGGCGCTCGAGGATTTCACGGGGGTGCAGATAGAGCCATAAATGTCAGTTCACAGTACTGACAGTATCGAAGTGACATTAATAAATTTTACGGGGTTGAAACCGGCGCGCGAGGATTTCACGGGGGTGCAGATAGAGCCATAAATGTCAGTTCACAGTATTGACAGTATCGAAGTGACATTAATAAATTTTACGGGGTTGAAACCGGCGCGCGAGGATTTCACGGGGGTGCAGATAGAGCCATAAATGTCAGTTCACAGTATTGACAGTATCGAAGTGACATTAATAAATTTTACGGGGTTGAAACCGGCGCGCGAGGATTTCACGGGGGTGCAGATAGAGCCATAAATGTCAGTTCACAGTATTGACAGTATCGAAGTGACATTAATAAATTTTACGGGGTTGAAACCGGCGCTCGAGGATTTCACGGGGGTGCAGATAGAGCCATAAATGTCAGTTCACAGTATTGACAGTATCGAAGTGACATTAAGCAATTTTGCGGGGTTGAAGCCGGCGCGCGAGGATTTCACGGGGGTGCAGATAGAGCCATAAATGTCAGTTCACAGTATTGACAGTATCGAAGTGACATTAAGCAATTTTACGGGGTTGAAACCGGCACGCGGAGATTTCACGGGGGTGCCGATCGGCGCGTGGGGACCTTGTGCACTGAAACTCGGACTAAAACTCGCCATCTTACACCAGCTAGCTATAGTATGAGTGGTTAGACGGTAAACGCATAAGAGAGCTTCTAGTCAATTCCTACTTTTGTGGTGATGGGCACGCTTCAAACTCCTTAATGCAATTTTGAAGAAGGGCTGTACTCCAGCAGTGGAGGCATGATGATGTTGATGATTGATTTACAAATAATTATTCTTTTACTAAAAATAACGCAACGTATTTGAATGCGTAAACTTTTAGTGATTTTGTGAGATCGAAAAGGTTTTATGA
The DNA here is from genome assembly GCA_949709985.1 of Luffia ferchaultella. Taxonomy (NCBI): domain Eukaryota; kingdom Metazoa; phylum Arthropoda; class Insecta; order Lepidoptera; family Psychidae; genus Luffia; species Luffia ferchaultella. The sequence goes on along the minus strand of OX453252.1, from coordinate 6,263,928 downwards.
AAATTCATTCCCAGTAGCTAGGTAAAAGTGATATAAAATCATCTTGTTGCACTAATGATTTTTTGATCAGAATTTTCATTTAGGTCAGGAAATTTTGCTACCTGAATTATTTTGTACATCAATTCATCTTATTAAAACGAAAAGTACTGTGAATTATTCAATTAAAAAAAACCTGTTCTTGAACTTTTGACTGGACTTGGACTATTAACCCTAATTAAAAAAAACGGATTATATGTGTATCGAATCCGCGCGGTGTATAGGTATAGATAGGTACATGGTAGGTGGTGTCGTGATAGCCCAGAGCGCAACGAACCTGTCTCAAATAAGGCCCCATAGGGCCATGGTTCGAATCCGGGCGTGTACCAATGAGTTTTTCTGACTTAAGTACACAATATCACTGACACCGTGCTTCGGAGGGCACGTTAAGCAGTCGGTCCCGGACGCTGTCAATAGATGGCGGTCGTTACAGTTCCCAACCCGCAGTGGAGCAGCGTGGTGGACTTAAGCTCCAAGCCCACCTCCTCACCCTGGAGGAGGCCTAAGCCCCTGCAGTGGGGTAAAATGGGCTGATGATGATGAGGTACATACAGGGCACAATAATGCGATATGCATAATATCTAAACCTGATCTAATTCAAAAAAGAAGTGTAAAAATTGGAGAATAAAAGGTATAACTGATAAACAGATATGACTATATAGCTATGTATAACTATAAAAGATAATACAAGAAATAAAGATAAATATATTTTTTTTGTATTTACTTCCTATGAATGTTTTAAGAGGGATGTGTACTGGCAAATTGCCATACAATTGACGGTTACACCCCATTAAACTTTAAACTATTGGCGTAAAAAAATATTTGATATTTAGATTAACGAAAACTAGGTCTATTACGTTTTTAATTTTTTAAATATTTAGACGATAATCAATAAAAAAAAAACCTAAATGCAGAGGTTTATTTTCGAAATTGTTTCATTTTATTGTATTCATAATATAATTATATAGATATTTTTAAAAAGTATACCATTATCTTCTCTTTGTTTATTTTTTTTTTTGCAGGAAATTAATTATTTTGAGTTTTCGCTGATTTCGTGATCAGAGCGCTAAATTTCAAATTGTAAAGGTTTAATAAGCATTTTGTTTTTTACGGACATTTAAGCTTTTTTGGTATATCGATAAAAAATTACTATTTTAAAGATAAAGCCGATTTCGATTAAAAAAATATCTGCTCTTACGGTAATTTTCGGAATCTGCTTCATAGGATGAACCGACGTGTTTTTTACTCCTACCTGAAAAAAATCGTTGATTTATATCAAAATATGAAATTTAAATGAAAATATAATTTCTGGTTTTTATTTTATTACATATGCAATAATACAAAAAGAAAATTTTATTGTTATATACTCAAATCTGCAAAAAAATATTAAAAAAAAAAGTAGTCTTATCTTTCATAGTTAGGTAGATTGTTTATCAGTTTCCCTTTGTACGTACAGAAATACAGATAGACAGACAGATGCATATGCAGAAGTTATAAGAATTTTTTGCCGAACTATTGAACCATAAAAATGTGTGTGTGTGTATTTTTAAGTTTCTTTGTAACAGAACGTTAAATATAGGTGTTCATATTCCACAACATTTTCAACTGATGAGATGCTTTGTAACGTTGATTGAGCTTTTGTAATACAAAATGTAAATAACATATAATAAAAACATTTAGGGTTTAGTACAGACGATAAAGTACAAACGTATGATATTTCAACTCAGTTTGTCGCTCGCTATGCAATCCAATGGACAATCACACACGGCGAAGATAAAATATATTTTCATCTTACAGTATCTTAAGATACTAAACGATATACAAGTGTAATGTGTAAATATATAAGGGGCAAATTTAGATGGGGTTGTACTTCCTAGGAAAATTGACATCTGTCTGACTCTATTACTTGTAGAAATAAAGGTAGGATGTCGTGTCCTCAGCCGCGCCTCGCCGACCAGTAGATGTTGTAGTAAAACCAAAATGAATTTACTAATAAAATAAATTTTATAAACTTTATATAGGTATAAAAATTATTTACAGTATTATATAATACAAGTCTGCACAAGGACTTGCGTACCTGAGTGCGGTGGTGTTTCTACTGGTGACAATTCATGTTGTTCCTAGGTATTTTATACGTTTTATAAACTTACGTTTCGTTCTTTGATTGGCACAACAGGTTTTGACAATTTTGTATTTTGGCCAATCAGAAAACGTTTGGTGTCATCCGAGAGGCCAAAGTATTTGGGCCGTACGATGTCACGTGTACAGAGCTAGCAGAAATATTGTTTTTCAATAAAAATAAATGACGGTGAAAAATGATCGGAAAATGTTGCGACATTGGGGTCACTGATTTGGAATTTAGTATAAGCGGTCAACACCCTTATAAATATATCTCATATTTTATCATCCTGTACAAATTCCGACAAAGAATGTGTATGCCATCCAGGCAGACTCGGGAGAGACTATGTAAAAAGTACGCCGGCGGTCAAGCTGCGTATTAGGCGATTTAATGATATTCTATCTAATATTTTTCAAAGCACCTATCAATAACCAATATACGAAGCTGCGAGCGAAAGGCTAGTTCAAAAATAAAACAATAGCCCTAGTACTTTCGTGAGGGAGTGTACCCATGCGCAAACACACCCCATCCACTTTCTTCCAACGTTCTTTTTATATCACGCGACCAGTAGGTACACGTATCTTGACAATCTTGACTATTAACTATAGTATATTATGTTACCATATCTTCATCATCTGTGACGCGCTTTGTCATGGCCGTTTTCTCTTATAGGTACGCTTCCCAGTGTATTATATGAAATGGAAACCGAATATAGGATGTATCACATTGCAGGCAACTTCAAAATTTTGAATAGGACCCTCAGAATCGGTTCTAACATTTACTATATATATATATATATATATATATATCTACCACTGAAAAGAATAAGTAATGAAGTAACGAAAAAAAACCTTTTGAATTATTCCACGATCTGTCACAATGCATATTAAACTAGCGGTAAACGCTGTGAATTCAAAATGAAATGTACGGTCCGTTTTAGAGTGGGGATTCAGGCAAATGCGCGTCAGTCTTCTGGGACCGTCCGAAGTTACGGCTTAGTGGGCGCACACACTTACATATTTAATTTTATAAGGACAATTTATACAGAATAATAGTCGTTTTCCTAGAGAGGCTTTCGCTGAGCTTTCGTTTTGGCGAACACTTTGGTACATATTTATTTATGAAATTACTATAGTATTCGTACAACAAATCTAATAACGTTAATTGGCTAAGCTCTGAGCTTTGGATATTCCGATCCAGGTCAAAGATGTAGCTAAAGGAGAATGGCCATTTTTTTAGGGAATTTAGTAGGTACTCCCACGAGAATCATTAAGGGATGAGGGTAAATATCGCCTATAACGTTCCGTACTAAATTTGTTACACAAATACAGCTTAATTACGGAAAAATATAGTCGTGATTGCCGAGTGGCAGCGAGCCCGCTTCTTGTTAGAAGGTTCTGGTTCAAATATCATAAACGCGTATGTACCAATGAGTTTTTTTTGTCTTAAGTAGGTACATAACTTATCACTGACTTTGTGCCTCGGAGAGCAAGTTGAGCTATCGATCCCGGTTGCCATCATCAGGTGACAGTCGTGAAAATCCCCGAATCCGCAGCGTGGTGGATTAAGCTCCAAGCAACCTTATTCCGAGGGGAGGCATAACGACGCTGTAGAGTGAAGACCTCGTATGTCATTTTTTTTGCTTTGTTACACCGAATAACTCATAAAGCATGTTTGTAACGAATCCGTTTTTCAATTTTTAAATTTTAGGCCATCCAGCGGTGTCCATGAAAACCACATATATAAATGAACCTTGCGCAGTCTGTGAGATAATCTCGTTTATGTGATGTAGTTTTGTTTGGACACTTTGGACATATGAAGTCTTCACTCACCAGCATCGATAAGTCCTTACAGTGGGGCTTAATGCGCTGATAGGGCCGCAAAAAAATTAGGTTGCGAAAGATTATATCAATAAAAATATACTTTTAGTAATAATAAGAATAATAATAATAACACACACAATCACAACAACGTCTAGGTCCCAAACTAAGCATTAGCTTGTATTTTGGGTACCAAGCAAAGACACCACATACATATAACAACCAAGACCCGGTGCCAGTATTAACATTCATCATATAAATACTGACCCGACCTGGGGTTCGAACCCGGGACCTCCAGCTTCGTAGGCAGGGTCGCTGCCCACTAGGCTAAGCGGTCGTCATTACATGTCTAAATATAGACGCACGATATAATGACCACAAAATGAATTAGTGCTTTGAATAAAATCCGCCTTTGATTATACGCACACATTTATGCACCATACAAAATTTCATACGATCATTAAAAGCTCCTCAGTCGCTAGATTGTATTTTTACTCAAATACCTAAAAATAAATAAATAAATATACTTATATATATATATATAATTTTCAAAACTCCATTATCTAGAGATTTGTATAATTAAGCTGTATTTGATATGTTTGCTAAATGAACGAACACTATAAACTTTGTGTGTCACAATCGGAAATATTCCGTTTTATATATATTCGCAAAAAGTCCCATACAACATAAAAAAGCTTTGTTACTATTTCAAAAATAGCCAAAAAAAATAAATTCTATCAGATTTCGCAATAAGTAAAAATCGTGCCGTTGTAATGTTGGAAAACACGATTCATAATAAAGTTACACAAATTAACACCAAATATGAATTATACCCACAGAAAAAATAAATTTTTAGCCAAATACACAATATTCCGAGATGTTTTTTTTTTTCAACCTAACAGGTATAAAAAGGTAGTTTTTATGGCATATTTTGACATCGAATGATTTTAAATTCCCTCTTCAAAAAAAAAAAAAACAGCAACTTAATCCCAAAAAAGCAACGCATGTAGTAAATAAATTAAGCGGTATATCAATTTGGTTAGCTCTTACATAGTGGGTTTTAATTTTTGTTCACTTACACACTCCGACAATAATTTAGATTTTAAACTTATATTGTGTAAAACGTTACGTGTACGAAGTCTTTAAGCATACTCGGAGATCATATCTAGGTCAGCTTTTCTGGCGATGTCCCTTTAGACGATTTTATGTTTGTAGAGGGTCATCCATAAAGTACGTCACACTAATTTCGTGTTTTTTTGACCCCTCCCCCGTCTTTGTCACAGTTGCTCACATTTGTGAGACTCCGTCCCTAGTGTGACGTCACATATTCTTCAATTTTACATCTAGTAATAAATAGATTAAAACAGCAGTTTCGAAATTAGTTTTATTTTCATTTAAATTAATTTTTAATATGATAAACATTAAATCAAATAATTGAAATTTGCCATTTTAACACTAAGATTTACAAATATTTTGAAATATGACGTCACGAAACTTAGGACCCCTTCCACCCTTGTCGCACAAAGTCACACTTCATTGACCCCCTCCCCCATAACGTGTGACGTACTTTATGGATAGTCCCTAGGCTATCCGTGTTTTGAGCGTATATAGGTGCCTATTGCTGTGATTATTAAAATTAACTTATTATACAAGGTGAGATTTTAGTAACCGGCCAAAATTTTTCTAGATGTTAGGTATCACCAATAGACCTCATTGCGTAAATAAAAAATATGGGTTACATTTTCATAATAAATTATTTTATCTACAGTGTTATTTTATAACGTTTGGTTACCTTCTTAACGCTATAGTAAACGTACGCGTCCGAGGCCTTGAAACGGAATGGGGCGGCGGGCATGAATGGTGACTAGGGTTAGGTATTGATTTTTTCGGGAAAGGTTTGTGTAGTCATATCTCAATATTTTTCTATAGAACGATACTAAAAGGAAACAAGACGGCTATCGGTTTTCTACCAAAGATCATTATATTAAAATTTGGCTGGTCATTAAAACCTCACCCTGTATACTACGATATTATAACAACCGCGCCACCAACAAACGCATGGCAGATATCTTTGCAAGATGGCAATTGACCGATTCGTCAACTATTAAGTTGTTTGAACATAAATGGGTTGTCACCAAAGTTAGAGCCGAGCCCAATTTAACAAACAAGAAAAAGAAAGAAATAACGCTGTTATATTTATATTCACTCTTACACTTTGATTATGTATAATGACTGCATAGCATGGACGTAATAGTTCCTAATAGAGAGTCGGCGTCAAAAAGCGTAGATAAAAATATTGTGCAGTTATAATCCCTGCACTCAGAGACGGCTTGTACATGGTTAGTATGATAAGGCACAACACACATGTACGTAAAAGTTGGCTTAAAATTTTATATCCTATATATATTTAAAAAACTGTAGCATATAGGATTGTTTGTACATCAATGCCAGTCAATCCCCACAGATGATGCACAGATTGACTGACCGGTTACCCGAGTGGTTAGAGACCCTAACTACGGAGCTGAGGGTCGTGCGTTCGATTCCCGCCCAGGACAAATATTTGTGTGCACGAACATGTCTATTTGTTCCGTGTCTGGGTGTAAAAATAGCTACATATGCATATATTAAAAAAAAAGAATATTGAAATATGTACATATCAGTTGTCTAGTACCCCATAATACAAGCATAAACTTGCTTACTTTGGGACTAGATGGCGCTGTGTGAGATGTCCCAGATATTTTTATTATTATTGACGTCAGTGCCCCAAAGTAAGATGAGAGCGATTGCGGAATAGTTCAATTTATTAAAAAAGACAGTTATATTGAGTACATACGTATGAAAAATTACCCGTTTTCTCTCATTATCCTTCGAAGAATGGTTTTTACAAGTTGGCATCACACATGATGGCATTTTAAAATAGTGAAATTAATGCTAAAATAAAATTTAATACAACACATTATATATACTACTCGGCTGCCGTGGTGAATACTAAATGACTATGTATTGCAATAATATGTGCTTTATGACGATTCGCGTGATAGCCCGAGCGCAGCGAACGTGTTCGAAGTTTAGAAGGCTGTGCGGCCGTGATTTGAATCTGGGCGTGTCCAATGAGCATTTTCTGACTTAAGTACATAACTATCATTGACTTTGTGCCTTGGAGAGCACCTTAAGCCGTCGGTCCCGGTGTCATCAACAGATGGCAGTCGTTAAAAATCTATCAACTTGCATTAGAGCATCGTGGTGGATTAAGTTCCAAATCCCCCAACCCTGGAGGCAGCCCTATGCCCTAAGTGGTGGAATGGAATGGAATTCGCGGACCATATTCAACTACGGTAAGCGCGCATATTACATGTATAATACCTATATCATGTTTTCAACTTTGATTATTTACATGTCTAAATATAGACGCACGATATAATGACCACAAAATGAATTGACCAGCTATTTGTGTATGCGGTGTACCAGCCTCTTTGCTGGATTTTTATATTTTACTTTTTTATAATCAAAGTTCTATTTTTTGTTTTCTTGATTCTATGTCAAACAACCGCATGAGTACAAAAGTACAAAAGTATGTGCAAAAAGTAGAGTAGCTCTAATAAAACCCTCTACTATACCCAAATTAAAACTTTGTGGTGCTATTATTTCTGGCTTAAAAAAGGTAGCGTTTGACATGTTTATGACAAAAATAGATATCTAAAATTGTCATAGGTATTGAATTCACAAATGAAAATTTCCATAGTAAAAGCTACTGTGCCTTATTTCTAACAGAAACATTGTCCGCGGTTTTCGTAATGTATTGTATAGCTTATGGAAGCTAAATTGTTTAAACTCTTTATGTTTTAATTTTTTTGTTCATAAAAGTTTAATTTAGTTAGGTATGTTGTTTTCATTGGCATTCAACTGTACCTTTATTCTTGTAATGTGTGATGAGATTTTAGATTTTAAAAATATTAATTTCATAGAACTATTAAGAGAAAAAAATCCCACTAGTTTCATCATAGAACTTGGCAATGGAAGGTACTACTGGTCGGCGAAAAATAAAACCGATTATGTTAGTGCGATTCACAAATGTTTTATTATAGTCGTATAGCTCCAACGATCGAAGAGGTCTACATATATAAGCTATTCCCAAAAAATAATATGAACCTGTTTTAAAGTTACATATATTTTTATATGTTCGAGTACAGAAAGAAACATATAGAATAATATTTTTCATTAAAAAAGATTAACATCTTGTATGTGACTTGACTATAAAGAATGCATTCATAGATTTGGTATTTAGTACACTTGAACTGTGTTGGAACATTTGTTATAATGTTTCAAAACCGATGTTCCTTCGATGTATTGTAAAATCATGTTTCAAAAGAAATTGACGTTACAATATATGACTTTATACTATAAAACCTCTTGACCTAAGAAGCACAATTAGTATTTTACATAGGTATTAATTACATTGTACGTTTCTGTATTGTGATGTAAAACAGTTAGTGTACCTATTTTAGCCTATGTTTGAATTATAATGATAATCATCATCATAATCATCAGCCCATTTTTTACCCCACTGCAGGGGCTTAGGCCTCCCCCAGGGTGTAGAGGGGAGGGGGGCTTGGAGCTTAAGTTCACCACGCTGCTCCACTTGGTTGGGAACTGCAACGACCGCCATCTATTGACAGCGTCCGGGACCGACTGCTTAATGTGCCCTCCGAAGCACGGTGTCAGTGATATTGTGTACTTAAGTCAGAAAAACTCATTGGTACACGCCCGGATTCGAACCATGGCCCTATGGGGCCTTATAAATTTGAGACAGGTTCGTTGCGCTCTGGGCTATCACGACGATAATGATAATAATAATAACGTTTACATCACAACAAGTTCTAGGCCCCAAAACTAAGCATTAGCTTGTGTTTTGGGTGCCAAGCGAAGACACCACATACAGATAACAACCAGGACCCGGTACCAGTAGGTATCAGTATTCATCATATAAATACGGACCCGACCTGGGATTTGAACCCATAACTTCGTAGGCTACCCACTAGGCTAAGCGGTCGTTCTTCTATTTAATTTATTATTTAATTATTTAATGTATTACATTAACATGAAATCGACGATATATGAATTTGTATTTCATTGAAAAACTTATTAGTCGTTTATGCATGTGATGTTATGAGACGTATAAAAAGCATCGAAATAATAAGAAGGTATATGATTAATATTGAAAAAAATGTTATATGTATTTATTAAGAAAATATTAAAATTGACTTTATACGATAACAAAATTTATAAACGAAATTATATCCTGTTAAAGAATATGGAACTTTTAAGCTATTAAAATTTTATCTCTGTCTCTTTCTTTCAAAACGAAATTTTATATTATTTTATACAGCTTGACGTCACAGCTATTAAGTACGCCGTGCGTATTGCCCTCTCTGTCTAACAGGACATTTTAAACGTTCATAACTTTATTTTTAATTATTTATTATTCATATTATTTCACTGTTATGATAATATTTAGAAAACTCTTTCATGTAAAATAATTTTACCAAACAGTCATCTACCCCATTGTGATATTTATTGATGCAACATCGCTATATTTGCACATGGTCCGCTAAATTTTGTGACGAATCGTCACATAATTTTGGTAGTTTTAATAATCATTTTTACAACTTAGTTGCATCTATATGAAAATGCATTTGTATTTAATTCCGTTATGTCGTCCGTATGTTATGTTATCGATCGAAAATTTTGTTGTGTGTTACTTTTACGTAGGTGTTGCATAGTTCACTACAACCACTAGTTTTTTTTTTAAATTTTGACACTAAATTACAATGATCCAATGGTTTAACCACATCACATGACATTACAGACCATTCAATAAAACCCCGGTCACAGAGTAGGAAACTACAGATTGCGCCAAACTTTCTGATCGTTCGGCAAATAAAGTCAGCTGCGTACTATGACTTACAAAAGAAGCGGGTCTTTAAAGTCGTCCTCAGCCTCGCCTTTATGAACAGCAAAATTACTCAACGTTGCGGCAACTACATATGCTCATATGTCTACAATAAAGTGGTGAGGACATTGGGAAATCAAAAATAGTTCTGTAAAAAGAAGCTGTATATTTTGTCCTAGGTATGTTAAGAGGATAATCTTTCACTACGCATTGTTATTTCCGTTTCAATCCTTTTTCCCCGACCTATTCCTGAGTGACAGAGATGACAAGAACAAATTTCCAAAAAATACTAATACTAATAATATAATTGGAACCGAAATTTGAAATTTCCAAAAATACTAATTACATAATTGGAACCAATATTTGCAGAGTCACTAAGAAAGAATGTCCCTGGGGTGGTACGTTTTGGTTTTTTAGAAATTCGCATTAATATCGAATTTCAAGATTTCGATTCGAGCTCACGATTTCCAAGAACGAAGAACCTACGGAAATCATGTTTTTCATGAATTTATTTTGAAACAACTAAATAAGATATCAAAAAAAAAAAATATACCGCTGTGTGACAATATTTCTCCTATTAGAACCTGGAGGTCCCGGGTTCGAATCCCAGGTCGGGTCAGTATTTATATGATGAATATTAATACTGGCACCGGGTCTTGGTTGTTATATGTATGTGGTGTCTTCGCTTGATACCCAAAATACAAGCTAATGCTTAGTTTAGGACTTAGACGTTGTTGTCATTGTGTGTGTGTGTGTTATTATATATATTTTTTCTGTAAGTATTGCTACAGAAATACAGCGAGGACTAAACACGAGCCGAAACCTCTTTTTTTGTACGAAAACTTAAAACGAAAGCAGTTCTGGGAGTCGGATTTTATAGGCAACGTTGTGCACTGCTATTCATATTCTTTTGGGACTACCTATTTGAATATGTATGTATTCATGTTTGTATGCATATGTATTTTATAAATGTGTGCATGGTATATAAGGGTATATTTGTATGTGTATGCATCAATGATTTACAAGTAACAGAGTGTTCACTGTTATTGCAATAACAATGATATTGACATAGGGTCTATCTAATCTCTGAGTCTTTAACTTTACTCAGGATCGTTTCGAACTATGAAACGCTCTATCTTGACGATTCTGAGGGCCAAGTGTGAGTTTTTTACTATTAACTGTGTCGTATGCGTTTTTCATAATTTGTATGGAAACTGGTATAGCACATCTAGCGGTCGTTTTAGGTAACTACGAGTTTCTACATTCTACATACAAATTACGGACAACGCATACGACACAGTTAATAGTAACAAAACTCGCACTTGGCCCTCTGATATCTAAGCTCTTAAATTAATAATCACTACCACGTAGATTACCGCCATAGTTGCACTCGGAATCGCAAACGTGCAATACACAAGAAATTCCCGAAAACCCACCGACCGTGACTGACGCTGAATAATACGCTCTAATTACGTAGGATCACGTAGGCCTGTGACGTAGGAAGGCTACATACTGTTGTCTATGCTCTTACTGTGTTACTCACTGTGTTTTGTGTTACGTATTTAGTTGTCGTTTTTTGCTATAATTATGTTACAAGTACACCCAGGTACAAGTAAACCCAAAAAAAAGACAGGAATCGTGCGCGAAACGAGTGATCCAATAAGAATCTTAAGTTTTCATATGAATGTCGAACACTCTAAAAAAATTATGTCTAATTTAAATAAATTAAGCTGTTGACATATCAAGTGTGTATTGTATTGTGTCAGCGTCTTTACATTGCAAACAATAATAATTGGGTTTGGGTATATGAATAATTTGAATGATATATTTTAAAAAGTATTTTAATTATATGTATCATATAATTTAAGTTCAAAACATACTTCAAAATAATTAACCCATAGGTTATATAATAACTTTTTTACTTTCATTGTTAGTTTTAATTATTGTTAGGTATCGTCAAATATTACTGACTTAAACTGAATATTATTTGGAACGCAATGGATGCGTTCCAAATAATATTCAGTGCATACGAAATGATTTGACTAATAAATAAACAGAAAGAAATTAATTCGTTACATAGTATAAAAAATACATTTAAAGACTAATATTTATTCAGCAATGCACTACGTCCGATTACGTCATGCGAACGAATTTCATTCAATAGCACAAGCCATGAAATAAAATTGAATCATTTTTTTCGTTTTTTTAATGTGTGATGAAAACGAATCTTCACGATATTTGACGATCGGAGCCGAAGACTGTAATTTTTTGATTGTGATTAGTCACAGGTGTTTCAAGAAAAACTGGCACAAGAGATTAACTAATACATATGAATTTACTTGTACGTAAAAATAACAAAAGGTATCGTTTGTTCTTTTAGCGCGTATGTAATACGCATAGAATAAATTAATTTGACAGCAGCGTTTGGTTTTATTCTTATTAGTTCCATGGTATTTGAGGACCGCTTAGCCTAGTGGACAGCAACCCTGCCTGCGAAGCTGGAGGTCCCGGGTTCGAATCCCAGGTCGGGTCAGTATTTATATGATGAATATTAATACTGGCACCGGGTCTTGGTTGTTATATGTATGTGTTATCTTCGCTTGGTACCCAAAATACAAGCTAATGCTTAGTTTGGGACCTAGGCGTTGTTGTGATTGTGTGTGTTATTATTATTAAAAAAATATTTAATAGAGTCATAAATGTCACTTCACAGTATCATCGGAGTGACATTATGCAATTTTGCGGGGTTGGCGGGGATTTCTCGACCTTGAGCACTGAAACTCGGACTAAAACTGGCCATCAACCAACTAACTAGAGTATGAGTGGTTAGACGGTAAACGCAGAAGAAGGCTTCTAGTCAATTCGTACTTTTTTGGTTATATGTATTGATAATTCGTTTTACCAACTTTTCTTGGAATACCATTGCTTTGTTTTTTTAAATTTCAAATTCTTTTAGTATTAGTATCGTTGGTTCTTGTCAAAGTAACACATTACATTGCACAATCAAATCAAATGTACGCTTTTGACCTTGGTCTTGTTAAAGAAGTTAATCTGCAGTCGTGCAAGTATCATATACGTTCGGAAATACACCTGGATAAACTAGAGAAAATCAAACAGCTGTTTACGTGACGCCCGGCGGGTCAAGATAAGCTTCGGAAACAGTATGAGAGAGCTAGTGGTCTTTTTGCTATAACTGTTTGGTAATTATATGTAGACAAAAATTAGGATGCCTTTTTCTTCGTAAGCTATTCTCTAATGAAATTGTTAATTCTCACTGATGACAGTTTGTCTATAAGATTTACCAAGATTACTGTTTCGTTTACAGCATTACAGTGTCTACTGAGTTAAATCTCAGATTTCAACCCGTAGGATGTGTCCTGTCATATTGGAAATATAAAAAAAACCGTTTTTTGTATTTGCAATAACTCAAAATATAATTTGTTGTAGTTGTTGTTAGCTACTGAAACACAAATAGACAATAAGAAAATAACATAAGAATATGTAGGAAGGTAAGAAAAAAGAGATGAAAATTTGAGCTTATGAATCACTAAATTATTTTATTTTTTGTTTTTATATAAATCCTATGTTTACGCTGAGTAAAAGTTGCATGAAAATTCCACAATAAGGTGGAAGTATTCAATATAAATGAAGAGTGATCACTAACTCACGCGGATCATAGTAATTTGTGACCACGACCTTCAGTTATGAATAAGCGACCATTGAGAAAAATTCGATAGTTCTCACCCATTCATAAAACGAACCAGAAAAGCTCTTTTAAATTCAAGTACATAAGTCGAGTAGCTTCAATAAAATTCTAATCGTTTGGCGTTAGTTACCTTCTTCAATTCGAATACGATAGAATTAAATTTTATGTCCGATCTGAACACAAGCCGCATGCGAGTTTGCCGCAGTTTAATAGTGTAGTGCCACCCCACTGCTGGCACCTAAAATTTGCTACTCAAACGCTACACGACGCTATATTCGGATCGGCCAGAAAGTTTGACACGATCGTACTGTGGCGTTCCACCGTATGCATTTCCGAACGTAACGCTACACAAAACTTACCAATTTACTTTGGCGCGAACAATGGATCACATTTCATTCAAATGTCTCTTCTAAGTAAAGATGCATATCACATATGCCTACTGTTGATTACGTAACATGAAAAATAAATAAACCTTGGTATATTGGATTGTTGAGTGGGTTGTACTCGTCGTATTAATAATGGGTGGGTATATGTTATATAAAAAAACAAAAAAGAATCCTTTTCAATATGGCAACGCAGATGGCTCATTATTATTCAAAATAGAAAAAAATATCGTTTAAAGCAATCTTATTCGAATTCTTTATTGGAATATCTACGAGACAATTAAAATGGTGATTCATTTGGTACATCACAAAAATTTGCATCATTTAAGCATACATTTAAGAACAAAAATACATTAAGATACAATAAAAATATGAAGAATTGTATTACGACTGTACAATGTGACAAGCCGTGTTAATAGCTAAAATGAGAATGCTAGTTCAAAACACCTAATAGCTCTTTGACCTAACTTGAAAAAAACGTCACTCATGCAAAAAAGAAGTGACTTACTACTATGCTCCGATGCTAGATACGCCACTGATATCAACGATCACATCTTTGGAAACTACGTCGCTTCAGTTCGATGAAATCTAAAGCATTTGACGACCGCTTAGCCTAGTGGGCAGTGACCCTGCCTGCGAAGCTGGAGGTCCCGGGTTCGAATCCCAGGTCGGGTCAGTATTTATATGATGAATATTAATACTGGCACCGGGTCTTGGTTGTTATATGTATGTAGTGTCTTCGCTTGGTACCCAAAATACAAGCTAATGCTTAGTTTGGGACTTAGACGTTGTTGTGATTGTGTGTGTTATTATTATATTATTATTATTATTAAAAAGTACTGAGAACTTGTGTTCAAAGCATGGTGACATGAACGAAATATATACCCGCACGGGTATAGTTCATTTTTTCAATCGTATATCATATTTTGAAAGTTTGTTTATCGAAACATTTGTCTATTCGACTGTTCCAAGCTAAGAATATATCATTAACTCACGGGAAATGTCAGAAGATTAACCTGTTCCAATTATAAAACGGCATAATAAGAAGAATCGCTCATCTCACAATGTCGTCCTTAACCGAAGCAATGGTTTTCAAGGCTATCTAGTAAATGTCAAAGACCTAAATGTTGTTTATTCCATGTAAGTTGTGCGGCTTCTTTATTAGCCTCCCTATATGTAAGGAAAAAAAAATAATTGAAAAACAACTCGGGAAACCAATGTCTTGGCGATTAGTTGCGTTTGGTAAAGTTTTTGTGTGTATTGATGCTGTGGTATTACTATTATATAGGTAGTTTTTAATTTAGTTGCTACAATATATATTAGGATATTAAATATTTTAAAATATGCTACAAAGATATGACCAAAGAGTTAGTTATCTTTTCCTAAAAATATATTTAGAAATTTTATGTAGAAGTGTCATGCGTTCCTTCGAATGAATTCCAATGTATCAATTCCACATCGCTTACTCAGCCTAATCTCTGGCCTAATCTATACTAATATTATAAAGCTGAAAAGTTTGTTTGTTTGTTTGTTTGAACGCGCAAATCGCAGGAACTACTGGTTCAAATTAAAAAATTATAGTTGTGTTGGATAGTCTATTTATCGAGAAAGGCTATAGGCTATATTACATCACGCTACGACCAATAGGAGTGGAGCATCAATGAAAAATGTTGCAAAAACGGGAAAAATTACTCCTTTTGAGAGCTTCCGTCGCGCGCGCTGCGTAAACGGTTAATGTTAAGCAAAAATCATGTGTTACGGCATTGTTCCCCTTTAAATGTTCTAACTAAAAGTCTGCGACAGCATATGTGTATGTTTTAAGGTTAACTTACTATAACCTTTTTTATGACAATCAAATTTGTTCTAACATAATGTACGATTTGCGAAGATGTTTTTTAAACGTGATATTGATCCTTATGAAATTAAATACGTTAGTTGTCTTAAGCATTTCATGCATATTTCACGCATATTGCCTTTTACACCATACAATTTAAATTAATATCTTAGCAGTTTTTATCGAAATATGAAAACTATAGAGGGAGAAAATAAATTCGCTGTCTGCCTCTGTTCGTTAACTTTTTACTTCCAATCCACGCAATAGACTTTGATACGGTTTTCTACCAGTCGGATTTGAAAAATTCTTTTTGCCTTTGATAGCCTGAATCTAGCGGAGGGTTATAGGCGATATATATGAAAACGAACTGTCTGTCTATTCGAGCAAATCGGCTTCGGCCAAAACGGCTTAACTGATTTTGATGAAACTTTACACATATGGAAAGGATGTAGTCAAAAGTGTTGTATGTCTGTCTGTACGTCCATCTGTCTAAACCGATTTTAATGAAACATCACAAGTATGAAAAGAAGGTCGTCAACACTAACAAACGTTACTTTTGTCCGTCTGTCTGTCTGTACGTGTATCTGTCTATTTGAGCTAATCTCCAAAACGGCTAAACATATTTTAAGGAAACTTTGCAGACGGGAAAGAAGGTTGTCAAGAGATTTGACATTAGTTACTTTTGGTCCATCTGTTTGTCTGTACGTCTATGTGTGTATTCGAGCAAATTTCCAAAACGGCAGAACAGATTTTAATGAAACTTTGCAGACGTGACAGGAGGTTGTCAAGAGTGTCATATGCTACTTTTTGTGTTTGTCTGTCTGTCTTTTGTCCTCACTGATCTATCAAACTACTAAGCACAGCCGAACTACTAAGTCTAGGAAGCTTAAATTTGGAACATAAGTTTATTTTATAACGTGAGCATTATAAAGTTAAGAAAGGCTTTTTTAGAAATTTCAAACTTAAGGGTGGGAATGGAGGAACTTAAATAATGACGTGTTGCAGGGTTTTTAGAGTTCCATATTTTAAGGGAAGGTAAGGGAAACGGGAAGTGAAAAATTGTATCGGTTTTTTTAAAGGGTGGGAGAGGAACGAAGATTGAAAGTTTGAATGGGTGTAGTGTAACCAAAATCAGTTCCAGCAAAAAGTACGTATAAACCATCTCGAACGTTAATAGTACCTATAACAGGAATTTGTAGTCTACGCAAGCGAAGCTGCGGGCGGTCACTAGTGGTTTATAATAAGTATATATTATATAAAACGAGTCAAATACTCTACTCTGGAGAGTAAATACTTGTTCGTCCCTCTTGCGGTGGAAGATGTTGGCTGTTGGGGGATTGAAGCCAAACGTTTCGTCGCGAGCATCGGCCGTCGTCTAAAAGAAAGGGGACTCGACCCCCGTTCCGGTTCCTTCCTGGTGCAAAGAATTGCCATTCCAATTCAGCGCGGCAATGCGATGAGCGTCATGGGCACATTTGCGTCGGGGGCGACGAGGGGTGGATTATTGGATTAGTTTTATTTATTATTATTATAATTTTTTTTGAGTAAATCTTGTTCTTTTTCTTTCATTTATTTCTATAGTATATATTTAGCTCGCTAGGTCAAAGACATTATATATATATATATATTTTTGGTTTTAACATTTGTTTTAATTTTTAAGATGTTAATTATGAAATATATATATTTCTAAGCGTATAAATAAGTAAGAATAACTTGGAAATTTTAAGTAATGCCACGCGTACCGCGATCAGATACATTTATTTCATTTTGCCTAATGGTTTCTCGTGATATCAATAAAGGGCAAACAAGTTTATATGGAATAATACCCTCGTTGTTTTTTTTAAGTGGCCCCGAAATATAAATTTTTATAGTGCTGCTTTATAAATAAATTTCGTTTTACTCTAAAGTCTGATATAGGAACAGAGATCTTTTAGTTTTAAATGCTACTTTTATGTTGTCGGAATACACCCGAGACCTTGAGGTCGCTTTGTTCAGCAATGCGTATGGAAGAGCTGATGTAATGATCATACTTCACTTAGAACGCCTTCTACTTGTTTTATATAAAAATATAAGAGGGATATGAGTACATTGGTTGAAAATAAGATTTTTCATAGAAAACACATTAACTATGGATTTCTATGCTCAAGAAATATATGTTTCAATTTAGTTTATGTTTTATTTACGTATTACCTAAAATTTTTTAATGTACCGTAAAAGTTTTGAAAGCGTATAACGAAATACCAATTCGGCTAAAGGAAATCGGCAGTTATAATAAAATATAATAAAACTGGTAAAATACTGTGTGCGTTATTAATGTTTTCAACTTCGGTATTTAAGCTAATAAAAAAAACTTGGTTTATTGTTTTCCTTTCTCTTTTATTCCTATGAGAAAAGAAAGAGTCAGTAGACTTAATATTCCTTCGTTAAATTGTAAAAGGCAACGTCATAACATTAAAAAGCATTGTAAACTACAAAATCAACGGATCTCCTGCTTTCGCACGAACTTCTTACGACATTAGAAATGAACCTAACGGAATAAAGTAAACACACATATTTTGTATAATATTTTTCGAAATAAATTTTTTTCGCAAGAAAAATAACACAACTGTATCTGAATAAGCTTAAAACTTCGAAATATAACATTCTATACGACATTTCGATCGAACGAACCGAATTAGTAAGAAATGTAACACCGACGCATATCCGACTACCAACTAAGGGCACCCTTACCCACTACTTCTGGTTGTCCGATTCTAACAATTGCAGTCTTCATCGATCCCCCGTTCTAATTACCCCGAGCCATTTTTTTCGGTTTTTAACGATAATTTTTTTGTTATTGAACTTTTTCCAAATTGTCTAATGCCATCTTGTAGAGCTCGCCGAGCTGCGTCTTTTGACACCACGTTCATCCCGATATCTTGAAAACTCTTTGTGCAATCTGCCTGTCTCACAAAACTCCCAAATGACCCCCTATACTCCAACGAAATGAAAGTCATTTCCAATGACAATAAAAATTATGACATAACCTAATATCATACAGGTATTTTGCGGTTTTTTGAGAGAAAATTAGCGTACAACGTGTAACTCTATGGCATAATATTTTCCTTTGCTTGGGAAACGCTTGTCGGTACGTAAAGTTTGCTCAATTAAGTTTAAGCAACTTTCAGAACGCTATGCGTTATTGACTGACCACGTCGGTCCATTGAAGAGGTCACTTATTGTTTGCTTTGAGCAAAGTGTGATGTTTGTCGACAATGTCGTGTGAATTCTGCTCATCAGCCGTAGTTTGTTTAGTCTTTGACAATCGATTGACAGACGGTCATACAAATCTTATAGGTATGTTTAAGCTCGAGAGATGTTTTTTGATTACGAATTATTTTTTAGACAGAGAGGCGGAAAATTAAGTTTAGGATACCGCTAGAAAAGCTCGAGACGAAAGTGAGCACAAAATTGCTAAGGTACCAAGTAATCGATTCAACTAAAATTTTAGCCCACAGACTTTGCTTGGGTGAAATGAAATTTACATTAGTAAAATATACTATGTTTGTATCTAATAAAATTTTAATTCACGTTGATGCATGACAATGCGCCTTCGCATACAGCTGTGCACACACGGGAGTACTTGGCAAGAAAAACATCCTGGTATTGCCTTGGCCTGCACAATCACCAGACCTGATTGCTGATTTTCAATTAGTTATCTATTAATAATAGGATATTTTCATATAAAACAAAAACATTTCTAAAACTTTATTTAATTTATTGTTTTTTAATCTAAGTTGGTACTAAATCACAACTAAATGGTATATCACTTATTTAATATCTTACAAAATGCTTATTTTATTAATTTAAAATGTCGAAAATTATACGGCATATTTATTTAAATAAGATGAAACGGAAAGTGACCTCAGTCAATCACAGAACATCGGAAGACGTGCGGCTGATACCGGCATGGCGCGGCAGAGCGAGCGAATGTAATACTTGCAAATACTTTTTGTACATTTTAAGAACTGCTACCATGAAGAACCCCGGTGTACTTAGAACTTCCAAAAAAGTTCTTGAAAAAATGGAAATGATGCATAAAATATTTTTAAAACACTATAAGCCCATTCGTTTAGACAAATTCAGACTGTGATTGGTTATACTTATGTACAATTTTAGCAATTTACAATTGACGATTCATGTTTGTAAACTGTATGAACATGTTCAATTAAGATTAAAAATTATAGGTCTGATTTATCTCAAGTCAGGTAAAGAGTCTTGTATTAGTTAGATTGTGAATTGTGAGAAAACTTTAGTTGTCGCCATTATTTTGATGAATATATGAAATATCTGTGATTTTTCATAGCACCTACCTGCTACATATTTTTAATTAGTGTCAAATTCATATTCAAAAAGTTTTTATTCAATATAAGATGTTTATACACACTTATTGAAAGTCAAAATAAATTGATTAGGTACCAGTTCAAGAACTAGAAGGAGAAGAACCGGCAAGAAACTCCTCCCTGTTTGTTTTATTTAAATATAATTATAATTATTTAATGTAATTATTACTCCTGGCTCCCCTATTTTATCAACATCAAATTGTAAAAATTAACTATGTCATCTATACTAATATTATAAAGCTGAAGAGTTTGTTTGTTTGTTTGTTTGTTTGTTTGTTTGAACGCGCAAATCTCAGGAACTACTGGTTCGAATTGAAAAATTATTTTTTTGTTTGATAGTCCATTTATCGAGGAAGGCTATAGGCTATACTACATCACGCTACGACCAATAGGAGTGGAGCATCAATGAAAAATGTTGCAAAAACGGGAAAAATTATTCCTTTTGAGAGCTTCCGTCGCGCGCGCTGCGTAAACGGTTGATGTTAAGCAAAAATCATGTACTACGGAATTGTACCCCTTTAAAAGTTCTAACCAAAAGTCCGCGACAGCATATGTGTATCTTTTAAGGTTAACTTACTATAACCTTTTTTATGACAATCAAATTTGTTCTAACATAATGTACTATTTGCGAAGATGTTTTTTAAACGTGATATTAATCCTTACCAAATTAAATACGTTAGTTGTCTTAAGCATTTCATGCGTATTATAATTGCCCTTTACATCATACAATTTAAATTAATATCTTAACAGTTTTTATTGAAATTTAAAAACTATAGCGGGCGAAAATAAATTCGCTGTCTGCCTCTGTTCGTTAACTTTTTACTTCCAAACAAATAGACTTTGATACGGTTTTTAGTAATATCTTATTTTCTTTTTATCTTATAATCTATTAATCTATATAATAGAAATACTTATTATAAAGCTGAAGAGTTTGTTTGTTTGTTTGATAGATTGATTTTTTGATTGATTGATTGATTGATTGATTGTTTGATTGATTGATTGTTTGTTTGTTTGTTTGTTTGTTGGTTGGTTGGTTGGTTTGTTCGTTCGTTCGTTTGTTCGTTTGTTTGTTTAAACACGCAAATCTCAGGAACTACTGGTTCAAATTAAAAAATTATAACTACTAGTAGTAAATAAATGGACTATCCAATACAAAAATAATTTTTTAATTTTTGTATTGGATAGTCCATTTATCGAGGAAGGCTATAGGCTATATTACATCACGCTACGACCAATAGGAGTGGAGCATCAATGAAAAATGTTGCAAAAACGGGAAAAATTATTCCTTTTGAGAGCTTCCGTCGCGCGCGCTGATTGATTTGATGATTGATTGATTGAATGATTGAATGATTGATTTATTGATTGGTTGATTGATTGATTGTTTGTTTGTTTGTTTGTTTGTTTGTTGGTTGGTTGATTCGTTCGTTCGTTTGTTTGTTTGTTTGAATTTGTTAATCTCTGAAACTACCAGTCGGATTTGAAAAATTCTTTTTGCCTTTGATAGCCTGATTTTAGCAGAGAGTTATAGGTTATATACATGAAAACAAACTGTCTGTCTATTCGAGCAAATCGGCTTCGGTCAAAACGGCTTAACCGATTTTGATAAAACTTTACACATATGAAAAGTATGTAGTCAAAAGTGACATACAGAACTTTTTGTATGTCTGTCTGTACGTCCATCTGTCTAAACCAATTTTAATGAAACATCACAAGTATGAAAAGAAGGTCGTCAAAACTAACAAATGTTGCTTTTTGTCCGTCTGTCAGTCTGTACGTGTATCTGTCTATTTGAGCTAATCTCCAAAACGGCTAAACATATTTTAAGGAAACTTTACAGACGGGAAAGAAGGTTGTCAAGATATTTGACATTAACTACTTTTTGTCCGTCTGTTTGTCTGTACGTCTATTCAATTCAATTTTATCTATTCGAGCTAATTTCCAATACGGCTGAACAGATTTTAATGAAACTTTGCAGACGTGAAAGAAGGTTGTCAAGAGTGTGATAAGCTACTTTTTGTGTTTGTCTGTCTGTCTATCTGTCTGTCGTTTGTCCTCACTGATCTAACAACGTACAGCCGAAAGTACTAAGTCTAGGAAGCTTAAATTTGGAACATAAGTTTATTTTATAACGTGAGCATTATAAAGTTAAGAAAGGCTTTTTTAGAAATTTCAAACTTAAGGATGGGAATGGAGGGACTTAAATAATGACGTGTTTCAGGGTTTTTAGATTTTCACATTTCAAGAGTGGGAAACGGGAGATGAAAAATTTTATCGGTTTTTTAAAAGGTGGAAGGGGAATGAAGATTGAAAGTTTGAATGGGTGTGACCAAAATTGGTTCCAGCAAAAAGTACGTATAAACCATCTCGAACGTTAATAGTACCTATAACAGGAATTTGTAGTCTACGCAAGCGAAGCTGCGGGCGGTCGCTAGTATACAAGATGTATATACTATATCTACCCTATCGGTTTCTATATAGTTACTAAACATAATAATAATAATAATAATAAAAAATATAACTAATCCAATAATCCACCCCTCGTCGCTCCCCACGCAAATGTCGGTGTAATTATTTAGTGTATTGTTGATGTTCAATATTAAATAAGAAGGATTTTTTTTAAATTAACTTATTTAACAAAATCTACAAGCCAAAAATCACAAACAGTTAAGTAATTAAACATAACATATTATGTTAATTAAATCATGTTCATCATTCTTATTCGATAACTTTTCATTGTTTGTTGAATAACATGATCTTATTGGTGCTGGCGAATGCTCCCAATCGACCAGAGAAAAATTGTAAACTAATGAAATTGGTCGACTGGGCCACGGTCCTAGTTTCGAACTGTGTCAGTTGACTAAAGAGCCTTATTGGTTTGAAGAAAAAATAAATAAATATATTCTTATTAATGTGCGAGTGTCGGGTAATGCGTGTCTCGATAGCCGAGTGGTGGCGAGCCCGCTTATTGTTTAGTAGGTTCGAGTCCCAGAAACTGGCATGTACCAGTGAGTTTTTTCTGATTGAAGTACATAATTAAGTGTCGTGATAGCCCAGAACGCAACGAACCTGTCCTAAATTTATAAGGCCATGGGGTCATGGTTCGAATCCGGGCGTGTACCAATGAGTTTTTCTGACTTAAGTACATTAACTATCACTGACTCCGTGCCTCGGAGAGCACGTTAAGCAGTCGGTCCCGGACGCTGTCAATAGATGGCGGTCGTTACAATCCCCAACCCGCAGTGGAATAGCGTGGTGGATTTAAGCTCCAAACCCCCTCCTTACCCTGGGGGAGGCCTAAGCTCCTGCAGTGGGGTAACATGGGCTGATGATGAAGTACATAATTAATCACTGACTCCGTGCCTCGGAGAGCACGTTAAGCCGTTAGTCCCGGTTGCCGACACCGGTTCGTTAAAATTCATCATCAACCAGCGCTGAAGCAGCGTGTTGGATTAAGCTCTACACTCCCATCCCAATGGGAGGCTTAAGCCCCTGCAGTAGGGCTTAATGGGCTGATATTAAATAAAGCGAAGAATGTGCGAGTCCGACGAGAGTTCATTCAGTTTTTTTTCTGTAGTCTATATATCAATTTTGTTACGTATTATATGGTGCAAGGTGCAAGCAATGACAGCATGACGGACAAAATGAAACAAGGATTCACAATAGATTACAAATGGATCTCCGAAATGAAATGCTTCTCGATCTTTTGTAGATATGCAGGTCACGACCAAGAGTTCGGTTTGATGTCATGTCATCCAATTTTGAAATGCAGTCAGTTGACCTTTCAGTTTCATAAATTTAATACTAAGTGTTATTAAATATTTGCGTGTGCCATATTATATGCAACATTTGTTTTGTCTCAGTTGTTCGCGTGCACACTAAATATGTTCACGTCCAAAATCCAAATGTCATGTGCCAAAGCAATTAAAAAACCATTACGAATATTGCACGGTAAAATTCTATGATGAAAATTAAACACGTCTATAGGTCACGGATCTTTAGGTTTACGTACTGCGATTAGGCCTACCTACAATGACGTACGGTGCCGAAACATGGACTCTCACGGCAGGACTGGTTCACAAATTTAAAGTTGCGCAGCGCGCTATGGAGTGGAGAATATGCTCGGAGTTTCTTTGATGGATAAAATCAGAAACACTGAAATCCGTCGACGACCTAAAGTAGTCGACATAGCCGAAGCGATCAGCAAGCTGAAGTGGCAATGGGCCGGTCACATTTGCCGTAGAACTGATAACCGATGGGGTAGACGAGTTCTCGAGTGGAGGCCACGTACCGGGAAGAGAAGCGTTGGACGTCCTCTGGCCCAGTGGACCGTATGTGGTGGCGAGCCTTGAGTATGGCCTATTAATAACATGACTGAAATTATAGAAATTTATTCTACTTTTGTAGACTTCGTAAATATTCTTTAATATAACGCTGCAGGGGTTAATACGGCCAGAACTTAGAGCTTTCGCACACGATGAGTCATCGCCTAATCGTGCTTGTAATCGTTGTATAACGTTGTATAAGTCGTATAGGTCGAGCAAAATTTTCTGTCTGTTCTGAATACGAGACGAATACAATTCGCTCAGACCCGCTGCCACTTAAAATTTGCGACTGCGACGTTATACGACGATATGTTCAGATCGGCCATAAAGTATTGTTCGTCTGTACGAGACGATTCATCAACCTGCACTGTAGTAGCGTGGTGGATTAAGCACCAATCACCCTCATCCGGAGGGGAGGTCTAAGCCCCTGCAGTAGGGCATGATGGGCTGATATGGTACCGTACTTAATGCGTATAGCAACGACGAATTTTATCCTTGACATGGCTAAATTATGATTTCAATCTATGATTCTAGCAATAATTGAATAGCAATTAAGTCTGATTAATACCATCTCATAGTTTTGATGATTACCCGAGTTTGTTTTTCGGTATTAATAAATCCATATTCCAAACACGTCTCATCAAATTGACCTCGCCTTAAAGGACAGGGTCAAAAATAATTACTTGTTCCGTAGTAGTACAGCTATGGCGTATATAAACATAACATACATGTAAGCTATCGAATTGAAGAAAAAAACTTATTCAGAGATTGGTATGCAATGTTGGTATGGTAAACTTATACAGCGCAGCAGCGATATCGAGAATAATTAATAATTATCATACAAACCTTTTACGTCGTCGTTAGCGAGTAACGACACTTTAAACCACCTGAACCGTATAGTAACAATATACTATAGCGCAGTGTGAAACAAACTCCTAGTTGCGTACCTATACATCCTATACACCGACCGAGTTAAAAATTATAATAAATACGCACATTGCAAGTAAACAGCGCACCACGTGAAACTATAAAGTTACTTACAGTCAAGTCCAATGACATATCTATAAATGCAACAGCCGTCGCACGACCGTCACGCAGTTATGCTTTTACTAAAATCACACCGAAAATCGCGTGATATTCTCTAAAATTTACGTCTCTACATAGAGAAAAGGACGGAAAATCACAACACAATACCGAAATCTGGTTGCTAGAAAGATACAGATATATACGTTTTAATTTACGTGCGGTCACCTAATCACTGCGACAAATAAGTAAATACATTAAATAGATTATAATTGTATGTCAAAACAAAAATTCCTTCTTGTAACATTTAGGTACGTATAAAAATAATATTCAAGTAATACGTGCCATCAGAGTAAATAGAGTGTACTTGTTCGCTTTCAACGCTCTGTAAGCTGTCTTCGTCGGAGTACTGTTCAGAATTGTTCTCGTGCCTTGGCTCTCTGCTCATCCTGTCCTCGGACACCTTCGGAATCGGCAGAATATCGTCAACGGAAGGTGGCCTCACGTTATTCCTTGCCAAGCCAAGCCTCTTCTGGAGGTAGTATTCAAGTATCTGTTGCGTGATCTTGTTCTGCCTCGCCAGTTCGTGTATGTCTGTTGGAAAGAGAGATCAGATAAAAATGACAGGCATAAGAAAGAGAAATAGAAAAAGGAATAGAGTTTCGAATAGAAGAGGTATTGTGTCATTTTTATCTGGTTCTCTTTTCCTGAAATTTTTTTTTGTAAGTGCGTGTGGAAAAGGAAGTGAAACTGAATTATAGAATATAAGTGAATTAGTATTGTATATTACGAATTTTGTGATTTTAGGGAACGAATTATTCGTTTTTAAAAATCAAAGTTATATACTTGTACTCAGTCAAGAAAATTTAAGTTATATTTTATTATACGCTAAGACTTTATAAATATAAGCTACTCCTATAGTTGAGAATAAAAAAATATATACTCGTAATAGGGTCATCGCTGAAACGGGGGTCAATTCAAATAATTAATAAATTGAGATAAAATAAAATATTATCTCTAATCTAATATAAAATAGAGGTGTCGTGATAGCACGAACGCAGCCAACCTGTTTCAAATCTATAACGCCATGTGGCCGTGGTTTGAATCCGGGCGTGTACCAATGAGTTTTTTCTGACTTAGGTACATTATCTATCACTGACTCCGTGCCTCGGAGAGCACGTTAAGCAGTCGGTCCCGGTTGCTTTCAATAGATGGCGGTCGTTACAATCCGCCAACCCGCATTGGAGCAGCGTGGTGGATTTGGTGGTTTGGATGGTATAAAAAAGTGCTGATAGAGTAAGTAAGTAAGCTGCAAGTACGTAAATACTTATTGTATGCAAAGAATATAAATTATTTCAATACGAGCTTAGTATATGGAATGTGTTGATACCATTGCTTTTCTGGAATCGGGAAAATTAAATAATCTATCGAAATAACATTGACAGCTAAATTAATATGGCTTCCGACTTGTATCGAATGACGCAACCGTACCTTGAACCGAGGAAACGAAGTAGAACAAAATGTATCAACATTTCACTTCCTGACAAACAACTAGTGTGCTATTGTTATTAGATCATCCCTTTTATTTAAACAACAATGAACGGTCAACTATTGTTCTTAAGGAAGGTTTTCAAGGCAATGAGGTACTTCCGGAAGCACCGGAAGGCTGTTCCTTAGTTTATTTTAAAAGCTTATTAAGTTTAATCGAAAGTTTATTGATATTAGTAGCATATCAAGTTGCTTCTTATCTGTATTTTCAGTTGGTTTTACATCCGAACGTTAACTGATTTTATTGAATTATTTGAAAGGGATTTGGACATTGGACATCTTTTTTACCATACTGCGGAGGGTAATGTTTTTAACCGATGTTTTATCATAGTTAAGGTTTTTTTTCAGTCAGACAAATATAAAGAAAATGTATGAACGAGACTACTATAAAAGTATTAGCGAAACGTTAAAACATATTAACTCAGTCACTACACATTAACCCAATTGGGTCACACTGAAAGTCACGACAGACACAATTAATTGACAGAGACAATTGATTGCAAACATTAACGAATCATGTGCTACTATGTTAATACCCAAAAGCTCATAAGGCTTGTCGTTACGAAGCTTTGGTTATTAAAAAAAAATATTCAAAGTAGCATAGGTATTTTGTAATCTCTTTATAACTTTAGCTACTGAATTTTCGATAATTTTTGTCCATAATTAAATATACAATTGACCGATATAGTTTTGATTGACACCATTATGTAGGAAATATTCTACACCATTTCTTATCTTTAGTATTGAACACTTATTCAAACTATTGAATAGAGTTTCCTGGTTTATTTTAAGTAGCTAAAATAAACCAGCCTCGCTGTAGGCACATCGGTTAGTTTTCTTATTTGCCTTATTGCAAAATCAGCAGAGCTCTGTTAACCAGCCACGCCTACAATTTAAGGACCCCATTGTAAATTTGCATCGATAGTAATGCCCAAGAACACAGTTTCATTAACCAAACTTAATGAATCTCCACCAAGTCCCAAATTGACATCAACTCGTCTAACATTGGGCAATGTAAATTTTAAACATTTTGTTTTATTTGCGTTTAATAATAGGTTGTTAGCGTTGAACCAATTTAAGACCTGCAAAAGCGAAGAGTTTACTATTGAATATTCCTCTTCATTTCTATTAATTTTAAATACGAGAGAGAGTATGAGTATTACGTAGAGATGAGTATATATTAGAGAGTGGGTATGGCAAAGAATTGCATATACAATGTCAACGTGATGGTGCAAACAAATTAGTAGTGCTGAACTCTTAGGTGCCGTGATAGCCCAAAGCGAAACGAACCTGTCTCAAATTTATAATGCCATAGGGCTATGGTTCGAATCCGGGCGTGTACCAATGAGTTTTTCTGACTTAAGTACATAACTATCACCGACTCCGTACCTCGGAGAGCACGTAAAGCAGTCGGTCCCGGGCGCCAATAGATGGCGGTCGTTACAATCCCCAACCTGCAGTGGAGCAGCGTGGTGGATTTAAGCTCCATGCCCCCTTAGCCTGCGGGAGACCTAAGCCCCTGCAGTGAGGTGAAAATGGGCTGATGAAGTGAAGTGAAGCTCTTAGGGGTTTAGGCCTCCTTGGAGCTTAATCCATGAAGCTGCTTCAATGGGTGTTGTTAGATTTAACGACTGCTATCTATTGATGCCGACCGGGACCGACGCGACTACTTAACGTGCTCTCCGAGGCACAGAGTCGGTGATAGTTATGTACATAGATTAGAAAAAAACTCAGTGGTACATGCCCTGGGATTTGAACCACGGCTTTCTAAATAAGAAGCGGACTCGCTACCACTCGGCTATCACGACGCGATTATTGATTTAAACAAAACATAATAAAAAACTCTAAATATACGAACTAACTCTAAAAAATCTGAACATTACTAAACATTTTAGCCGTCTGATCTGAGACGTATGAACTCATATTTTTACTATAAATCGATATCAGAATTAAGTTACGTTTGAGGCAATTTACATACGAATGAGAAGTTATATTTGTCGAAATTCGTTATACTGCGATGTCAATAAAACCTTTGAATGGGTTTGTTAAACTCCAATCCTATCATCTATAATAGGCACATTTGATATATAAAACTGGTCGTTAATATGTATGTGTTTGAACGCGCAAATCGAATATTATTGAATAGCCTATTTATCTGATTGAATATTTGACTAGTAGCCTAGTGCCATCAGCACTTATATTAGAAGAACTTAAATTATGGTAGGTTGAATGAAGTCTATCAGGCTATCATGATAGCCCGATAGCAGCGAACCTGTTCCTTTATAAGGCTGCGCGTCCGTGCTTCGAATCCGGGCGTGTAGCAATCAGTTTTTCTGACTTAAGTACATAATTCACTGACTCCGTGTCTAGGAGAGAGCACGTTAATCAATCGGTCCCGGTTGCTGTCAATAGATGGCAGACGTTACAATCCGCCAAACCGCACTGGAACAGCGTAGTGGATTTGAGGTCCAAGCCCTCTCACCCTGTGGGGAGGCCTAAGCCCCTGAAGTGGGATATAATAGGCTGATGGAATGGAATGATGTAAGGTGCAAAGTCTGAAGATAACCGCCAGGTTCAAAGATCTATAAGTTTTCAGCGATAACGTATGGTTTGTCATAGACAAAGGAACATTTTTTTTGAACACTAGGTAATATCTTAAAAAAAAAACTATGAATTTATGATAATTATGAAACATATGTATACAACCTATATATGAGTGCAACTGACTTGGGAATGACTCGTGAATGACACAGATCGCGTGAGTAACGTATAGGCTCATTCATTCATCAGACTTCAGTTACACTCTGTGGTTACACTAATGTTCATTCGGCCACAAAACAACATACGCCTTCTCCCCTTTTCATCGGCCTTGTAACCGGCATCCGGGTTCGAAAATTTTTAAAATTTTTTTGTGTAGAAATGTCAGTTTCCTTTCGTTTTGTATTATTACCGAAATCGTTCACTTATTTCTGGACCTATCCAGAAACATATTATTGATGACAAAATAATTGTTTGCCATGTGCTTGAAAAATAATTCAATACGATAAAGATCGAATATTTCTATCTATTTCGAAAGGACATCCCACACAGCGATATCTTGTTCCAAAGTAAACAAGTATTATGCTTGTATTATCGGGTACTAGACAACTGGTATACATACTTAAATATCTAAATACTTTTACACCCAGACACGGAACAAATCGACATGTTCATGCACACAAATATTTGTCCCGGGCGGGAATCGAACCCGCGGCCCTTGGCTCCACAGTTACGGTTCTAACCACGCGGCCCACCGGTCAGTCTATAACTAGGGGGTTTATAAAAATTTCGAAGTTTTGACTGTATCTATACCAACATTACCAACCTAGTTCTAACCCAAATGAGACTACAGTTCAAAATATAACAAGATTAAAATGCTTAAGCGTTGTAATCGATTAAGAGCGATTGTATAAGCTATATATAAAA
Source organism: Luffia ferchaultella (assembly GCA_949709985.1). Taxonomy (NCBI): domain Eukaryota; kingdom Metazoa; phylum Arthropoda; class Insecta; order Lepidoptera; family Psychidae; genus Luffia; species Luffia ferchaultella. Next base: position 6,233,340 of record OX453252.1, on the reverse strand, counting down.
GACTAGCGACCGCCCGCAGCATCGCCTGCGTAGACTACACATTCCTGTTAAAGTGATCTATTATTAACATTCGAGATGGTTCTTGTGTACTTTTTGCTGATATAAATTTTGGTTACTGTCATACAAACATTTGACTCCCACCTCCCCCATAAAATTAGAAAATAAAAAACTCTGAAACACGTCGTTACTTATTCATGGTTAGCGGTTGTGCCCGGCTCCGCCCGGGTGGACTACAGAAACGTTCCCCATCACGTTCTCCCTCCCCTCCCCTTTCCTAACACTCCATTCCTAGGTAACTAATGTACTTAATTTGATAAGGATTCATATCATGTTTAAAAACATCTTCGCAAATAGTGCATTATGTCAGAATAAATTTGATTGCCATAAAAAAGGTTATAGTAAACCAACCTTAAAAGATACATATGCTGTCGCAGACTTTTGGTTTGAACTTTCAAAGGGGAACAATCCCGTCATACATGACTTTTGCTTAACATCAACCTTTTACGCAGCGCACGCAACGAAAGCTCTCAAAAAGAAAGTTTTTTCCCATTTTTGCAACATTTTTCGTTGGTGCTCCGCTCCTATCGGTCGTAGCTGATATAATAATAGACTATAGCCTTCCTCGATAAATGGACTATTCGAACACAAAAAGAATTTTTCAATTCGAACCAGTAGTTCTTGAGATTAGCGCGTTTAAACAAACAAACAAACAAACAAACAAACAAACAAACAAACAAACAAACAAACAAACAAACAAACAAACAAACAAACTCTTCAGGTTTATAATATTAAGTATAGAATTAAAAGTGATAATAACATTTATATACCTGGAAATTTTTAATATCGGTCAACTATACCATTCGCGATATGGTGACATTCTTTTTTATACCACAGTACTCGTGGTACATGCTTTCTTTACACCGTAGCACGATATCACTTTCAATTTCTCTTGATCGAGCAGGTTTTGTAACACAAAACGTGACGATATCAGATCACAATACAATCACTTATTGAATACAAGCTACTCAGTTACGTTCACTTTCATAGTTTCGTTTGTTGAGAACTGTAACTAAAACATGTCTTTCAATTTGCCTGTTCGTTTTGTTTATGAATTTGTCTCAAATTTTTTAATGAATATTCTTCAGGTGATTAACAAGCTAAAGTGGCAATGGGCCGATCACATTTGCCGTAGAAGCGACAACCGATGGGGTAGACGAGTTCTCGAGTGGAGGCTAGGTAGCGGGAAACGAAGCATTGAACGTCCCCAGGCTAGGTGGACTGATGATCTAAAGCACCATACCGGAGGTAGTTAATTGCGAAAGTCAAAGGACCGTGTGTGGTGGCGGGCCTTGGAAGAGGCCTATATCCTGCAGTGGAGAGACACGGGCCTATGGTAATGATGATTCTTCAGGGCTTAAATAACGTATTGGTCTATCTATTTATTTATTGATTGGTAGATCTATTTATTTATTTCTTTAATAAATTCACAAAACAGATAACAATCAATCTATGCTTTTGATTTGAATTTGTATATAAGAAATGTGAAGTTATAAATCAAAACGGAATTTGATTCTTTCTCGACTCATTTCATAGCAATAATTGTATCTATAAATATTGTAACGTATACCATTGGCTATACAGAAGCCAGCCATTGGAAGACGAAATGTATGATTTAAATTTCAATTTATATTTGAATCATGCATATGTTAGAACGAGTATAAAAATTTAAAAGCGAATTCCTTCCGATATCTACATGCACATTGACATAGGCGATATTGAGACTTGGAAGCGGATAAAAGCGTAACTTGAGAGCTTCGATGCGAATATATTCTACATCACCGAGATTTGAATTAGTTTCATTAGTGGATTTCTTTTTCTGTGAACCAGCTCTTAACAGTTTATACGTTCCAGTAACTTCCAGTAAGTTTAGCCCAATTTGTCATACTATTAGTTCTAAGATAGAATAGATTGGACAAAAAAAGTTCAAGTACTTCATTAAATACATTTAAGCTGTGAGACATTGGCCTTTAGGTCGAGCATAAAATAAAAATAAATTTGACAGCAGCGTTTAGTTTTAATAGAGTCAGAAATGTCACTTCACAGTATCGAAAATGTGAAATGCAATTTCGGGGGGGGGGGGGGGGGGGGCTAGCCAGAGTATGAGTGGTTAGACGATAAACGCGGAAGAGGGCTTCTAGTCATTTCATACTTATAAGAGCTCGAGAGTCTCGGGGTTTATTTACGAGGGGTTTATATTTTCTTTTTTTTTCGATATAAATCTGTCTGAACTGGAGGCCAGTTATATTGGAGGTACTCTCACGTTCTATTCGTTAAGAAGATGATCTTGTACGCATATTTTTTACCAAGACTATGAATCGGCCTGGCAAAAGCAAACCAGCGAAAGGGTGCGCGCGACCTATCACCGGTATCAAATCGATACCGTGATATTATGCTGGGTTTATTCAATTTATATTCTACACTAAAAAGAATCCACAGGTTCTGGTTACCGGTTTCAAATAAAAATAACGTGGCGCTAATTTTATTTTAATTTTTTAAGAAACTATTAAACTGTATTTTGTTTTGTAATAATATAGACCATTTCTTGTAAAAGAGTTCGATATTTAATATTTCAACAGTTGGCAATAAGCATAAATTAATAAAAATATTATTATTTTCTGTTTATAATTAAATTTACCACTCAGTAGGAGTGAGTATTACAATTATACAAAACTTATAATTGGTCCCACCAGTGGAGATAACCAGCGGTGCCTTGTCTAACGAACCAGAAAAAAAAGCATACTTGGGCATTAATATATTATTTTGTAGCATAAAGTCCAGAATACGTACCATCAACTCGTGTGATACCGCGTGAGGGTCAATTCATTAATCTTTCCTTACTTAACTTCCTTTAGATTTATGCTGACACAGTACCACCTCAATCAATTTTACAAGTATTTAATTAGAAAATTATTCTTGTTATTATTAACATGTACACAGTTCGTGCGTTAAATAGTGGATCACCTTTGCACGATAAATATGCATCACGCGGATATTTATCTCATCCAAAGATTATTATTTACGAGTTCTTTAATAAGGAAACGCCATAGACGGATTAATCCTGAAATTTAAATAAAATATCATTGCGGCAAATAGTTTGTGGTATACGAAATGAAAAAAATGCCAAATCATAAAATCATAAATCAAATACATTGCTTAAAATTAATTGGTTGGAAATTTTGGTCGGCAATGAAATGTTAAGAATCAATCAGGTATTGAAAATGAGATGCACATGGAAGAAATCATGTGATAATTTTGTTTTTTTAAGCTCTACTATAGTTCCTCCAATCAACCTTTATGGTGGATGTGAACATAGGCACAAGTCGCGTCGCAGTAACCAGTTTTAGGTGTAGCGGGACGCAGTGGAGCGAGGGGCATATGACTGAACCTGCGCAAGCACGCATAAAGCGTTGTACTCCGATCCGCCATAAAGTTTGATTGGAACTATACTAAATTACTTTTGATAGTGGCGGTTGCTCCACTGACAACTCATGCATACCTATGTCAAAGTTACACAAATATGCTCTGTAAATTTTTTATAATCACATTTAAAGATTTGTAATGTTAATCTACTTTTTAATTGAAATGTAATTTAAATGACAATGCTAAATGCAAACAATGCCTCGTTTCTGCTCTTCTATATAGGTCAAACAAAATAAAAACTGATTACTTCTTTATATAATAATAATAACAACACATACAATCACAACAACGTCTAGGTCCCAAACTAAGCATTAGCTTGTATTTTGGGTACCAAGCGAAGACACCACATACATATAACAACCAAGACCCGGTGCCAGTATTAATATTCATCATATAAATACTGACCCGACCTGGGATTCGACCCCGGGACCTCTAACTTCGCAGGCAGGGTCGCAGTCCTCTAGGCTAAGCGGTCGTCTATTGCGGTAGTTTACTCATAACGTTTGATATTAACCCGGTAGCCCGGTAAAATTTTGTCCGAGTGTCAAGGCCTACGGCCGTATCCTTTACTATATAATCAAAAAGTAACAATATTAACGTTCGACCTTCAAGTCATTAAGAATTCACTGACAGTTCAAGATGGCCAATGCTTGCATTGCGATTCTATGACGTAATTTGGTCGAACTCCTGTTTGACATTAACGGAAAGACCGTGACACCATGAGCATATTTTACTAATTTGAATGAAAACAACATAGAAGAACAAAATGGTTGGTTGATTTATTAATAATTCGTATGTTATATAATTTTTTACGTCGCTTGTATAGTTGTGTGTTATAATTAAAATTCGTAATTAATGTAATTTGTTTTTTTTAATGATTTATTCTGAAACTGGTATAATCCACAAAGGTAACAAAAACTTTAGACTCCCTGTCACGGAACAACCGATGAAGCACCGCAATGGCGGCCGCGTATGTCTGAGCGGAACTTCACAGCGGATTGATAGACTTCCTGTGGTATGAATATGTTCAAGTTAACGCGTGCGTACATAGCAAGCTGACTTACTAGGAGCGCGTCGGTAGTTAGTTCGCGATGCTACGTCCGGTTATTTCTAGGTTCATATATAAATCTTTGAAATGAATTATATTCTGCCATTTTTACATCTGAAATCATCGAAAGTTACGTCGAAAAGCTCCTTTGGATCCACTCTGTCCCGTTTTGATGCTGCTGTTAAGTTCACTACATTAGAACGAAACAAATATAGCTTTCTAATCTTCGTATAATATTTACTAGCGTTCCGGCCGTGGCATCGCCTGCGTGGACTACCGATAAATTCATACGTACGTTTCCTCTGGACCGATTATTGCCAAGTAGTAGTTAGTGACGCCGGCAACGAACAGTGAGTGACCACCATTGACTTCGGACCACGAACCTTTTCCTTTACCCGGCTAGTATTCCGTTTGCCACCATACAATGCCATCGGTGCGAAGCACGCCCGCGTTGCTCTGTGCGCCTTGATTTTTCTTCCCATATAGGAGGTTAAAATTGATGCCACCGACTTGTGTTACTTGTTACAGTATTTTATGATATACTGATATCAGGCTGTATATTTCTATACCAAAAAAAAAACAGGTAAGTTGGACTAGTGGCTATCGAGTTATAAGCGCACAGACGACAGACAGACGTAGTGTTTCATAACCTGTATGGATTTGGATACATCTAAGTTTGTACGGGATCGATTATCTATCTACTTAAAACATAAAATAGTTTAAGATACGCTACTTTTGGAATTATTTTGGAATTGATTTAGGACAGTTTTAGAATAGTTTTACAACAGTTTTGGGATACTTCTGGAATGATGAAATTTTGACACTTAACGGCATCAATAGATTTGAGTTGTGATTGTGAACAAAATCGAAAAAAGTCGTTAATCACACCCATTGGGCATGTTTAGTTTTTGTCTATATTTAAAGATTTAGATGTTGTGTTGATCGGTAGCATTAATTACTGGGTCTTAAATGATGTGTCGCTAAAAATAAAACGTGAATTGTTATACCTACCTATGAATCAAGGATTTAAATTATTTTATTTAGCTAATCCCTAACACTAACTGTAGGATTAAAGGTCGCAGGTTCGCTTCCCGTCTGAGACAAATATTTGTTTGGATGAACATGTCTACTTGTTCCGTGTCTGAGTGTAAAACATCTATAGGGCTTTAAAGATAATGGGGTTGTACTTCCTAGTAAAGTTGATATCTGTCTGACTCTATTACTTGTAAAAAGAGGGGAAGGTTGCTGTGTTCACAGTGAAATATACACTAAATCGTAGACGAAATAAATTTAATAAAACTTTATACAAAAACTTTTTACAAAATTATAGAATACAAGTCTAAAGGATGATTTGTGCACCCGAGTGCGGTGGTGTCTCTCTCTACTGGTAAAAATTCGTGTTCTTACTAGGTATTTTATATAATTTACCATGCGTCGTTTCGCTACCTGATTGGCTTGACGTGTTTTGACAATTTTGTGTTTTGGCCAATCAGAAAACATTTGGTGTCATTCGAAAGTTCAAAGTATTTGAGCCGTACGATGACCCGCGTAATGAGCTAGCAGAAATATTGTTTTTGACTAAAAATAAATGACGGTGAAAAATTATCGGAAAATGTTGTACAATCGAGGTCGCCGATTTGGACTTTAATATAAGCGGTCAATACCTTTATACATCTATTTAAGTATGTACTATAAAAAATATTTAAGTATATATAACAGTTGTCTAATACCCACAATACAAACTCTGCTTAGTTTGGAACTAAATGGGGCTATGTGGGTTGTCCCAGGTATGAAGAAAATTATATCCTCATATCAATACGATAGCATAGTCTGATAACTGTTTAGTTGATTATAGTTAAAAAGGTCGATTTTAATTCGACTGAGTGTATTAAGGTGTTGTAAAAACGAACGTTACCCGTCGCTCGTTAACTAATAAACCCTCTCCCATAATTAACTCTGGGTAACAAAAGAGGTGAGGTCAAACAAGGGTTAAATACACATTTGGTATATTGGACTACGTTTGGATGTTGCAGCTGTTCACGACATACCAGTTAAGATAATTTGTTTTGGCGCATTGAGAATTTTAGAAACTTAGTTACTATTTATTAATGGGCTTCAAAATATGTAGAATCTCGATGCACTAACTTGAAGTCGTTGATCGGTAAATATTGTTGTACGCCTTCAAGACTGAAAAACAAAACTTCCTCATTAAGCATAATTTTTTGTCAGAACCTTCAGAGAACAAAAAGCGATGACTAATTTAATTTTGTGGTAGATGATGGGTAGATGCCATGGGTAGATAGATAAAATAACAATTATAATATCTGGGACATCCCACATAGCGCCATCTAGATCCAAAGTATGCAAGTATTATGCTTGTGTTATGGTGTATTGGACAACTGATATACATACTTAAATATTCTTTTTTTATTTAACGATGTACATATATAGATACTTTACACCTAGACAGGGAACAAATAGACATGTTCATGCACACAAATATTTGTCCCGGGCGTGAATCGAACCCACGACTCTTGGCTCTGCAATTAGGGTCTTTAACCACTCGGCCAATCGGTCAAATAGATGACTTTAAAGCCCTATAATGTCTGCTCTTTCAATAGAAAAAGCGGCCCGCTTGACTTGGTAATTAGCCAGTCAGAGCGAAGATCGAAATGGTGTGGATATCGTTGAGAGTTTTCCTTTTAACTCTATAAATATATTACTAGTGTTACATCCTAGACTAAGATAGCGCGTATGTATTGATTTTATAGGCTAAGTATTATCGAGGTAACAACCCCGAACAACCTTTATCATTTGTGACGGCAATGGCAATCGTTTGAAGATCGTTCATGAAAGAGCTGTCGAGTTGATTGCAGCTAGTTATGCTCTATGAAGTATATAGGTAAACTCAAAGTAAAATGTTAAAAATAATATTTTTACTTTAATGAAAAGAATATTTTAGTGTAATTTTCAATCAATCAGTATCCATTCACTTTATTTTACGCATTTTATTTTACGACGTCTTTCAATATATTTGCGATTAAAATTAGGTAGATGTAATAATGGCGAGAGCTAAGGGCGCGAGCGGGCTGTTTTTTGCGGTTTAAGAACAGACAAAAACTTATACAAACAGAATGCTCGTTTGTGATTGCTGTAAAGTAAAAAGGCCTAGTACCATAAAATACAATATTACGGTACAAGTTTCGATGTTATAAAGACCGTATTAATATAGCAAATGTATTGAATTTTTTTTTTTGAATCGGTTCACAACTAACAAAGATGTCGGTGGACATAGATAAGAAATACATACAATTGAAAATAGTACCTCCTTCTTTTTTCAAGTCGGTTAAAAATGCAAATGCAATCTATCGATAGTACTTTAGTTTCTATTGTAGTTCATATTGTTTGAACCGGTTTTTGCTGAGATATTTAGGTCAAGTTCAACCTATGATAGCCCTCTAATGGTCTATTGTTCGGCAAATATTTAATGAATATTAAACAGACGGGTCGCAAGTATGCGGAGATAAGTTGTATTACATCATAGTACATAAATTTGACAGCAGCGTTTCATTTTAATTTTAATAGAGTCAGAGATGTCACTTCACAGTATCGAAACTGTCAAACGCAATTTCGCGGGGGTGAAGGCTGGCGGCGGAGACATCTCGGACTGAAATCGGACTGAAACTTGCTAAACGGTAAGCGCAGAAGCTCTTAGTCAATGTGTATTTTTATTTATTACATAATAACACAATACCTAATGATTTAAGCCAATTTATGATGTAAATGAAATGGTAAAATAACTAGCTATTAGCTATAGTTAATCAAATTCGAGTTTAATGTTCAATATTATTCTATATTTTTTTCGTAATTTAGACATCTGTTACTTTAAAAAGTTGTAGTTCCCGAAAAACGAACTTTCCTACATACCGCTCCCCAAGAGTTTAATCGTAAATGCAATGATGAGCGCCCTGATAGATGGCAGATATATATAGAAAATGGTCATTACTTTGACTATATAATTTTTGTTACCCGATTACGAAGGGTAATGTTTTTCGAATGTATGTATGTAGCTATATATGTATGGTGTATGTATCTTAAATATTTCTTTGGCACGCCCTGTAGTCTAAACGGCTTGAAGGATTTGTACATATGAAAAGACGTTAGATTCGTCTTAATTGTGGGAGTGACATAAGCTATATGTATATCACATTTCAATATGGCTCTGAGAATTAAAAAAGAGAGGGGGAATAAATTCTCTTTGTTATTACAACAATATGGGTATCTCATACGAAAGCTAGTAAATGGGTTTTTCCATGTATACATATACCTATACGTAAATACGCAATGACAGTAAGTTACGTCTTTGGTGGACTAAGAAGTTTGAATTTAACCAAAACTAAATACGTGCCAATTGTTAAAACTAAAAAGTTATTTGTATAAAACATGAAACATTAACATTTAGTCTGGGGAGCCTTGGTGATTCAGTGATACTCGTAGGTATAATTCACCTCAAACTTTATGGCGGATCTGATTACAACGCTATAAGTGTGCTTGCGCAGGTACAGTCATATACCCCTCGCTCCACTGCGTCCCGCTACACCTAAAACTGGTTACTGCGACCCGACTTCTGCCATGCAATGTTTACATCCGCCATAAAGTTTGATTGGAACTGTATAAGTTCTTTGGGTACACACGGATAGTGTAAGTCGCAAATACACGCAACTACTTGCTCTCACTTGGAGACACCGGTATCCCCATAGAAAAATAATATCCATCTGTATATAAATAATTTATTTTACGCTAAACGTTCGGAGGTCCATTGAATTAGAGTAGCTTTGTTAACAAGTGACACATGTCGGCCAAGGTTCCGTCGGTTTGACATCAATGAGATTTGTGACCCATACATTTTCAGTACTGGTTACACAATAAGCTAAAAGAAATCTAGGTTTAAAGTGAATAAGATTTCACTTTCACTTGCAGTTTGTATGTTGAACGTTTGAGGAGGAGTAGATTGTGTTAATCCTGAACCCTGGTCTCACTTAACCTTCTCTCACTCAGAAAACGGTGAAGTTGGTTTATATATGTCCCCGTAACATTGTAAAAAACTTCATAATAAGTCTAGTGCAGGGGTCGGCAATCTTTTAACATGGAAGAGCTAAGAGTTACAATTTACAAAATATCCAAGTTTTTAAAGAGCCACTAAAAATTTCATTTCAATAGAATTTGCTTGCTATTATATATTTGATTTTATATTTAAAATAAAGGATGTTAAATATGAAATATTGTTTATTCATACAAAAACATACAAACGTTTTTAGTTAAAAGTATTTTAGCCAGAATAATAAAATAATTAATCAAATTATATAACTACAGTTATTGAATAAGAGATAATCCCCCCCCCCCCCCCCCATCAATGGAAGCATTGGTTTTGCATACATTCTGTAAGTTTGGTTAAATCTGGCTCATAACCTGTTTTAAATTTCAAGTACGATACTTTAAATTTTCATTTATTAGTTAGTTTTTTACTTTACTTTTTACTATATTCATGGAAAAAACGCTTGAGTAGCTAAGAGATAAACATGGTACTCACTCATGGATCGATTGCACGATTTTTATCTATTCTGATAATAAAATAATTAATTTTGCGTATGGAGCTGCAGAGCCGCAACTTTACACCGAAAGAGCCGCATGCGGCTCGCGAGCCGAGGGTTGCCGACCCCTGGTCTAGTGAGATTGTAAACTTCTTACTAACTGCTTTTAGGAAAATCATAATTTCTTGAGGGCTTTGGGTGGCTCGTCGCACTGCCCCGCTCCGCTTCGCGCCTTGCATTAAAGCAATCATAACCTAACCTACTATCTGCTTTTAGTGTCCATCATGACTTTTCTTTGAAATTCAACATCCATCAAATCTCTATACCTATAATATACTTATATCAACGACCTAGGCTGAATGCATCTCCAAACGGCTTTCGAGGTAGTTTCAAGGTTCTGTAGTCAAATACCTAAAAAGGAACCTTTGTAATTTCGCTCTGTCCAGCTGTCCGTCTATTCGTTTCTCCGCCTGTCTGTATATCACATCTTTATATCCCTCACAGGTAAATGCTCAATATGAAACGCACAGATTCTGTAGAGAAAATAAAAAAGCTAAATTATGAAGAGTGGTCCTCCATAGATACTCCACAGGGATGAAACGAAAATTGGTTTAAATTTAAGGAGTAACATAATACATCATTATCGAAATATTTTAACATTAATACAACCTAAATAAAAACTACTACTTCTGTGATTTTCATATGCTTTTCTGTATAGTTCAAAAGGAAGGTCTGAGGAATCGTTTGATAAACTGATTCGAAAGCAAAGAAATTGAGTTTTGAATGAAATTTACTCAATTTCTTTCAAAAAAATATTCACTGACACCTCACTTGATAGGATATTTATTATACAAAAATTCTGAACCGTTTGTTATATGTTAATACGATATATTTGTACAAAGACAATTTATGAATTTTCTAGAATATTACATGGATATCCTGGTACAGTCGTAAGTTATTATCAGCGCAGTAATTTTCGCAATGGTCCGGCCAGTCCACAATACATTATAGTGTGTTGGACGCAATCCAACTGAATGTAGGCCACGTCGGGTAGACACCAAGCGTTTTGTGCTCATCCCAGATGTCGTTTTATATTATGAGATATTTCAGAGAAAGCTATTTGAATACAATTTTTATAAGAGATTCTAAGTGAAATCTAAATACATTATGAAAAAATATTGTTACGGGTTAGAGGTGGAAATATTTATGATTGCATGAAAACACTGATTTAAGTTGTACTTTTTTTTTTTTTTATTGAGGGCCGAATCTGCATACAGACATCTACGCACCCGACCTACCGCGCAGATAGCGCCGGGTTGGGAAGACAACACACAAGACAACGGTGCAGCCCGACCGGCTAAAAGACATCCTCAGCATATACTCCGAAGAGCATGTAGGGTTTGAACTGAACGACGACCGGACGCATTGAGGATGCTTCGGTGCGTTGCTGCCTTTGACGGGCGGTACCATATTAGGAGCGCCGCCGGCACCGCCTTATTTGGTGTACGAGACTGATGCCGGCATCCGACTTCCTTTTATATGCGCCAAAATCCTGATCCGAAAATATCTCGAAATATCCATCATAGATAATTTTATTTTAAAACTCTAATTGCAATTTATGTTGCTGGCAAAGAAGCTGGTATTTTTATCCTTTGACGCATATCGCCTCAAAAATAGAAATTCCAGGTTATCTATGATTACTTGTAAGATATTTCTTATAGGAAGGACTCAAAAAATTTACTCGAATCATATAGTTTTGGCATTCCTCAACGCTGTTATGTTTTAAAGCATGTGTGGTGAGTTCATTTAAATTGATATTATTATTATTTTTTGTGCGTAATCTCTTAGGGCACTCGTCAAGTTGTATCTACAACTCTCCTCTTCAGGGATTCCCCAATGAATTTAAGTAAATTCAGAGTCTCAAAAAATGAGATTAAAGATCGATATGCTGCGTGCTACCGTTTGCACTCGTATTTTTTATTTATATTTTAAAAGTCGAAATTTGAAATTAAATAAAAGATATTTTCAGTTGACCTTTCTGATGATAAGATTAATATGGCGTATATAACACAATTTATAAAAAAAATAATATTATTTATTATCCAAAATTTTTGATCTGACTGAATGAACTCCACCAAATTTAATTTAAGTATTAGTTGCAAAAAAAAAAATTATTTTGCCATATAATATACACTTACGTGTGTAAAGAGTAATATTTTATTTTTTTATGTCTATGGCAGAATATAAACACAATGAAAAAGTATAGTAAAAAAGACAGCGCGTCGATAGTTATATCTCATCAAAAGCTTATAACTACTGACTGTGCTGTTGCAGCACTTTGCCATCAGGTGGCAGCAAACTGCTATTAACACCAACGTGTATTTTAAAGTTTTTTTTTAATTTTAAATTCGATGATGAGTAACCTTAACCCTTCAACTCTCGACACTTTATTGCAATAAAAATAAAAATCTGAGTTAAATGTACTAATAACAGTAAAACGAAATTCTAAAAACCTATCTTCGAGAAAACTAAAGCATTAGAAGTTAAAAGAAACTGCACATTGGTTAGAAAAATTGTCGTCTCGCATAAAGAACGTCTTAAGCATAAAGTAAATTAATTTTTGGCAGTTGCGTTTGGTTTTAATAGTCATAAATGTCCATTCACAGTATCGAAGTAACATTACGCAATTTCGCGGGGTTGAAGACTGGTGCGCGGGGATTTCACAGGCGTGCAAACTGGCGCGCGGGGACCTTGCGGACCGAAACTCGGACTAAAACTCGTCATTTGGCACCTGCTATATATCTAGAGTATGGGTGGTTAGACGGTAAACGCAGAAGAGGGCTTCTAGTCAATTCGTAGGTATTTTTATGGTCTTAAGTATATATATAAAGATTATTATTTACATCTGATTTCAGTACATTATATTTGGAAATTATGAAACTTACCTACATGTGTCCAAGGGGAATACAGGAAAAAATATTTGATATTTTATAATCATTTCAATAAAACTTTGGATACGTTTACTTAAAAGATTTAAAGTGATATGTCACTAGCCTATAATAAAAATTTACCATTTTGGGTACCAAAAGCTTTTTATTTCCTTTTGTATAATAATCTACCTTTTTTGAATTTGATGATCTATCTGTTGATTACTGAGCGTTTTTAATATTATTGAAATTACCAAATTTTACAAAAGTTAAATCAGCATATGATGTCAACATTCACAGCTGGATGAACAGTCACTGTTTTCACGGTTCAAACACATGGAACAGGATCGTTTTACAAAGACGTTTTGAATATTGAACAAATAAAAAGGCATAAATGTAATACTACTTGAAAGTAACACAATTTTCGCTTTTACCGACAACTCTGGCTGTATGCCAGACAAGCTGTAGCCTGAGTAAATGGTCTTACTTGTTTTAAAGAAGTTTATGAAATTTAGAAAACATTTGTTTTTTAAACCTATGTCGCAAAATATTGTTTTAGAATTTGAATATTATGGAGACGATATTAATATACCCACACATTTTTAAACACTCAAAATTACAAAATTGAAGGTACTTTATTCACTATTAACATTACATACATATCACATCCTCAATTAAAAAGGTTTGTTTGTATTTTTGAGCATTACCATCGATGCCAAATTCCGTGGGGTCCACATGAATGTGGCTGGTAAACTGAACTCGACAGTACAGTACAGTAGTTTTGCAATTCAGTCAAATAAAAACAACTACCGATTTGCCTACAGCAAAGCGGATTTAGGTACTTAGCTAATTTAATAGCATAATCAATTAATTATAATTTACAAGTTTATTTGTGTGCATGAACGTATCTGGGTGTCAAATATCTATATATGAATATAATATAAAGAATATTTAAATATGTATATCAGTTGTCTGGTACCTATAATACAAGCTTTGCTTAGTTAGGGACTGGATGGCGCTCCATTGAAATGTTTCAGGTATTATTATTATTGTTAAGCTCATACAGCATTGTGATTTGGGGAAAACCGGCGACTTTAAAACACTATTGATTTTTCAAAAAATAGCCTTTAGAAGCATATATAAAGTAAAATGTTGAAATAGTCTATACATACACTTTAAAAAAAATATTCTATTAATATTATAAATATTAATGTATATCCATAAAACATAAAAGTTTTTTCTAAGGTGCTACAAGATTAACACTAGATCCTTATATCAATTAAAAATATGTATTAAAGTCCAACTCACAAAAAGCCTTTTTATTATTTCTGTATAGGTGTCAAGGAATATTTAAATATAATAGCGCATCATTTTAATAGTTTTTAAATTTTTTAAATTTATATAACGCAAAATATATTAATATAATAAAATATATCGGGTAGGAGGGGAATTCTTGTTGTTTCTTTTTCTTCAATAAATGTAGTGATACATTTATTATTTACATACATATATAATTAACTGAATAAAAAATTTTACTTTTAATTGACTTTGAGATTGAATTATTTGGATTTTTTAACAACAATCAAGATCAATTGCATCTACAATATAGTTCACAGATTTATCTTAGTGGGGTGAACTACGTGCATTCAACTTTCTTTGTCCGTTCTCGGTTTGAGAGCCTCGGGGAAGCATATATAAGATTATCTGAACACTTCCGCCCTCAAACACATACATCTCGACAAAACCCAGCATTAATCAATTAATCATGACATGAATATTCAAACAGATTTTTTTTCTTTAATCTATTTAGTTTTCTAACACTGGTCAATAACATATTTTGGTCAGTTATAAGAAGAAAAAAATGTATCATGACATTATGGGAACGTCATCCTATTTATTTATAAGCAATCGAAATAAACAGAAATATTATACAAAAATAATGGATCGACCTTCAAGTACCCCTTCCAACATATCCGTCGATAGTTTGGAAGTAGACGTGCGGAAATTGGAGGGCAACCAAAACTCCGAAGATAACTTGGAAACGATTTTGGTACCGTTTTACGAAAATGACACGCTGATAAAAGTACCAAAAGGTCAAAAAAAAAATATTAAACAAAGAAATAATAATGATAAAAAAAATATGAACAGAAGAGACAAGACAATGAAAAGAGAAACGAAACCCCCGAATTACTTAATCAACCATCTCAAAAATAAGAAAAAAGGTAGTTCGTATTTAGAAATTTTCCGCAAGAGACTTCCGCATCTTTATTCTGAAGAGAAACCCGAAGAAAATGAAATGGGCTCTATGTGCCCAGAATACGGCGATACTGAAAGGGAGAGTATTGGAGAAGAATCCTATCGCAATGCATCTGAATTTTATAATACGGAAGTATACAACGAAATATTCTACGAGAAATTTCTAGAAGAGAAATTCAATAACGGGTGTAGTTTGAATAGCTCTTTCGAAGAACAAATAAACATACCCAATGAAAACATAAGTAAACTAAGTGATAATAACAAAGATAATAATATTAGTAATAAACACCGCCCCAGAAGGCGTAGTATTCCACCTGTGCCATTGGCTGGGTTAGGTGGTTTAGGCCCAGATATGGAGAAAATAAAGCCAAGACTAGAACGAGCCAGAAGTCTCCAGAGATATTCTGAAAAAGTCCGAATGGAAAATCGATTGAGAATTTACAAAAGCTCAGTCCAAAAAGAGAACGAAAAAATCGAACGAGAGAATCAGCGTCAACTTTCAGCGAAACAAGGTAGCTCTGTAACGGGAAACGAAAAAAATATTGAAGGCAAAGACTCGCAAGCGTCGTATTTAGTGAACAAAACAATTAAAGAAAACAGCCTTAAAAATAAAATAAAGAAGTTATACGAATCTAAAATCAAGCCAGCTGAAGTACGGAAACAAAAAAATCCTGTACCTCAAAATTCTCAAAAGATAGAAGAAACCGATACAAACGAATCACAAGAAAGCGCACATGTCTCGGGACCAGACAGACAATCGAGTTACGTCAAAACCGAGGCTCGAAATTTTAATGAAAAAGAAAAAGCAACTAAACCTAGCAGGAATGTTAACACTAAATGTACAAATATTAAAAAGAAAGCAGTTGAAGCACCTGTGCAAATAAGTTTTTCCGTTAACGTTGGGCCAATGAAACCGTCTAGCGTTTTGAAAGATCTAGAGGAGAAACATCGCATGTATCAAAACAAGGTCAAATCATTTATTTTTAATAATGATGTCGAGTGAATACTTGTCTGTGTTCTGTTAAATTTTGTGGTTTATCTAATTGTTTAAATTAGAAAATACGCAAGGGCATTTCATCTTTATTCATAATTCGAGATTTTAAGTTAAAATAAAGATGAAAAATAATTGTTTTTATATTTTTTATTGTGTAATTAAGTAAACCTAAGATTGAGTAAAGATCCTAACTGCAGAACCGGAAATCGCAGTTTCGATTCCCTTCCGAAAAAAATATTGGTCTGTGTCGATTTCCGTCTACGTTTCGACTGTCATCGAGGAGGCCGCGGCCCGAAAACAGCGGCAGCAAAAGTGGTGCGGGAGCAGTAAAATATTGTACTTTAACCTAGGCGCTACACATTATCCCAATTGGGTCAGTTTGAAAGTCACGAGCCATTTAATTGGCAGAGACAATTGATTGATAACAGTTAATAGTTTAAGCAATTGTATGGAGGAACCGTCGTTTGTTTCCACTACTGCTCCGCTTCCACTGTCCACTGTACCTATATTCACGACCAAACACCCAACCGGTATACTATTGCACTTCTTTCCCTATTTTTTTTTTTTAACAATCGATCTTCTCGGCTCTAGCTTCCTTCAATCGGCACTGTCTCATTAGAACAGCGAGTTTATTAGAAGGCCTATCAATACCAAAAAGAAATTAGCTACTTACATTATACCTCTAAAAATTTTAATATGAAGAAAAAATTAACAAAAATTACGTTAAGTTAAAAATTATATTTATTATTACTTTAAGGAATAATAAAATCGGCATACATGATTTCATGAATTAGGTACCAACTCTGATACTTTAAATTGGTACTTATCAGGTAATAATAAAACAATGATAATATTTACAACAATAACAAAGTATTGTAACAAATAAGAACAATATACAGTGAATGACTTGGCACCAACTTCATAAACTGTATGCGGCTCATAAAAATGTCATAATAGCCGAGTGGTAGCGAGCCCGCTTCGTGTTTATGTTAGGTTTTTGAGATTCGAACCGTGGTTCGAATCGAATGTACCGATGAGTTTCATCTAACTTATATACCTAATTATCACTGCTTATACCTCGGAGAGCACGTTAAGCCGTCGAGCTCGGTTGCCGTTAATAGATGGCAATCGTTACAATCCACCAACTCGGATTGGCGCAGCGTGGTGGATTAAGCTCCAAGTCCCCTCTTCCGTGGGGAGGACTATGTCCCTGGAGGCATTAATGGGTATGGTATGGTAAGCAATAAAAAAGCTTTTCTTTGAAGTGATAAAAATATTTATCTATTTCATTTCTTGAGCCCAAATTCTTGCGTGAACAACAAACATACGTATTTATGATATTATTTATTACGACTATTAGATCAAAGTAAAATTAAGTTACAAATCGCTTATGACGGGGTTTTCCTGGACCGAAACTACGTATTTCGTAATCTCGAGGTCTAATTTAAATAGATTTCCGGCAGTTTCCGGTTTCGTTTTCTTCGCCAGAGAAAGCGGTTACCATGTCGTCTCGGGACATAATCCGACCAAATTAATGTATCGTTGCGTGACTAACGACTTCTAAAAAACACATCACCCACTGAAAATTGCCGCATAACAACATTACTTGTAATCATAGCGCGTGATTATAATTGCCATAAAGTAAATAAATTTGACAGCAGCGTTTTTTATAATTGTGGACAAAATTGACTTGCTAGTTCAGTTGTTTCAAATTCCAAATAATTATGCGGTAGAACTATTACAAAACTAGTGTATATACATAAAAGTAGGAATTGACTAGAAGCCCTCTTCTGCGTTTACCGTCTAACCACTCATACTCTAGCTAGCCGGTGCATGATGAGGAGTTTTAGTCCGAGTTTCAATGCGCAAAGTATATATGAGAATACCTAAATATAGCCCTATGTATGTGTTTAGTCGTGTCGTGTCGTGATAGCCCAAAGCGCAACGAACCTGTCTCAAATTTATAAGGCCCCATAGGGCCATGGTTCGAATCCGGGCGTTTACCAATGAGTTTTTCTGACTTAAGTACATAACTATCACTGACTCTGTGCTTCGGAGGGCACGTTAAGCAGTCGGTCCCCGGACGCTGTCAATAGATGGCGGTCGTTACAGTCCCCAGCCCGCAGGGGAGCAGCGTGGTGGATTTAAGCTCCAAGCCCCCCTCCTCACCCTGGGGGAGGCCTAAGCCCCTGCAGTGGGGTAAAAATGGGCTGATGAAGTGAAGTGAATGAAGATGAGTTTAGTGCACAGAAATTGGTACGTTTGTGGCATAAGTACTATGTTTGCTGTTCCTCTATCCAGTCCCTCTACACGTACCCCATCTTGAGCTTGTATAGTTAATTACTCGCAATATGGTTTTCTCCATGCCGTACCCTACGTTACTTAGCCCGGCTGAGGGCTCCAGTAGGTTTATGAGAAGCCACCGAAATACTCTGTAACCTTCCAACTTCCAGCTCCATCATCAGAGCCGTCGAATATCGCTTAGACCCACGATATCAAAAAATCATAGTTTCTATTTTCCCAAAAAATATAAAATGACCAAACATGAGATGCGGGCGAAATCGAATTCCGAGATCTGTATCATCGAAATCCCATACTCAAGTCTGACGTCAATAAATTTCAATTATAACATTTTTATCGTAAATTCAAAATAAATTAGTGATTCCATGTATATATGACGTTAGATCCCTAGCTAAACTTTTTTCTTACTCTACTAGAAAAAAAAAATCATTTTCAAAACGTAAATTTTTAGAGACCTGAACTGGGCACAGACATCGCACTCTTTAACATACGTTGCTTTACTTTGTTGGTCTGTTGAATTCACAAACGTATACTCGCCGTCTCTCTCTCTAATCTCACTTCATACTTATTATTCCGTACCTCCTTTCATACAAATGTATTTATAATGTGTTTGAATTTATTTCTATGTGTTTTCACAATCCGTTTTAAGAGGCAACTAACCCGGCTGTTAATCAAGAATCAATGAATCGAATTCAAATGTGTTTTCTTACAAAACAATCATTTTATATCGTTACAATATACGCCGTCATACCATAAAATTTAATATACTGTTATTTAGTTTGCAATCATGTTACGACTGTGGATTCGTGTATTGCATTGTGTTGCACTGAACAAATATCCAGACGTAACTTCGACAAAGAGTGACGATTTATTTATTCTTTCTGCACACTTGACCTTTATTAACGCTCGACTGTCACATCAAATCTCACTGACGTTTCACGTCGATCTAACAACTTCTCACGTGCGCAGCTTTTTATATTCAAAGGTCGGCCGTTTTACCGCTTTCCAGTATGATAAGTACGAAGTGTAACAATATTTGATGGTTATTCTATTTTCGTTTTTTCGAAACATAATTTATAATTTACTTTACAATAAGCAAGAGGCAAGCCATCAGAACACAGTAAATCTCTAAACTATTATTGAAGGGACGTGAACGAGTAATTAATATTTTTTTTTTTAAATTTATTTCAATATATTATTTATTTATTATTATTATTTGAATTTAATATTTAAATTATTATTTTATTATATAAATTATATTTATATATAAATTTTATTATATTTTATTATTATATAAATTTATTATTATATTTAGATAAAATAATTATATGTGACAATAAAGTATTTGACTAATAACGAAAATATTATATTTATCAAAAAAATATAAAAATGGAATTTACGCGATAACAAAATATATAAACAAAATTATATTCGCTTGAAGAGTATGGAAGTTATAAGCTATCATATTAAAAGCTATTAAGCTTAGGTATTTCTAACTCTTTCTTGAAAAAAGAAGTCAAACATTTTTTTAAATGGCCTGACGTCACAGACCAGTATACAAGTATGTCTAACAGGATATATATATATATATCGCTTTGTTATAAATTTTTTAAATTATTTTTTACTTTTATTTATATGTATAGAAAATTCACGTAAAGTGATAAAAAAATTGTCAACTACCTTATTATAATAATAATATAATATTTAGATACATATGAACCCTCGGCTGTATGTATGTACAAATTGGAGATAGTTGAAGGTAGTTGAATTCTATTCCCTTTACTGTTCCATCTAACAAGCCGAAACTTTGTTCGTCATTAACTTTGAATCTCGATTATTTCTGTGTCCCAATGGGAACCTTCCACCATGACAATAATAATAACTGGGACATCCCACACAGCGCCATCTAGTCCCAAACTAAGCAGCGCTTGTTTTATGGGTACATGACAACTGACATCCACTGCAGGGGTTCAGGCTTCCCCTCGGGATGAGGGTGTTTGGAGCTTAATCTGCTTGAGTAATGTGTAGTGGCAAATTGCAATACCAAATCGATTGGCGCAAAAAAAAATTGTATACAGATCAGCAAAAACTAGGTATAAACGTTTTTAATTTTTTAAATATTTTGATGCATCATAAAAAAAAGGTAAATGCGCGGGATATTTTTTTTTAAATTATTTTAATTTTACAACGTGTTCAACATGAAACTAATTGCATATTCGTGAAAAATTCGTGAAAAGCATTTAGTTTCATGTTAAACACGCTATAAAAAATAAAACCGTTACGAAAAAAATAAATTCCACGCTTTTAAATTTTTTTTCTTTTATTTAACACATTTTAAAATATTTTAAAATTTACTTGTGAAAACCTCTTATGTGAACTCAAAAATTGACAGATTTTGATAATTTCATAACGATTCAAAATATGCAAAGTTATTTAAAAACTGTTGCTTAAATTTTTTTCGAACCATAAGCTGTTTTATTGTTTTTATGGGCCACTTCTTGTCTTATTTTATTTTGTTTTCGCACCTAGCGAAGTCAGACTCCGCCTATTGGAATGCTAAACGCCTGCGTATAGAAGGTATAGAAGGTTTTTCAATTTTTATGATATAATGCATAACATAATGTCATGTTTCGTAATGTGCCTTAGGAAAAGGAAACGTCAAAAGCATTCACCAATATTTTTTTATGGATTATACAAATACCGCGTTGTGACATAGAAATATAATCCGCATACTAAATATAAGCCACTTGATGTTTTGAAATATTCATCGTGAAACGTATTTTGTGTGACCCACATTGTGACCTAGGTATACGTAAAATTTGTACTTAAAAAGAAAATTTAGATTCCGAAATTGCTCGCATTTAATGTGTAATTCAACAAAATGTTTGTATAAACCATAAAAATACAAAATGACTAGAAGCCCTTTTCTGCGTTTAGCGTCCAACCATTCATACTGTAGGTATCTGGTATGAGTCCCCGCGCACCGCTCTTCGCCCTCGAGAAACCCCGCGCGCAGGTTCCAACCCCCCAAAATTGCGTAACGTCACCTTGTTACTGTGAAGTGACATTTATGACTCTATGTAAACCGAACGCTACTGTCAAATTAATTTACTCTATGGTATAAACACTTTGTCATTTAGCTCAAGTTTCGAAATATGAGTCATCTTGTAAATAATCTATATTTGAGATTGAAATTATACATCAATAACTGTGCCCAAAATGTTCTGTTTTGTTACGTAGTCCATCAGGAATATTTTTTTGTCTAATTAAAACTGAATAAATTGCATTTTCGTTTATATACATTGTCGGTTGGGATGACCCACCATTTTTATGTAATATTGTATTTGAGGAAATTATGATATAGTCTAAAAATGTAACAACAGCTAATTCTAAAACAAAAAATCATACATTTAAAAAGACTGAAATAATACAGGTTTGTTAATTTTCTATTGATTTTTGATTCTTAAAGGCGTCGGGGACCGCTAAGTATACTTAATTCCCAATTAGCCTTTAGAAATCAAACATCATTTGAAAATTAACAAACCTCTATTATTTTTGACTTTTTAAATATTAGTTTTTTTTCTGTGTCGGGGTTTTATAAATTTTTAATTTTATTTTTATTTCAATATTTTTCAACTCATTGGTACACGCCCGGATTCGAACCATGGCCTTATAAATTTGAGACAGGTTCGTTGCACTCTGGGCTATCACAATATCACTGACACCGTGCTTTGGAGGGCACGTTAAGCAGTCGGTCCCGGACGCTGTCAATAGATGGCGGTCGTTACAGTTCCCAACCCGTAGTGGAGCAGCGTGGTGGACTTAAGCTCCAAGCCCCCCCCCCCCCTCCTTACCCTGAGGGAGGCCTAAGACCCTGCAGTGGGGTAAAAATGGGCTGATGATTTTTCAACTCAGTTATAATCATTCGTTTATTATTTTTTGTTAACAAATCATATTAATTGTTAAGCGTAATCATACAGATATACATACACACAGCCACACACGTCAAACTCATAACAACCCTCTTTTTATGTCGTGAAAAAATGAAAATAACGTATTCTTAGAAACATTGGAAAACCAACAAAAATACAAACTTCTGGTTTCCTTATTTTAAGCTTAAATACACATATAAGCTTAAAGCTATGTTTACTGAAATCCGCTTCCCATGGCCTTTCACAGAATTCCTACTTTGGTAAGTTATTGCCTACAAGCCCTAAGTACAGACTGTGTTCTAGTTTATAGGACATCGGTTACGCAAGTTTTAAGTTACACTCACAATGGTCAAATATCTTCTTACTGCCGCACTTTTGCTTCATTGCTTTTAATGCAGGATGTTCTTTAATAATAAAACTTAAAACGCAACATCTCGAGATTTCGTTCTCTGTTAGAAAATCATAATTTCATTCCAATAAACATAATTATATAAATAAATAAAATGAATAAATAAATTAAAAACGAGAAACAATAAAAGTACAATAGGAATTGATGCGAACGTACGGGCTTTTGTAAGCTCTTTCGTCTTATAGATGATTTTTTAACTGATTATACTAATATTTTTCCATTATGCATTTTAAAAGGCTCATTTGGTGATATTCGATGGGCTGTACGAAAAAAGCTTTTCGTTCACTTCTATCTTAGGAAATACTAAAGAAATTCCAAAAAGTAAACTTAAGCTCCAACGTTGGTCCAATCCTAAAAGTAGGTAATAATCGATCTTTGAATTGTATCTACTCCCTAATTACTTCAAACGCATAGTATTTACTATTTATCCGACTACGGCGTACTAAAATGAAGATTATGCGTTTTTCATAGTTTTAAACTTTGTGTTGTGTTACACAATTTTCGTACAGTTAACGATTATCGCCTTGATCTTATTATAGGTAATAGAGTCACGATTTAGTGGTAAATCGAACAAAATCGGTAACTTTTAACGCCGATAAATCGATTGTAACAGATTAATAATAACAATGACCGGCGAAAATCGGTCAATAACGACTTTCTATGCAAATGCTTTACTAATCTTATGTATATTAAAGGTCAAGGGAAGTTATTGGACCCCGAATTATAGCAAAGCTGGAGTGGTGGTAAAATAAATTTAGAATAACGTGAAAAGGTTTGGGCAATATGTGAGCACAAAATTATTAGATCACGAGTAACTGAATGAACTAAATTGATTAGAATTTTTTAATGATAATCCATTTTAAGTATAATCTTTATTTAGGCTATTCTGTGACTTAGTAATATTGTTATTACATATCCGCAGACGTAATGAAAATTCTAGACTCCCTGCTATTAAACAACCAATGAAGCACTGCAATGGCGACCGCTGAAGTAAGTATTGAGTGGAACTTTGTTGCATACTGGTGGTCAGTAGACTTATAATACGAGTGTGTTCAAGTTGACCTGTGCTGCATAGCAAGCCGACTTACTAGGGGTGCATCGCATCGGTAGTTCTTTCGCGATGCTACGGCCGAGTATTGTACCTGCCTATCTAATTAAATTTTAGAGATTTGTCTCGGCTTTTCACTACTGAATTGTTCGATAGTATATTAGAGATATTTTTATACCTATACACAATGTACTCCGCAGGTACCTGAGGTATTTCAACAATACCTTCCAATCAATATTTATTGGGAACAATCAATTTTAGTATTTTTTTTCGGTCTGTTGCTCATTGTTTGGTATATGAAGGAAAATGTAAATATTAGAATTCTTATTTTTCGTCGTACGGAGCAGCCGAATAATAAGCAATGTTGTCGCTTTCTGCGGCTAGCGAGCAACGAACTACAAGTAACGACATGTATCATACAGTACGACACGTAAGTTCAAAATCTACGTTGCCTTTTACAAAGCGAAGTAATGATAAGACAAATAATGAATTAAACAATTAAATACGATTAGATAAAAAAAAATAATAATAAGAAAAATTTAAGAAAATGTGAGATTGAATAAAACTTTATTTACATTTTTATTTCTTGTCTTAATCTCTGGAATCGCTGGGCGAACTCCCTCGGGTTCGGTTCGAGGCATGTTGCTTCGGAGGTACCCGAGGGAGTTCGCCCAGCGATTCCAGAGATTAAGACAAGAAATAAAAATGTAAATAAAGTTTTATTCAATCTCGCATTTTCTTAAATTTTTCTTATTATTATTTTTTTTTATCTGTGTATAAATATAAAACGTAAATTAATTAATTTCAATAGTCTGTCCAATCGTTAGTTTAAAACTCGAAAAAAAGGATCAAACCGATTTTGATACAATTTTCATTTTCTGTAATAACAAATACGTTCGAAATATTTGTTTCATAAAACACGGAAGAGAATAGATATGAGATGGGAAAAAGGAAAACAGTGAAAAAGTGGAGAAACCGGATTTGATTGCGTATCGAGTTGTGGATTATAGTGAGCATAGTGATTAAAGTAGCCGATGGGCCGGACGAAGTCATGTAAAAAAGGTAGTAGTAGATTAATATATATCTTTTGTGTTTCGTAACGGAATGTAAATCATCGACCCATAAAAGCAATGTGGTGTAGTAGATTGTCCCATACATTTGCATAGAGAGAACGGTCAACTCACGACATAAAGGTAGATTCCTATCTCTGCATAGTTTCTGTTCGGACTACGGTATCAGATCAATTAACTAATTTAATACTCTAAAAGTATATATAACTACACGTAAAATTTAGTTCCCGGGTTCAATTCTTTGTATTTAATTTTAAGCAGTTAATTAACATGTTAAATATTTTAGTTACAGCGAAATTGTACTAATAAATAGGCTTGGACCAAAATTTTTAACACATCATTTTTATGTTTTTTCTTAGAAAATATAGACCTATTTCTATTATCTATAATTATAATTAATCTATACCTACTACTCAAAATATTAAAAAAATTGAGGCAATTTTTTATCTAATTGTTTTTCTAAAATCGATTCAAAAAATATACTATTACGTCATCTGAACGGATGTTTATTGTTTGCTTTACCTTAGACGAAATACTCAATTCATAAAGTCCTTACCTTCTGATTTCAATTTCATTTGACAACTAACCTCAATGTT
Source organism: Luffia ferchaultella (assembly GCA_949709985.1). NCBI lineage: Eukaryota > Metazoa > Arthropoda > Insecta > Lepidoptera > Psychidae > Luffia > Luffia ferchaultella. The sequence continues at coordinate 6,207,688 of OX453252.1, read as the reverse complement.
TTATATTTACTTTTTGCTTTTGTTTTTCCTGTGAAAAGCATCGGAAGAAGCTTAACCGTCCAGGTGACGTCACGAGACAATTTCAATGATAGATGTGTTTTCATAAATATCTGGCAAATTCGTAAAAAGAAAAATAGATATTTCGGAAGTTGTTCTATAACTATATTCCTTATAATATAATAAAAATATTATAACTAATAATAATAATAATATGTGGGATATCTCACGTATACACCCATACATAGATTTGTTTAAAATAGTCCAGGATCCCGGAACCCATTTTTACAATTTATTACTATCAAACTAATTTTAATAAGACGCCCAACTTTTTCTCTTACAAAAATTCTCTATTGTGGAAGCTAACAGGAGTAGCAGGGATAAAATATGTCGATTTAACGATTCTCAAAAAATTATTACTAACTGTGGGTCTTTTGTTAAGAAAATTAATAATATTAGTCATTGGAAAAAAATATTTGTCCTACAAAGTGTATGGTTTGATCAAAGAGTACCCTCCTTCCAATATGTAGGTACGCATGCGCAAAGCATTTCAAACTTTCAGTATTTTAAAGAATGATTAAAAAAAAACCGGGTCGCAATTGATACTTGGCCTGATTGATTACTTTTACAGTCCAGTTTTAGTTTGAAGATGGTTTGAAATAAAAGAATTAGCTAGTGCTTGAAAAGTGTCAAACTTATCGAAGAAAGCATGCAACCTTCTTCGTTTAAAATTTGTTAAGGATTCATTTTCGTCTGTGACATTTTTGTGTAGATATTATTACGGTTTTCTTTAAAAATTAAAAGTCCGATAAAATGAATATGTTTCACGGTGAGGTGTGTGCAGAGTGAAGGGGGCTGGACAGTTGTGGACTTTGAACTGCTGGGCTAACATGCACACCACGACAAAATTTTGGCGACGCTTTATTTCGTGCCGAAACGAGATATCTCTATACTATGTGCCACTTAAAGAGCTTTCGGCTTTTGGCATGAAATAATTCGTCAACACAGTTTCATACTTTTAATTTTTAATAACTGTATTATTTTTCATTGCCTATGGCGAAGAGTTTAAGTTATTAATTATAAATAAAACTTCTGGCATAAAAATATATAAAGACTTCTGTACTCAATTTATACCTAGCATTTATGCGGAAAAATATCATAAAATTCATATAAAGTCTTCATAATGGAATTAAACTAGAGGCCATGCTCATCAAAAAAAAAAAAAAAAACTATTTTACACGAGTATGAGCTAAAATTATGTGACACTTCATAGCGACGCGACGTGAAAAATGTAAATATTTTTTTACTATAAAACGTTTTACAATAATAAAGGAACCTGAGCATATAACTTCGAGAAATGGAAATTGGGTAGCAAAAAATAATTGCACAGGTCCGCGAAATATATTCAAGAAATATTATTCTTTTTTATGATTCAATAATTTATTTATTTATTTTTATTTATTCTGGCACAAACAGTCATTTACAATTATAATGCATAACATAAATTTTTTTTTTAAAATAGACCTATAGTGCCGAAAACAATTAAAAATTTATGTGTAAGATGCTTGTTCGAAACAATGATTTTTCGAAATGTTTCATTCACATCACAGTTTCGAGTAGGTACTAATAACACCTGTTTATGTAGGTACAGAACTGGAAATTAAAACGCATTATGTATAATATAATGCTTTTTAATATTTGAATGACAACTGCTTAACCTAGTGGGTAGTGACCCTGCCTACAAGCTGGAGGTCCCGGGTTCGAATCCCAGGTCGGGTCAGTATTGATTTGATAAACATTAATACGGGTACCGGGTCTTCGTTGTTATATGTATGTGGTGTCTTCGCTTGGTACCCAAAACACAAGCTAATGCTTAGTTTGGGGCCTAGACGTTGTTGTGATGTATACGTATATTATGTATAATATAAGAGGCACATATTAGGGCCTAATTATTTTTTAAATGATACTATTAAATAATTCGTTAGGCATTCATAGACCCTTTTTTGCTCACATCTTTGTGGTCATGACCACAAAAAATATACGCCACCGACTAAATATACTCCACTTGATGTTTCAAAATATTCACTGTGAAATGGAATATTTAGTGTAACATATAGTAAAATTGGATATGAATAAGCAAATAAAAATACTGAAATTACGTTTTATGTGTAATTTGTCAAAATATTTAAGACAAACAAATTAATAACGTATGATCTGCTAATCTCTGTCATTTTGTTTGGGTTCTCGATCGTTTCGAAACATGAGACGCTCTGTCTTAATAATTTTGATATTTAAAGGGTACATGTAAAATGAGAGACATGTGTTTATTTAAACGAACCTAGATTTGTCCTTCTACGTCAATGTTTTTTAATTTTTTTTTATACTTTTTCTGGTTCGTATTGCCATCTCGCCATCGTATTGACACTTCAGCATTCCTGGCTTCTTCTTATTCTTCTATTTTTTTTATTTGCGTGGTGCACGTTTACTTTAGTTTCATTGTTTTTAATTCTAAATTAAATTTTCCAGTGAGAAATTTATTAGGTTATAGTTGTAACATTTTTATTTCTCATACTGTACTGTAGCATATTTTAAACAACACCTGTAACTGTTTTTTCTCCTAATAAATAAATAAATTTTCTCAATATCTGAATTAGATGTATCACATTGATGTTGAATTTAGTCACAAAGTAACCATCCATCCATCCATCAGCCTACATTCGTCCACTGCTGGACATAGGCCTCTCCCAAGGCACGCCACACTTCTCTATCCTCAGCCATCTTCATCCAGCCACTACTGGCAGCTAGCTTTATAAAGTAACCATACTAGATATTAATAACAAACAAATTAATTGGAATTTTTTCTTGTCTTGTGATTAAGTTACATTTGCCTAATTAGTACATTTAATATTAGAACCACCGCCGTACATGTTTGACTTCTCATAAAACAGCTGCCCTTCTTTTTATGTAAATAAAACAATGTATTCCCTGACAATGATTTTCAGAACCCTCAGAATACAAAAGCCTTTTCCCTTATGATCGTCGTTTATAACTAAAACATAATGAATACAATTATAATGAATAATTGCACATGCAACTGTGTAAACAACGTTGCATTGGAATTTTAATTAAAACGTATGCACAGCAATACCTTACTTAATGTCTGCTTAACGCATGCAAGTAAATTAACCAGTTCTTTGTCCAAGGTTTTGGTTTATATAATTCGTTTTCGTCACTTCTGCGCCTTTCAAAATACTTCCTCCGACGACGTTGTCTTGGGAAATAATTTGGTTAAGGCGGGCTCCTTCCGAAAATCACGTTTTCCACTAAGTATAATATTAGGTATTAATCTAAGTTTTATTTACATCAAGCTTAACTTCTTAAAATTTTAGATGCAATCAACAAATATGAGGTTAGGTAGTTTTGCATTTTGAATGTTGAGATAGCCTCTGACACCGGTGGTAGTTAAAATCTGTTTGCTTTGATTTTCTGTAAATTTATAAAGATCATTATCATTATTAATCATATTCAAAGATCATGTCGTCATAGCGGAGTGGTGGCGAACCAACTTCTTGTTAAGAAGATCGTCGTTCAAATCCAAGAAATCGGCATGTACCAAAGAAGTAAGTTCATAACTATATCACTGAATCCGTGCCTCGGAGAGCACGCTAAGTTTTTGGTCTCAGTTGCCATCATCAGACGGTAGTCGTTAAAATCCCCCACAACCCGCACTGGAACAGCTCATCGAGAGGGGAGGCCCAAGACCCTGCAGTGGGGTATTATGAGCTGATTGTAAAGATCAAATCGAAGGATACAGTTCAAGCATAAAGTTTTTGCTTAAGTCCCCGTTCTTCATTTAGCCTCCCTTTACGCCTCGATTTCAAAGGTTCTTAAGCGTTTGTTTTGTTTTTTATATTAAATTTACTTGTGAAAATAAAATACCTATGTGTTTAGTAAGTATTCGGAGAGAAATAACGAATAAATGCTAAAAATAAGAAAAACTGATTTCCATATCGACAACAATTGTATGAAAAAGTGAATTTTATTACTATTTTAACTTAAATATCTCTACATTTAATAATTTCACGTAATTATAAATAACACCATAAGACACACAACAAAATTATCTAGCAACCAAAAATTTTCCTTATCATTTTAACTCCAAAACAATCCATATTTATTATAAAAAACTCGATTTCTATTTCATAAAAGTAAGTATTCCAACAAATATTTACAATAGTAAGCATATATTATATATATATATATTTATATTAGAAAGTACATAAGAATATTCAGTATGTATATCAGTTGTCTAGTAACCCATAACACAAGCATAATTCTTGTATACTTTGGGACTAGATGGCGTTGTGTCGGATGTCCCATGTATTATTATTATATAGTATACTGATATCTACTTTAGGTACCGCCACATAGCGTCTCTGCTTACTATTTTAGTGAGAACTGGGCCTTAACGGAATAAGTTTTTCAACCGCGCAGCCGCAAATCACAATTGCAAACGGTAAAAATTATGAAGAATTTATGACAAAAGAAAGAGAGCTTTATTACAAATTTATTAATATATTTATTTTTATAATAAATTGCTTTTCGCCTAAAAAAGGTGAACGTAGAAAATGATTCATTTATTCGCCATGCGTGGCGTAACATAATTATTTTTGAGTTAGACTTGAAGATACTGCTGATTATTTCATTGTTCGTTCTTTTAAATTTAGTAGAAGTCGGAAAATATAAAACAGTGCAAATTTTTATAATTTTCAATAATTAGACATCAAATTATTGATTAGTTCCGCTGCGCTTTACGAGACCAAATAATAAATTAGTGATTTAAATTTATACAAGGTGAGGTTTTAATGACCAGCCAAATTTTTATATAATGATATTTGGTAAAAAAACGATATCCATCTTATTTCCTTTTAGTATAGTTCTATAGAAAAATGTTGAGATATGACTACACACACCTTTCCCGAAAAAACCAATAACTCGAGTGACCATTGGCGCCCGCTGTCCCATTCCGTTTCAAGGCCTCGGGCGTGCACGTTTACTACAGCGTTAAGAAGGCAACTAAACGTTATAAAATAACACTGTAGATAAAATAATTTATTATGAAAATGTAACCTATATTTTGTATTTACGCAATGAGGTCTATTGGTGATACCTAATATCTAGAAAAATGTTGACCGGTGACTAAAATCTCACCCTGTATACATATACGTATAATGAAAATACCACTCAATCATCAACGTCGAGTCGAAACCGCTGTTGCCAGAAACTCGGGACAAGCACTGAGGAACAAGGTTCATTTTAGTCTAGGCACATATTATAGAATTTTACCGATTTTTGAAATTACGTCCCTTAGGAGGCTAAAGTTTGCAAATCAACTCATAGCCCAAGGTTTAATAAAAGGTTTTTAGAACCTCTACTATACCATACCCTAATTTTTCACTTAGTAGACAGGCAACTGTAGTCCTGGGAAGAAATCTAATTTAAATTAATAATAGCGCAGTGTATACGCACACTCAAGATGGTTACCACCCGCTGAATTTTTTCATCATTTGTGAAACTTTGTTAATAGTGATTTGAAAAAAATGAAAGTGTTTAAAATGTCCTGTTAGACAGAGAACGCAATACCGCACGGCGTGCCGTGAAAACTTATAATTTTCCATATTCTTCAACCGAATATAATTTTGTTTATAAAGTCTATTTTTACATTTTCTTGATAACTATAGTATATTTTAATAGTAGTCAAGGACCGTATTGATCCAACCAAAAAGGGTGTTAAAGTTTGTGTGGAAAAATATAAATGAAGCGCTTATCTATTAATTTAAGATGGCGTTAGCGTACCTACTTCAGGACAAGTAATTATGCGCGTATTTTGCTGTCTCGGATTCATAAACTGGAAATTTGTATAGTGCCTCTTCGTAATGTATAGGCATAGTCATCTATGGAAAAAGAGTTTTTCAAAATTCAATTACTAACACACTGAAAAAGAGAGTTAAAGTTTGTACGGGAAAAATATAAAGCGATTTGAGACTATGTACAAATACTCTAAGAAAGAATGACACACCTGTTTCACAGTATTTTATTTTTAATTCTAAGGGGATAAAAAGAAGCGTTGAAATTTGTAAATCAACGTTAAATCCAACCCAGTGATAGGTCTAGAAACATGAAATTACGCACAAAAGTTCCAAAAGGAGTTTCATTATGATGGCCTAAGTGTTAGATATAGTAGCTTTCTGGTGCCATTTTGAATAAACTCCATAATATCCCTAGTAACTGACCACTCTGCCTTTTTTGTTATTTTCGAATAAACAGGAAACATAAGAGTTTTACGTGTTTTAGGTTAAGTTATAATTAAACTTGAAACTGTAGAAATCTCTTTTATGCAGAAAACGTCATAATTAAGAAGGAGAAAAAGAAGAAAGTTTCATAAATAAGATAAACGTAAACTAAAAAACGATTATTCTAAATTTTACCACCAATGCGATGGGGTGAAAAACGGACTGAAAGTTACGGATCCCGTCCTCATACACAAACACAGGCGACCTATAACTTAAGATATCTATCCATAAATCATGACACTAAAAACTACACTATAATTATTGTTATACCACGCAGGCGAAGTCGCAGACGGAAGTTATCAATGAATAAGCAAAATACTTAGCTTAATAGTATTTTATTGTATAGTGTATGTATTAACTTCACATTTTAAATTGTGATGCGTATTTACGATTGTTTTAATAATATTAACTGGATGTCCTCGATTATACGACGAAACCAGATGTAGGTAATTTTGCATATTATTTAGGTATCGCTTATGGCATTCTAAACCGATAAAGATAAGTTTCCAAGTGAAAAAGTTGGAATGTTTTTCATTCTCTCCCAATATGGTTAGGTAAGGGATCATCCATTAATTACGTCACACCAATTTCATGATTTTTTGACCCCTCCGTCCCCCCTTGTCACACTTCATCACAATTAACTACACCCTCCCCACTTAGTGTGACGTCACATTTAGATTTTTAGTTTATGAAGGTAAAAATTACAACATCGGAAATGAGCCTTATCGCCTTAGTAATACATTCGATATTTCGAAAACAATAAATCCTTAAACTCGGCCAGCAAAATAGTATCAAATTTATAGGGAACGAAAGTATTCAAACAAATCCAAGTATGTAAAAAATAATTTCAATTGTTAACAAACATTGTACTAAATTATTGTACTAAACTAATAGTTTAGTACAATGTTGGTTAACAATTGAAATTATTTTTTTTAAAACTTAGATTTTGTAAAAAAATTGTATGTGAGGATTGTGAGGTCACAAACATGGAACTCCTCCCTCCCCCCTGTCACGATATGTCACATTTTGTGGACCCCCTCCCCCCCCCCCTTGAGGTGTGATGTAATTAATGGATCATCCCTAAGTATCAGTTACTGATGTTTGAAATCGTATTTTATAACAAATCCGATTTATGCGTTAGGTATTATTTAGGTATTTCAAACTTTGATTCATAACTATGGGTAAAAAAATTAGGAATTGATTTTTTCTCAACTATCATGTTTAGTGAATTATTTCTAACATTTATACCATTTTTATAACAAATATTCTGCAATCGGATATTAACATAACTAAAATTCTCGCACAGTTTCTCGAAAAAAAATTTTAGAATTTATAAAACCAACCTCTTATGTTCTGAATGATTAAAACAAGTCCCTGTAATAAAATTATAACAAATCAATCAATGGGTTTAGAATTTATATTGACTTAAATATTTTATATTCGTTTAAAATACTACAAAAGTTATTTTCATTCCATTCCAAAGCGAATTCGAATACCTATAGGCATAAGTCGCGTCGCAGTAATGAGTTTTAGCACTATAGCCAATAGCGTTGATTCGGATCCGCCATAACATAAAGTTTGAGGCGAACTATACAAAACTTTTAATTGCGTTTTAAGTATTAAAAGTTTTGTAAGTAGGTACTTAGGCAGTAAAGTCGAAAAACCTGGAAAAGTTGTAATCAAATTGTATTGTAAACGCTAAAAAAGCTAAAAGTTTTAAAAAATAAAAACAATAATAAAAAGCACCACTAGCATTTACTACGTACTTACCTACTAATAGGTACATAACTTTTTAACTGGTACTATCCAAACACCATTGAACACTTCAATTTATAAACACGAATTAAATTATCTAAATGATCTGTGATCTAAACTAAAACTAATGCAATAACACTATTAAATAGTAGGTATAACGTAATATTATAAAAATTTCTAATCTTTAATTATTTTAAAACACGAAATACTTTTATATTACATATCACTATCAATTCTGCAAGCATAGAGCATCGCAAACAAAAAACATCTGATTTTGAAACAAACATAACCCTCCTGAGTTTAAAATCCGAACGTCATCGCAAGCGATGGGAACGCGGTCTTTTGTCTTTGTCTAATGTCGTAATTATCGTATTTCGCATCTCTTTTCATGCCGCCAAAGGCTCGGATTATTGACGACCTAATTTGGTCGAATGTTAAGTCGCATTGTTTGCGTTTGCTGTAAATACATTTTAAGAAAAATCGACTTTATTGCTTATGAAACAAAGATTAAATTGAAGTAAATAATTTTATTTCACAATTTATCGTTCTATTTTATATTTTCATACCTACATAATGAGGTATAGTTTAAAGTTTTAAATGGGAAGCCGCAAGGAATTGGTAAAGTATATCCATTATTTTAACCCACACCCTTTGATACGCCGCCAAAGCACTCAGACAAAAAATCCACAAAGAAAACCGCCGCACGTGCCGGCCGTAACAATGAAACCGACGGCTTGCACATGTGACGCACAGTTTCAGCGAAAATTTATCAGGGTATATTAGAGATAAAACGGATATCCGGTGACTATCCGGTATCCGGCCTATCCGGCCCAAATTTACTATCCAGCCGTGTGCCGGATAGTAACTCAATATCCGGCTGATACACAAGTTATAATACAACTTTTTCAAAAAATTAAATTAACTTAAAAGTTTGGGGTTCAAATAAAATAAAACTTTAAAAAAAATTTGAACACAAAACACTCTAATCTACCGCAGAAAAACATGTTTTTATTATGCTGTCTTTATTACCTACTCTATGCTCTCTTCTAACCTTGATTCGAATTCTTTTTCGTGTTTTTTTCTTTCTACGTCGCCTTGCTGTCATTGTATTGCGCCTTTTCTTTTTATAGATACACCTGCCAGTGCCTTAAAATACTTTTTTTTACCCTTGCGATGGGAAGGCGGATTAAACCCTATATACAGTTTTCGCGCGCCCGACCGCGTGGGGTATGTGGAGTTGCATCCACTAAACAACCGCCTGAAGCACAATAAGAACGCGTGTCATTAGCCCGAAAGCTTCTACGACTTTATCGGAGCGGCCAGGCGGCACACTAGGGTGTCGCCGGGCGGAGTTGTCGGGTAACCACTAAGGGTTACTCGAGGCGAAATATGCCGGAGGTGCGGGGCCCCGGTTAAGATTCTCGTTATTATTATAACGAGGAATGACTTTAATTGGGACAGACCTAACACCTGGATAGGTTATGAAAAAGTAATGACGATTCCGGTTCAGAAGGGAAGTAATCCGTGAAGTGACTAAACGTTATTATTATAATAACAAATTGTAATTCACAATTAAGTGGCTGTAAATGAATGAATAGAAGTTACGGAGTTACTTAGTGACTGCACGCCAAAAACCCGGAGCACGGAACTTGGAGCGACTCCACGTGCCCCCACACGTGGCTAACTGTCGACAGCGCGGCTCCCGCTGCACAGGAATCTTAGTGCGGTTATGTGAGTTTAACTCACGAAATGGGGAGCGCGATCGGCTTGTAAAGGCGTGAGCTGCCATAGAGCAAACCAGGGTGCAGAAAACACAGAAAGAACGACGGAGCGCGAAATACGCATAGGCTGGAGCTGGAATGCTGGAATGACGCTACGAAGGCTAACTGTCGCTGCGCGACAACCTCTACGACAAACACGACATACACACGCAGGTACTACGTACCTAGCCGTCACTGGGATTCGGCAACGGGCCTCTACACATGAGCCACGCGAGGCGGAAAGGCGTTCGCAGGACCGAACACGACTAATGGCGGCGGACACAGGAACCGGAATGTGTTACAATACTTGGCGATAGAACTTTGAAGAGATGACATCGGAAAACCGATTTCTACTGCTTCTCGCAGACTAAATTTAAATAATAGAAAGTAAGGGCCAAGTCCAGAAAGTACGTAGGATAACGGAGGATATGTAGGTAAGTGTTACTTACTCCTGTTGTTGTACAGTAGATTATGAGGTCTTGCGTTATCTTGAAACAACAATGGTGAAGATCGGTTGACCAGTCGAGGCTATTGTTTTTTTTATTGTGTTAATTTGACGCAAGTGGGTCAATATTGTGGGTACGCTAACCTCAAACCAAGATGTTTTTTTCTGCAGTATACGGATCAGCTACCACTTTGGCTTGATTTATTTTGAATTGACTTTATTGTCCGACCTCTTGGTTAATTTTGCGAGTAAGAATTTCCATTACGCAAACGATTAAACCAAAAACGCACGGTGCGTGCATTAGTTATGTTTCCTTCGCAATTATCAAACGTTGCGGTGCAGTGCGGTGGTGCTATCAATTTTGAATTATGAACACATTTACTCTTATTTGAAAGAAGTTTTTTATTTAATTTTCATATCTTCATCAAATCCGTCAATCGACTACAAAATATAAGTATCACAAAACTAACAAAAAAAAAATTCTAATCGATATTTTGAAGCACGGAATTCCAAAATTAAATAGGTAATAAAAATTAAGTTAAGCGCATATCTACAAAAACTGACGACCGTCAACTTTTTTTTGTCTAGTTAAGATGTTGCGATGTTTCATAACAACACAATAATCAATCAACCCAGACTAAAGGCAGAAGACATACGAATACTTAGAATTGTTAGAATTAAAACTTGATTGCTATATGATTTTGCTATTCAAATATCAAGGTTCTTTTTTCTTTTGATAAATCAATATGTCAGATAATCTGTGGATAATAACTAATTTTATAAAAAATAACTTTTGTCGGTATAAAAAATAAAAACTGCTGTGTTGTTCGTGATGCACCTGTGTGAATTTTATTCGTAAAGTTGAGATGGTAAATGTATTATTAAACGAGCAGTAATGGAAGGTCAATTTTATTAATTTAAGTTTTATTATTAATACCGGATGTTCGACTGAACGTAGTCCAAACTTATATAGCATGTAGATATTACCGAATTAAACAAAAACTTTTAAGTGAGCAGATGGCACAATCTAACGGTTACCGAGAAAAACAGCTTTAAAGTTGAACTACATTCATCCGAACACTCCACTCCGTATATAAATATATCGCGTGTTCGGCCAAACGTAGTCCAAACCTATAGATCATGTAAAGATTACCGAATGAAACATAAATTTTCTAGTGAGCAGATGGTGCAAACTAACGGTTACCAAGAAAAACATGTTAAAAGTTCAATTTTTTACCTTTTGGTTTAGTTCGTTAAGCTCTACACGCTCTATAAGTTTAGACTACGTTCAACTGAACACCAGGGTGAACAAAGGGATGAAATCATTGATATTAATCATTAGGTATTCGTTCACTTTGTATAATAAGAATAATATACTGTCATACAATCTCATATAGATAACTGAGCAATACTGAGTGTGCTATCTAAGGATAAATCGTAAATGTTAACTCATTCAGTTTTTCTTAAGAAATAGCAAAGTATTTTTTTACTCGTAAACGGACAGACGTTGAATTCGTTAAATGCAGAATATTGACGTAATTCAACTAAATTAACTTTTAATGATATATAATTAACTTTATAAGTTGAAAAAATGTAATGATATGTATTCATAAATTTATTTTACTCATAATGAAATAAATTAACCAATACGATATGAGAGTCTAACAGTTTTATAAGTCTATAAAAATCGTCTCGGTTATGCCTTTGCAAGATTCAGTTGCATCACACTTGTCCATATGATTTAGTTCTGAGATTTGAATTGTCTGCATAATAATAATTGCTAAATATTTAAGTCAAAACATCCGGAAAATATCTAGACATCGTATTAGGCTGCTGTGTTGTGAGCGGAGAAACATAGGAATGGCCATTATCTGTCCAAACGACGCGAGTTATGTACCTATTAACATCTTTAGGATTTCGGGCGTAATAAGGATAAAAAACCCTCATAGTATCTTTTCGTTGTTCGCCTGTTCTGTTTGTCTGTAGAGACCTTTTTTCTCAGGAACGCGTAGAGGTATCGAGAAGAAGTTAATATCAAATCTCAGAATAACCAGAAACCGCGCTCAATTATGATCACCCATACTGCACTGTGTCCAAAAACATTACCTCACTTCCCGCCCGCGTAATGTTGCTAGATCGGAAGAGGTTTCCTACTGTTTTTGGGATAATCATATAAAATCAGAAAAAAGGTGTTTTTATAAAAATATTAACAGATAGGTATATTTAGGGTGCGTTTATATAATACAAATTATTTCTTGCGGGGCATCCCTACGGTCGCCACGTACTTGTGTTCATTCATAGTAAGTTTTAACTATTTTAGGTAGTAGGTACTAGGCCAAAACTCACAACATTCAAATTTCCTTCAGGCGCCAGGTGTTTATTTGAGTTCAATGAGTTTTTTGGTACAATACGAGTATAATTATAGCAAGGAAGCAGCATGACCTTCTGACACAAGTGTTCTTCATTTAATAGAAAGTTACTCACTACAACATGAAATTCATACATACCATTTTAGTTGAATAAAGGAAATAAACATTAATTTTTTTATACCTATTACAATAAATAAAACCTGGCTTCAATAAGGTAAGTTTTTAAAAGTAAGGTTAAGTAAGTAAAGTTTTTATTAGGTACCCCTTTGTTGTGTAAGCTTTTTATAATATTTTCTTTTAGAATTTGAATTGATTTGCAGAATTTTACGTTTAAATAAATAATGTAGGCACCTAATTTTATATCTAAATCTTTTTCAATAACCGCCGTTTCTATGACTTTCACCATTTATGTGGTCATCATTTACAAGGAATATATTATTTTTTTCAATGAATTTCTTGAAAATTGAAAGAACGATTGCTAAACGTTTGATATTTGAACTTATAACAAAATCTTCATTTGAAATTTTTCGGGCATGTGCTTCTCAAATACGACATTCATGTAATTAAGATTTTGGGTAGGGAAATAAAGTCTGCCTTTATTTTTCAATCCATATCACGATCCATACCACACCTGAGGCCAATTGCTTCTACACAAAACGAACATTTTATTTATTTCGACAGGTAATAAGCAACAGTTCCCGATAATAACCTACGATATATTTTGACAGATAATGAAGCTGAGGCAATTCTAAGACAATAATTTTGCAATGCTACCACTATTTTCACTATTATAAATCATTATTGAGTAGCTTTCTCGTTGTATCACATAGAAAGTCCAAATCAGAAATATGGATATTACCAATTTCTGAGTTTGATCGTGTAGGCGATTGTGGCTGTGTATCCTGAAATGAAAAACTTTAAGTTTATCATAAAATGAATAAGCAAAATGCTTAATCAAAAACAGAAAATCAAATGTAATCAATTAAACATAAAAATTTTAGGTAGGTAAGTAGGTACGCAAATTTTCCGAAATCGAAGGTCCAGGTGTTTCTATATGTGACTCAGACAATTGTGATGTCAATACCAAATGCCAAAATAGCATGCCATTATTAGATAATTCATATATTACTCCATTCACCAAAATTTAATTTTAATCGGAATGCATAGAAGATTCATTAACACGTATACAATGTATTCATAAAGGTATATCCTTTGTATTTTCTAGGAAAAAATGAAATTTTTGGTATTATAGCCACCGAATTTCCAGTCACTAATTGTGAATGAATTCCGCATTTATCAGTACGGTATTGGATTACCCACCAACCACCTACCCGCCATCAACCCGCATCGGATCAGCGTAGTGGATTAAGCTCCAAGCCTCCTCATCCCGAGGGGAGGCCTAAGCCCCTGTAGTGGGGCATTAAAGGGACGATGGAATGGAATGAAATTTGATTATTTCATAATATAATTATGACCTACATAATGAACAGGAAAGGTGCAATATGAATAATATTTTACTATAATATATCTTGACTAATTCTACCTTAGTCGAAATAGCTGATTTCTTTAGTTTTTTTTAAACCACATTTCGTGTCACAAAATTATTGCTCGTCAAGGTGAATCGAAAAAATTACGTTCCGCTCTAATGGTCTCAAAAACTTTTCTAGCCTTGCTCTTTGTATGACTTTCATCCAATTTAATTTTCTTTGTTGTTTGTTGTTCACACAGGTGTTTTATTACTCAAACAATAGAGTATTCTAAACAGGTATTAAATAAAAAGTAAGTAGATAAAATTTTCGATGGAACTGGCAACACTCACAAAATGAACGCGCCATTTTTTAAGTCAATCACAATATGTAAAACAAATTCAATAATTAAATAAATCCACTTTTGAATACGTTACTTACAGATGAAATGTGATCCCATCCGATTTCTTCGTAAGCCCAGCAGCATTTTTGCATGTAGGAACGACACAAGACGACATTTTAAAATTAAAATTGACACTTGTACTGTACAACGCGGTAAGTGCAACGGAGTGACTAATCGCAACAAAGTGAAACCACTCTAATTAAGAGTGGTTTTTGTTTCTTCAGTTTCACGCTTACAGGTGGCTTCTGGTTATTCTGAGTATCAAATACTTAAAAGTCTACGGTTCCTTGGAACGGTATGAAAATCAAGCTTCTAAGTCTACGAAATTTAAAAAAAAAGCAGTTATTTATGCTCCACATCTTGACACTCGCAATTATACTATTGAAAAACATACTACTTAATATTTTTTATCATAGATTGTCAAAGCTGTAAAAAAATAAATCCTCCATGCACCATACTGAATTGAATTAAAAAAAAACTATAAAGTACGAATTAGGAAATCAAATCAAAATGTATTCCTAATATATATCAAAATACTTATCTTATATGTACTGTTACCCTGTTATCGTATAGTTTATCAAATACTATATAAACCATAGAGTAAATTAATTTGAAAACCGCGTTTGATTTTAATCATAGTTTCATGGTTTCAATAGAGTCATAAATGTCATTTCACAGTATCGAAGTGACATTACGCTAATTTGCGGGGTTAAGATCGGTGCGCGGGGATTTCACGAGGGTGACACCCGGCGCGCGGGGACTTCGCGCACTGAAACTCGCTAACTTTCACCAGCTAGCTAGAGTAAGAGTGGTTAGACGGTAAACGCAGAAGAGGGCTTTATAGTCAATTCATACTTTTATGATATAAACACTACGTGATTAATATGTGCAGCTCTTGACGTTTTCCATACATTCTATTGGCAGCATAGCAGCGCCATCTCTGGGTAAGTATGCATCTCACACCCAGAGATGGCGCTACTAAATATTATATGAAGATTATTTATACACAGTTTGGTTTCCTTTGTATACACATACGTTACATATTAGGATCAATTATGTTGTTTTTATTTTAGTTTTGTAAAGTACGCGGGTGACGGCTTTAGGTAGGAAATAATTGTACGTAATTTTCTTTAATTCTTAATTAATTGCATTCTTTCTTGTACCTATATCTTAATATTTTAATTAATCGTATTTACATAAGCCTTAATTAATACATTTAAATAGTTATCTAAAAACAGTCTAAACCACTTTTAACCAAATGGCGCCAAATGGAAACCAACGGAAACATAGAAAAAAAAATTTCTTAAGTCGCTAAGATCGCTTATGTCGTGTGTTGCCAACTTTTCGGCCGTTTGTGATGAATATATAATTTCAGGAAATTCTAGTTTGAGGCCAAGATAATATATGTGTGTCATTAATAAAATATTTAATATTCGGAATTTCACCGGCAAATTAGTTCGAAAAATTAAGCTGGTCTTAAATCGCTTCTATAGAAATTTTAGTAAAAACCGTTCGGTCCCACCACCCACAGTCCCCACAGTCCATTGTAGAGTCCCAGGTTGTCCAATGATGGGCCAACTGATTTCAAGGACAACAAACAAACATCCATAATTATATGATTGAAAACATGACGTTGCCACATGAGACGTTGCCTTTGAGCATTACATTCAAAGAGGTTACTGACTAGAGTGGACAGAATAAAATAAATGTGTGTAAAAAATACATAAAATTTGATAACAACTACTAACAGAAGAATAATTAACCAACTGATCAGTAGCTATTCATTTAAGAAGCACTAAGCAAAGATTGGTCCTGGAACACAGACCAGTCAACCTATAGACCACGCTTTAATAAACGTCAGTAGGTACGAAAACGAAATCGCCAAAAAGTGGCGGGGTGCGGGGAGAGGTCGGCTAGTTTTCATTGGCTCGTTCAAAATTGACAATTTAATGGCTTCCGACGTGCTTCCAACTGACGGCTCACTAGTGACGTAGTTATGTAGTGTCACTACATAGCCTTGGCGAATGCTACTCCCTGTCAAAGCGTGATCTATAAGGTTGACTTGTCTGTGACATGGAATCAACTCTCATGTCTTACTTGCACGAAAATAGTGGGAAGGTATGTATGTAATGAAAGTTGAGTATTATCAAACATGTTCCGTAAAAACGTGTGATCTCTTTACGAATTGATCGTTCAGACGTGGCACATATGTCGATCAAACAAGCAAGATTGCACAATTACAGTCAAAAACAACAATTTAACTAGCAGTGATACGCCATCGGTGCTGTGACATCAAAGTTGAGTTATATTCTAGATGAAATTCCTTGACTGTCACATGAATATTTGTTATCATTTCTGAAACTAAAATCACTGAAAAAGTAATAAAACAGCCTATCCGTTGGTGCATCAAAAATTACTTATGTTCATAAATTTGAAACAGCAGCTGTTTAAAATTTTTATTGTCTAACATCCAATATAAAAAGTGGAAAAATGTATCTCGAAAGTAAAATCAAGACCTTAGCCGTCTTAATAAAAGCTGATATATCAGAAAAATCGTAAATCACAGCAAACGACCAAGGGGGCCCGGTTTAAGAGGAGTGTGTCATGGCACAATTCCATACAAATAGCGCAGCGTTTTCGGTTGATCCCTATTAAACCTTAACCGATTGACGCATAAAAATTATATAATAATAATAATACATGGGACTTCCCACACAGCGTCATCTAGTCCCAAAGTAAGCAAGTATTATGCTTGTGTTATGGGTTACCAGACAACTGATATACATACTTAAATATTCTTTATAATATATACATATATAAATATTTTTGCAAAGACGCCACACACATATAACAACCAAGACCCGGTACCAGTATCAATATTCATCATATGGTATTCAGATCAGACCAGAAAAACTAAATTTTATACGTTTTTAATTTTTTAAAATAATTTTATACACCATAAGAAAAAAACTTGTATGTGCGGGTTTTTTTCTTGAATTTGTTTCATTTTTCATAACTAGTTGAACATAAAACTAATAATTGCATGTTCACACGTGAAAAAAAAACGAAAAGTAACCCTGCGCATTTAAGTTTTTTTCGTATAATGTATTGATAAGTAAAAAATTTAAAATATATACATACTTAATTATTTACATGGACGTAATAGTACCTACTACGTAGGTCAAAGTAACTCTTTTCAAGGCGTTCTGTCAATCATTCTACTTCTGAGCATTCTATATTCTACACGAGCGACCTATGGGTATCATACACGCCTCGAACCTATATGGCACCCTACGCGTCCAATTCAATAATGCCTTCAGGAAGCTGTTGGGAATACCATAGCGTTGCAGTGCCTCAGCAATGTTCGCAGAGGCTCGCACTGATGGTTTCTATGCCATCATGCGAAAGAAAGCGGCCTCTCTCCTGCAACGTCTACAATGTAGTAACAACAGCATCTTGAAAATGATGGCTGCCAGAACAGACTGTCCCTTCAAAAAATACTGGATGGAGACAGTTATTGGTCTGATTAAATAATAAAAGGCGATTCGGTTTATTTTACTTTGTAATAATAATACCTTTATTTGTTTTATTTTGTTATATCAGATAATTTTATTTATTTACATTACCTTTAAGATAACGAAGCTTGTTAATAACGAATTATGGACCCTAGTCTGCAATAAATGTTTATTTATGGAAATTTGCCACTACACACACACTTCTCTTAAGTGAAAATTGTAAACACGCGGTATCTCAGAATTTGTGCTAAGCGACAACAGACGAGTTTAACGTCTTTCACGATTCTTGGTGCGGGAAAATTTTATTCCATATTCGATAGGTGCTAAAAACGGTAATCTACCAAAAGCAAGTTTTTTACTAGAGGGGCAAATATATTTTTCAGGTTTGAAACCTCCTCAATTTCAATAGATTTTTTAAGTACATCATTATCGAAATAATACCTACATATTTTTCTAGCTTGTGTAACAATTTACCAGACATGTATCAATTATCGAGTAACGAATCGAGTCAGGTTGACTTGACGAAATTGATTTATTGCTTAAACAAATTAAACCAGTTTCGTTTATGAGCGAGTTCAGCGTTCGTGTTAAGGTTAATAATGAATTTATGAATGGTTATAAATAATATAATCATTGTTAATTCCTTAAAAAAAAATGTTAAGTGCGAATCGGAAAACGCAGAAGCAGGTTCCTGTAGCCGTTTCATAAAACAATGATATGGGCAGTTAATCTATTTTCTCAGGTTCCGAAGAATATTCTACTCATTGTTCTTAGTCTGGTTTTAACATTTATGAAGGTATCAAACTGCCAAGAGAAGTAAAACGGCGCTGTATTATATACTGTCCCACTAAATGTTAAAAAATTACGGCCCATCAGTCGTAGTAGGTATAGGTACATATCTAAATTAGCGATAAAAAGATGAATTGTTTAAACATGAAACCAAGGTTTCGTTTTCGGCGATAATTTATTATTTAAACTAAATTAAAAAAGAGGGTTCCCGTAATTCGAATCTCAGGGCATGTACCAAAGAGACTCTGTGCCTCGGAGAGCGCGTTAAGCCGTCGGTCCCGATTGCCATTAAAATATTAATAATAGTCGTTAAAATCCACCAACCCTCATTGGAGTAGCGAGTTGGATCAAGCTCCAGGCCCTCTCCTCCCGAGGGGAGACCTAAGCCCCTGCAGTGGAGCTTAATGAGCTGATGGTATGTTGTATAGTAAAAAAGAGGGTGTGAGGGTGAGGAATATACAACAAAATACGCGTATTATAATAATATAAAATAAAACGCTATTTTTGAAACGATACAATTGTTTTTAGACAGTAAATCTCACCGACCGACTGGAGCCGAGTATCCGACCCGACCCGATTCAGCGTCACCGACCCGAGCGCGTGACGGTTCAGTTTCGTTCAATGTTCAAAAAAAGAGCGCCTAAAGAAGTTTTCACTTCATAACAATTTTTCGAGCATAGAAAGCGAGATTGGGTCCAATCCGACCGTACTAGATACGAAAGCCTAATAATTTCTTATGCGGATGTTACAACACCTTGGTGCACTACTCTGAAGAAAGGACGCTCTGTTTACCAACCGAGTCTTCCGATACACATCTTTGCTTACGTAACCACCATTGTGGTAGAATGTATATGCGTAATTTAATGCAACTTCTGTCTGCTACCATACGCTAAAAGTAGAGTAGCTGGATACGTGGTTCGATGTAACTGGTTGTGAAAGTGTTAACTTAAAAGGTACCTGCGACCGACAATTATAAAATTGCATGTGTGTATACTCATGTACAATATATATATACGCGTTGAAATCTTAGGTTTTCTTTGAATTTCTACATTGGTGTAGTCGATAAATTAAAAATTAAAATACATTTTAAAAATTTGACGTTTACAATTTAGAATATATCATTACAAGATAGGATAATAAACACAGATAAGAAGACTATAGGGATAAAATAATTTAATAATTAATAAAATTTTAATTAATAATTACGAGTGTACATAACTAACAATAAATCTTATAAACAATAACAGTTATATTGATTTCAAAGAAAATTACATTCAATAATTATAATATTTGTTGCTTCTACAATTTTTTTGTTTATTCTATAAACTTACGACAACAATATAGACTCAGTAACGGGTAACGTATTATAACATTCTATTTATTTATTTTGTGATTGTCTCAACCTTCAAAACCTATAGTAGTAAGTCGTGAGCCTACTAAATATTTTCTCAGTTTTTAACTCAGACTTTTTAATAACAGAAAAAGAAATATAAGTGCTTTGAATCAAGACAATTTTAATTCAGTCTTTACTTACCCTCATCCCATTAATAGTAAGTCGTAAAATCTTTAGACAAAAAAATCTTACAATCAAATAAAGGCGAGTGTTTTTTTCTTCTGAAAACGTTTCAACAAAGATTTTTATTTGGTGAAACGAAACTGCTACGATAGTTCGTTGTGGTAGCGGCAAAGTGGATAGGTAACTTCTGGGTGTCTTGTTTCCGATCCTATTTCTTTACACACCATACTACATTACCAAAGGCTTTAAAGATCATAACCTCTTTCGTTATCTGTTAGCTTTCACTAAATTTTTCATAAGAAACATCTGCAACGTGCCTAAAACAAGAAGATAATTTCTAAAATAGAAAGAACGGTGCCTTTGGATTAGGTACTTTCATTAGAGTAACCCTATCAAGTTATTTAGATTTTATCATTGAAAATCTGTCCATTGAACATTCTTACATGTTCACATGTCCGACACGGTTACAATACGAAGTCAGTTACGACATGAACCTCGGGACATAACATGGGCGTGTTCGACCGTTTTTGGACGTTTATGTCGCATCACTTTTACAAGCGTGGCAGACACGTACATACCGCACATAATTTTACTTCTCACTGCTATGTCTATAACGCGTATTTACATGTATTTAGACGTGAAAAGTTCATCAAAATCGGCTCAATTATTCTGGAGATACGACGTTTAAATAAAAATACAATAACAGATTAAAAATTTTAAATTTGTATTTTAGATTTTTGAATCCATTACAATGAATTCAACTATTAGATTTTATTAGTGGGTTTATATTACTGATTAGTTTTCCATAATATCTTTTTAGTAAGTATATAAACTTTTTGTTTTGGAGCACTAGTGAAAATCCCATACAGCAAAAGAAAAAAAAATTGTCACCTCACCAGAAAGGGACAAAGCGACTCGGTGTTCGCTATCTCCCTCGTCTTATTTTGCAATGCTGAGTGGAGGCCTCATATTAATAATAAGTCCGTCAATCCGTTAATAATAATAGTAAGTCCGTGAGTTGGCTTTGTGGTTTGGCTGCTAGTCGTATCTAACTACAAAGTAAAATAACAGGATGGAATTCGAAACGGCCAATAGATTCCCCAGAACCGTTGACTTTCCCGACTTACTTGCGGACGAACTTTCGAACAGCTCTGGCAACTTTGTTGATTTTAAAAGGAAGAAATATGAAACGATTTTCTAGTTTCAATTTAAGTGCGCTCACGAACTTTACTTCTTTTATCTGAGTCTCAGATCGTGTTTTCGAAGAAATGTTATCCAATTTTGAGCTATACATCCAATTGCATATTTTGCTAACGTAATAATTTTTTTACATAGATTTTATTCAAAATCGTGCGGCCCTTGAGCGACACGTGAATTGGTAAAAAAACCTTAAAATTCGTTTACGTTTCAAATTAAAGATATCGACGTGACAGTTTCACTTTCACTTGTTACTTTCGGACGCAGAGATTTTAGTCGTACAGCGTATTCATTTATTCAATGTATGAAAGGAACAAACAGCGACCACGCACTTTCAAAAAAATTTAATACTATTTCTCTGCACTCAATACTGAAGTGGGGTGTGAAACGTTTCTATTTAATTAATAATAATATGTAATCTATACTTATAGTAACGAGATTGACAGCAGCCTTCCATTACGTAGTATTTCGATTATTAGGTCAAGCACCTGTAGGTACGCTATTTTAGTGGTGTTCACATTGTGGCTTTATAGACGACGTCACATTCGGTAACACCCGCACGCCCCCCTTCACATCCAAAACTTGTCCAAGTCAGACCATCTGAGAATTTACAATCTATAAACCATACCCTCCCGTTTCATTCCGTTATAAATATGTATTCCAAACTTATAGACCGCGGAGAGCTTACCAAACTAAATAAAAAATTTCAAGTGAACAGATGGCGCAAACTAAAGGTCACCGAGAAAAACATGTTTAAGATTTAATTTTTTTTAATCACTTATTTGATTTTTTTGAATTTTTTTGTTTAGTTCGGTAAGCTCTACATACTCTAAAAGTTTGGACTACGTTCAGCACGGAACAAATAGACATATTATGTTCATGTAAACAAATATTTGTCCCAAGCGGGAATCGAAATCTTGACCTTCGGTTCTGTAGTTAAGGGTCTTTAACCACTCAACCACTCGGTCGATATTATTGAGATTGTATAATATGCAATAATTTTTTTAACTATTTATTGATATGCAATAAAATTGTACCTACTTCGATTATGGCATAGTAAATTATGATACGTATTGACCATTAAATTTGATAATTATCACAAAAATACGAACGATTAATAATACCAATAATGTAGGTACTTATAGAAAAAGAAACCATAACCTGTTATAAGCGAGTGTAACTATATCCAACTATATTCGCTCAGCGAGTATTTTCTATTAGCTGAACGATTATATATCTACTCGTTGAAATAGATGCAATGAATTAGAAGATTTCCCCTTTTGCATATATCCTCTTACTCGATACCGTAACGTACGATTAGCAAATTAGAGTTTATGTATTTTTATGCACCGATTTTATGTCTTCGCTTTCCGTGCAAACAAATGAATCGCCGGAAAACATCATCGGACCTCTGCAGACGCTCATTTATTTAAATTCGGAATCACGATTCGATTTTTAAATTCTAGTTATTTAAAACATTTAATACGTTGGCAACAAGGCCATCAGCTTAAAAAAGTAGTAACGCAACGTATAAAAAAATTTAAATAGATTTATCAGTTACGTGAACCTCCCGCACTTCGTTCGCATTCTCCATATACCTAATAGAGGTGAAGCATTTGCTAAGGCTTAGTTTAAGGAAACTAAGGCTTAACAGGAATATTAAGTTGGATTCGGGAATAGTGATGACGTTCATATCTCTTAGATATCAATCAATGACGCGACCGCGACTCCATTAAGTATTTTTTTTTAAGAAAAACTACTATAGAGTGTAGTATACTCATTAGAAATATGTAGTTAGTTATATATCCCCACAGCTTACTGCGTCCTTTGTTACCTGATCGACACGTTCATTCATTTGAGGTAGCTACCTAAGTGTCTGGATTGTAATCCACCTCCATAAGAAGTAAGGATCCCTCCGTCGACGAAACAGGTTTACTATGAGTTGCCTAGCTGAGTGACTGTCTTCAGGAAAAACACTACATGTTCTGATTACATAGTACTTTCTTATACTCGCCGCTCGGACTATTCGTTTCGTCACACAAGCGTGCCCATGAAATAAATCAATAATAATAATAACAACAATAATAATAATTCTCTATACATCACACTACAGAAAGCCGCCATCTTGAACACCTGTCGAACTGTGAGAAAGTTTTTGCAAATTAACGACACTAATTACACTTACCCTACCGCTTAGCACAAAATTACACACACACTGCATTTACTTGGCTTGCGTCCGTAAATGTAGTTTTTGCCGGCTTTATGCTGAGATAGGTTAATTTTGTTGAGAATAATAATAATAACTTTATACATCACAACAACGTCTAGGCCCCAAACTAAGCATTTTTGTTTTGGGCGCCAAGCGAAGACACCACATACATATTATGACAACCAAGACCCGGTAAAAGTATCAATAGTTATCATATAAATACTGACCCGAATTCGGTTTCGAACCCGGGACCTCCAGCTTCGTAAGCAGGGTCGCTACCCACTGAGCTATACAACTCGACCATACCCTAAAAATCTTGCTTTGAATTATACTATATATATACACATTTTTACTGTGGGACTACAAAAAGTGTTGCATTTTTATTGGAAACGAAATATGGCCAACTGGTGTGAATGTAATTATAGATGTATGCATTTTACACTAGGACCAATATTTTACAGATACCAAAATAACACAACTTGGAACTGCGAGTAACTAGTCAACAAATTGTAGTGCATTATAAACAATAGAATCATCCCACGCTCTGAGTGGAAATGCTAAGTTTATAAGGCCAATTCTAAATAACGTACTAAAAATATAGGTATCGTTGTAACATAGTGCCATTCAAATAAGTAATAATGAAAATTGTATCCAATATACGTAATATTGTTATTGTATTAAATCAGAACTGTTACGAGGTTATATTCTATAAAATATTTTGATAGCCATTCAAAAAGTTATGACAACCTGTGAAGTATAACGACACGCGATGAACAATTTAACGGTACTTTGTCGATGCCTTTGATTTTATTATGTTTGGAAGGACCCTCGTAACAAAAATGACAGGCCAACTTTCATGTGTTCGTGACTCAACATACCACATACTCTAGCTACGCCATACTAAACCATGTACAAATCACGTTTGTGCGCGTGTATTATAACCGAACTGTTAGGCGATATTTTTATTTACATTTTTTGACGCCGACTATGCAGAGATTATATAATTAAATGTCGACGCTTAGAATCTCATCAAAATGTGGAATGTCGAAAAATTTGAGAATTGGACACCCACACGATGCAGTTTCGAATGCTTTCGAGTGACTTTACGTCGACAGCTGTTGAACGCTCCATTTGCATTGAATTGAATTCAGTCTCTCGTATTATTTGTATACCTTACAGGATATAATTAAATACGTGTAGTTAAGGACCTACTCCATATTAAGGACGTAGAGAAATAGAAGTTCAATGTTTTAATTAAGATTTTATCGTCATAATAAACGTTTGCCTATGCGTTAAATTTTAATTAAAAGAGAAAATTAAACCATCGAGTATTGTAAACATATTAACGATGACCGGTTGGCCGAGTGGTTAGAGACCTTAACTGCGCAGCTAAGGTTCGCGGGTTCGATTCCCGCCCGGGACAAATATTTGTGTGCATGAACATGTTCATTTATTTCGTGTCTGGGTGTAAAAGTATCTATATACGTATATTACTCAAAAAAAAAAGAATATTTAAGTATGTATATCAGTTGTCTAGTACCCCATAATACAAGCATTATACTTGCTTACTTTTGGACTAGATGGCACTGTGTGGGATATTCCAAGTAAGTATTTAATTATAAGCGGTTTTATGAAATTTCAAAAAAAGTCCAAATATCGCAAGAACTTCAACTCCATTTAACTCCATTAAAGACCGTCGGTCAAGTTACTTTTTCAGATATATCTCTCCGCGTCCATTGATATATTATCATATCAGAAATAAAATCTCTAATATCACCATAAGTGCCCGCCTTTCTATCATTTTAGGAAGATTTAAATGCCCATGTTAAAAATGCCGTATGGAGAAAAAAATATTGCCAATTACAAGTTGCGAATTGGAGTAGAGTTTTTGAGTGATATATCTACAAAATAACACGATTTACGGATTTTTCCTTAAATCTTGCTTCCTGTCAAATTTCATGATTTTTTAATGTTTTGATTTACTTCATAAATAGCCGCATCTTTTGATTGCGTTGACTTTGAATCTGCCTTATTATCTTCATAAGGTCTATTATGCACGATTAACTTTTTTTTGTTTTGGAAAAATAGAATTTAGGACCTCAATATATAATAATAATAATAATAATAATAATAATAATAATACATGGGACTTCCCACACAGCGCCATCTAGTTCCAAAGTAAGCAAGTATTATGCTTGTGTTATGGGGTTACCAGACAACTCATATACATACTTAAATATTCTTTTATAATATATACATATATAAATATTTTTGCGAAGCCACCACACACCACAACCAAGACCCGGTACCAGTATCAATATTCATCATATTAATACTGACCCGACCTGGGATTCGAACCCGGGACCTCCAGCTTCGTAGGCAGGGTCGCTACCCACTAGGCTAAGCGGTCGTCAAATATATAAAACGTTAGATAGCAATATGTAATATTGGAATAGTAATAGTTTAATTTAAAATTTACATTCCTCTAATGTAAGTAGATATTGTTAGTTGGTTTGTTTTGCTTTTTGTCTCGTCTGGATGCTTCAGTTTGTGTTTAATCTAAATTTTTTTAGTGAAAAACGTAGAGGTTGCAGTTGCAGATGATTTTATGTTACTGAAATATATTTTGATGTATTTTTTTTTTGTGTTCTGTAACTGTTGTTTTTTCTGAATAAATAAATAAATAAATACATTACAACAACGTCTAGACCCCAAACTAAGTATTAGCTTGTATTTTGGGTACCCAGCGAAGACACCACATACATATAACAACCAACACCCGGTACCAGTATCAATATTCATCATATAAATACTGACCCGACCTGGCATTCGAACCCGCACCTTCAGCTTCGTAGGCAGGATCGCTACCCACTAGGCTAAGCGGTCGTCGTGAAATGAAATAACTCATTTTATTCATATTCTTTATGCAAACTGATATAATTTAAATTAAGTGTGTTTGTGCATATATTTATATAACTAATACAAAATACGTTGAGAAAGTTTCGTGACGCAATGAAAATCCGTAACACGTAGATAAGCTAAGTATAACATTAAAAGGCTTGTTATAATAATTATGCGTACGCAGTTTTATAATACATGACATTATTACAATAGTATAGCTATGAATTATATCTATGTATTTGTATCTATGATTTGTATGCTACATGCTATAACAAGGCACCAAAATAGATTGTGTCTATTATCTTCACAATTTTCATAGCAAATTGATTATTAATTTTGCATCAAACAATATTATGGGTATTTTTTTAAAAGGTTACTTGTCGATGCTCCTGAGTTGCTGTGCCACCATATGCCACCGATGAGTTTAGAATAAATGACCTTGCTATATTATGTTTATACGTTAATACGTATAGAAACGATTTCACAGTTTTTTTTTTAATTTCATTTTATTTATTTATTCAAGTACGTCAACAACATGCTATGTTAAACGCTTATAAAAAAGTATGTTTCGGACTTATTTCTAATATGCATGTCAATTACAGATGTACACAACGCTTATAACAGACAACAAAATCAATGAATTAACCAAATGTTACATTTTACTTGCTTATATGCCTAATTTAAACTAATGAAATTTAGAATTAAAATATTGTTAAATAATGTATTTTAAGTTATTGCATTCAATAAACTCTTTGAAATACTGACTGACCATAACATAGAAAACAATTTATTTGAAAGAAAGAAATAGTTTCGTTTCGAAGTTGAACATTGAATCATGAAAAATATCAATAGTATTGTACTCTTATTGATATTCCAGTAAGTGAGGAATACGAGCTGAGATTTGTTCTAGAGGGAGGGACATGGAATATTTTTGTTATAGGTTGTCTTAAGAAATTATAAGGGACTGCCAACTTAATTCGTTCAGTAAGTTCCTTACAATTCAATTCATGATTAATTACTCTGTGCAAAAACTTTAAATCTTCAAGTATCCGACGGTCACGTAAGGTCAATGGAAACATACGCATTAAGACTGGCAAATGTTGGTTTTGCATGTAACTATTATTCAATAAGTTATATTTTGAAATAAATTCATTCAAAGATTTAACGTAGGTGCGAATGAGCACATCTGATCGCGTTCGTGGGCACGTGTAAGTTATGTGATCGTTTCGGTGTATGTATATTCTATGTGGTAATTTCATTTCATTATTATATTATGCACTAAATACCTATATGCTTCTAAGGTTGAACAAATTAGGGAAGATGGACAATCCGTCACGCAAAACGTCTATAAACAAGAAATGCTTTGATTATATAATGTATGGGATGGACCTCGCAAACTTCACATACTTGTGTGTGTGCCTCAACAAACCACATAATCTCGCTACGCCATGCGAACCATGTACGTACAAACCGTCTCTGTGTGCGAGAATTATAACCGAAGAGATATGTGACATTTTTTCTACGTTTTTTGACGCCAACGCGACTCTCTATCCAGACATTATATAATCAAAGAATAAATGCTAAAACACGTTCAATAGCACTTTTTTCGTGCAGTTTTGTTATAAAAGCGAATGCAAGAAAAGTATTTCTTGCATATTTCATATTTAAAATTAAATCTTGTCTTGAATGCAATACGGTTGAAATTACTAGAGTCATATATTAAACATTTTATTCTTTTGTAGCAGAATAGTGAAATAACATTTTCCCTCGTTTATATATCGATTTGTATACCTACTTTATAATATTCGAAATTAAGCCCACTCCAATAATGGTCATTCATATTTACAGCATCTTCTATTCCAATCACATATGCTTTTTACACCTTAGAGTGCTCAGAGTTAAACTGACAGCAGCTTGCATTATGTAGAGATAGCATTCCGATTGTTGCGCTCAACGTTTGTAGGCAAAACAGCTGAATTCGATCGTTCGACGACACCCGCGCAACCCCCTTCACACCCGAAACTTGAGTCTACGTCAGATTCATCAAACTGAGAATGCGCACTATAATTGAACCGTACGCCTATATGTTTAGTTTAAAATTTTGAAATCCATGAAGTATCCTTTTATTAACCGCGACGACCGCTTAGCCTAGTGGGTAGCGACCCTGCCTACGAAGCTGGAGGTCCCGGGTTCGAATACCAGGTCGGATTAGTATTTCTATGATGAATATCGATACTGGTACGGGTCTTGGTTGTTATATGTATGTGGTGTTTTCGCTTGGTACCCAAAACACAAGCTAATGCTTAGTTTGGGGCATAAACGTTGTTGTCATGTGTACGCTATTATTATTATTAAACTATTAAAAATTTAATTAAAACCGACATGGTTTTCATTCAAATTAATGATCATTTATGATTTTTAATCTTTGTATAATTTATATATCAATAATATCATCTCTCTCTGCACGGCGAATGAACGCCGGCGCAGCGGTAACTAACACAATAAAGTAGGCCGATGCGATCGTTGAAATAATTTGAACTAGATTATTGTGGTAATCATCCGCGCCAGCGTCTACCCGCCGTCAAGAGAGAATGTTAAACATAAATTCTTTAATCGTTATTTCGAAGGAAAATCGGGACAATTACCTTAATCTTTTAAATTACTATTACTAAGTAATTGTGCTAAATGCATTCTCGAAATACTGAATAAAAAAAAATCCTGAATCAAAAATCGACTTTGAAAAAATTAAAATCATATAAAATGAACTTACCTGCTCCAGCGCATCTCACTGGTAATCCAACAACGTGGAAACGCGGCCAGGCTACATTTGGACCAGATTACGGGCACGGCCTTTTTTAATCAATAGTTAATTTTTAATAAAATACTTAAATTAATAATAAGTTTTGTTCAATTAGTTACCTTGTTAGGTAAACTTTAAATTGTTTTCACTAATTTTTATTCTTCGAGAAGATTATTATAAATTTTAGTAAAAAACTTTATAAACTTTTTTTTGGTGGATATAAAATGGATAAACATTTATATATTTATTATTCCTGGTTTTCTGAGTCAAGTGTCCGTTAAATAATATTAATCACAGACCTTGCTCACCGGACACTCCAAAAATATTCATAGTAAATGAAATTGCGTAATCGAAACACGCATTTTGAAGTAAAAACCGGTCTTCGGGTGAAATCACGCATTCTCTGCAACAGTCGTTTCTCGCTTGTCAGGTCAAGTGAAAATAAAATCGATTATAGTTGCAGAAATGTCTATGGAATTAAAAAAAAGATGCACAATTTTTTTTCCTGGAAATTTTTATTTTATTTCGTAAGTATATTGCTTGTATATAAAATGTACAAAAATATCAAGAATATTTTAATACGAAACGATTTAAAAAAATCAACACGTTGTGAATCAAATTTTTCCTTTTATTATGTTATGTATTATAAGTCATTAAACTAAATTTAATATGTACCTAACTAAAATTATCACAGCAGATTTACGAGAATATAGTCTGAACATAAAACTTTTGACTTATGGTTATGACCTGCAATGACTCGAAATTTATGAATAGGTACACGGACGGGATCTAGATCTAGGGCATAGTACATTTAGTGATCGGTATAGTAATAATTCACAATAAGTAATTTTAATTATGTATTGAAAATATTCGTATAGTTATTTGTAATACAAATTGTGAGATCAGGTTTAATTAAAAGTAATTTATACTTGTTATAAAAATATAAGTGGAGATCTACTAAGTTATAGTTCTGGATTTTATTAAATAAATCAAATACCTGTATTAGAGAAAATCATTGCATATTAAATTTTTCAATCACAACTTTGAGCTCAGAAAAATTTACTTGTTTTTTTTTTATTAAATAGAGCTCATAATTGTTAAGAAAATAAAATAAAATTCGAATATAGACTATGCCAGGATAACTATATATATATATATTTTTTTTTTTTTGTAATAGCATTATTATTCCAAGGTCCATACTATCGCGTGATAAATGTATGCTATTGCGCAACCTCAGCGAATTCTTCAACATCCAAAGAAGATTGCTATAATATTAAACCGGAGCAACAGTTACGGACGTTTCGAAACTAGCACTCAGAAATTATTAACAATTAGTGATCAGTGTTGCCATTTATGATCAATTATGGTATTCTTTATGTTGCATGCATCTTTAAATATTACAGGTAACATTATATAACAAACTTTTTGGACTTCGATATCTTGAATGATAGGTAAAATTACCTACTGTTTTAGCCGCCATGCGGCGCCACTGACCTGAGCGGCCCCAGCAAAATGTAACTTTTTTGACTAACACTGAGTATCTGCGAATTTAATTTTGATTTAGTTTTGTTATTGATTTAATAATGGATTAACAGATAATTTCACGAATCGTCATAAACATAAAAAGAGCACATAACATAAAGAAGACATAAAAAAACATGTAAAATTTTTTACAATAAAATTAAAACATCTGATAATAATTAATTCTAAAACACTAGTATTATTCACGTACTATACTTAAAGTTAGATATTGTTTGTGTGAAATATTAATTGTTATTAAATCTAATTTAATAAATAAATTGTTAATTAATTAATTAAGTGCGATCAGCTCACCGGTATCTCTAGATAGATTATTGGTCCTGTGGGCGCTCGTTAGTAGAACTAATGAAGCCAGCAACACACTTGCAATGTTGTTACCGCACAAGAACTTCATTTTTAAAACAATAAATTAAAATTATAATAATTTATTAATTTATACTGAATGAACTATAAATAAACAGAAATTTAAAACTACACCTATTTTTTATTTATTTAGTGAATTTAGAAATTAATAGACATTTTATTGGGATCGGTTAGTGAATTTTGGAATACTGTATCATTTTCGCGCGTTTTTCGTATGCGCGTGCGACGACGACGACGCGACAACTTTTCATCACAACTCTAGAACGACTGATTATAAATGATATTACGGAGGCTGCGCAAGCTCAAGGGAGAGCAAACGAACGACTGCAGTCGCTTTGAAATATCTGGAGATAAAACGCGAATAGTTTCGTCTAATGTTTTTTAATGTCCCTTTTCGTCTGGTTAACTTTAGATTAACTTTGTTTCATTCGCGCATTTCAAACATTCGATTAACGTGAAATAACTGAAACCCTATCTAACTAACTAACTAATTCGGCTATTCTCGGGGTAACAACCGTGGTCGCAACAATAAACCTTATGGGATCACTTCGTTGTCCGTCTGTCTGTTAATACCTTTTCCACGGGAACACGTCGAGGTATCAAGTTTGAAATTAATCAAATACTTGGATCTATTATCCCATGGAGCTGTAATGACGTAGGTAGGTACCTACCTGAGAAATATTATACCTACCTACCTATTTCCTCGGCAAATAAGGGCATGCGACCACGACTATGCCCCGAGTATAGCCAAATCTTAGGTTTTCATTTCAGACGGGAATATTTTGTTCAATGCTTTTCAGTTCTTTTGTTCCGTAATCGGGTTTTGATTTTTTAACTTTTATTTTTATTTACCAAATCTTTTGTGATACGAATATGAAAGTCTTTATTTTGATACAAATTTTAATAACTGCAATTCATGGTTTTTATTTATTTTAATTTCCAATTATAACTGCGCTAATTCACTTTCGCTTGCAAAACCATTTTGCCACAGGTATAATATATTTGCATATTATAATAGTATACCGCGTGTTCGGCTGAACGTAGTCCAAACTTATAGAGCTTGTGCAGCTACTAGCTTATACCGAACTAAACAATAAGTTTTACAAAAGTTTAATGAGATAAGTAGAATGAAACTTTAAACATGTTTTTCTCGGTAATAGTTAGTTTGCGCCTTCTGGTCACAAAACTTTTTGTTTAATAGTTTGATAAGCTCTATACACTCTATAAGTTTGAACTACGTTTTCGGAATGTGTTCAATAAAACCTTTTTTTATACCAAACCTGGCATATTGGTCTTAACTGTTATTTTCAATTGTGATATTAAGTCTATAAAATTCGATTATGCATTTACTTACTGAGAATTCATAAACCCTATAGGGTGGTATACACGTGAAATGTAAAGACGCATCAAATGACACCTTATTTGTCAAAGCATTGTATATAGGTAGTTTAGGAGCTACGAGAGTACAGATTATATCTATTTATTATATGACTGACCGAATGACCGATTGGTTAGATACCCTAACTGCGGAGCCGAAGGTCGCGGGTTCGATTTTCGGGCGAGACAAATATATGTGTGCATGAACATTTTTATTTCGTACCGTGTCTGGGTGTAAATTATTTATATATGTACGTGAGGCATACTAAAAGTTTCTGGAACTGGCCACTCACAATAAAAAAAAATAGAAAGCCACTTATTGATTGAAATTTGAAAATGGAACTCCCTGGGAACACGTTACTTTTTAAATTGCGAGATAGTCATTTGTTTCTTGATTGTGGCATCGGTTTGAAAATTGTGTGTCGGAATTACAATCAACTTAACCACTGCCTTCTATAGTTACAAGCCATGCTATTACATTTGACAACGTCGCATTAACTGTCACTTGTAGTCTGATTTATTTCGTCAGCTGACAAGATGTCATGATTTAATAATTGAAAATATGGGATTTAAATAACTAAATATGAAATTATCGATATCATTTAACAGAAAATAGAAATAGGAGTATCTATTAAATTATATTAGCACCCGCTCGCGACTTCGTTTGCGTGTCATAAGTGGATTTTATGAATAGAATAGAATCATCAATAGAATAAAAAAAAATGGTTATTATATCTCATTTCTGTTAGTGTTACTATGATTTTGTGCGTTTATCGCAGGCTATATCTTAAAAACTAGTTTTATTGTATAATGTTCTACGGGAATGTACTGTTCCCTTGCTGTTTATTCCTCTTCCTGGGTTCTACGTAATCAATCTCGCCGGACCTGCTGGTGGCTAGCATGCGGTTAAAGTGACCATGAAAGGTATAAGTATAGTTCCCCGGGATCTTTTAGATTCCATATCCTCGAACCTATTCGAAAAATGATAAAAATTTACTGTAATTTCCACCCAAACGTGTCAAGAATGTGACGTGAAACGAAAAACGATTATGGTGAAAATATCAACTTACCTTACTAATTACGAATAAACACGATGCAAAACGTAATTTTTAACACTGGTTAATTATTTTAAATCAATATCTCTGTTTACATAACGTTTAAATAGAAGAAAACGCGAATTAATGACCTGATTGATACTAAGGCTCGGATTACACGCAACGTTGCCAGATTTCAGTAGCATGGCTTGTAAACTATAGATGGCAGTGACTTAACTAAAGAAAATTCGCTGTGGCTTAAGTCAGTTAGAGAGTTGGCAGGGACTTCAATCGGCATTTGGTAATTAAGCCCCATCGCGTAGCTCTGTGTATACGTGGTTCAGTGATTTCAGACGTGGACGTAATTATCTCCATGACGATGCACGTGAAGGTCGCCCAGCGACAGCGAATAGGAATCCAGAAAGTTTCAGTATATGGCCTACGTATATACACGTATTATAAAGAATATTTAAGTATGTATATCAGTTGTCTAGTAACCCATAACACAAGCAAAATAATTGCTTAATTATTATGATTATTATTATAATTATAATTAACAACATATATTTTTTTTTATTTACATGTTATTCATCTCATATTCAACTATAGTATGTAATCGATGACTTATTATATTTATTTAATAATATTTATTTCTTTTGTAATGAAAATACAAAGATTTTCGCTTTCGTCTTTATTTTCAAGCAGTCTTGTATCCCGCATGCATGTGGTTTTTCCATGGTTTTTTCAAGCGTTGTTGTACTGACTCTTAATATGACGTGGCATAGATTGTAGCATCTGTCTAGGTACCTAGATATCAAAAGATGTTAGAGGGTTGCACCGATGAATTTAGCTTACATCTGTTAGGAATTCATAGAACTTACAAATAAATACTATTGATGTATAATAAATATTTAATTTGCAAAAACGAATATTGAGATTTGAGATAAAAAACTATCCCGTCATTTAAGTTGGACCGAAATCCAAAATATGCCTACATAGTTATAAAATTTCATGAAAATCGGATAAGTAGTTTCGAAACTTTCGAAGTTTATCCCGGACATACATCGTGACTAATAGATAGCATTGTTTTAGAAAACAATACATGTGCCTATTGCCATAATAAAATACTGTGATAAAATATTGCATATACTGCCACCAATTGTCAAGTAGCTACTCTGGTCAGGTATGCATATTACTATAAAACGATATTTTTTAAATAGCAATAGAACATAGGTACCTACGTCATAACGCAAAAAATTAACGCAACGTTGAGAAGCATAATATGGAAATGTCTAAATTTTTAATTTTAATATGTTTTTCTTACATCTTTTTTTCGTCGTAGGTAACCCTAATATTAAATGGCGCAATTTTAAGAATATCATTACGAATTTAAAAAAAATTATATTCTAAAATGACTCATAACCAATACAAGAAATGTTGGCAATTCCAGAATCGTTAACTACCTATTTGTTTTTTTTTCAATGTAAATCTTACACTAGACGGATATACAAAAGGCTTGAGGAGCTATAGCAGACTGTTACGGTTACGATTTTGTTGAGATGACTACGGAACCCTATCTTGTGCGTGACCCGGGACGCACTAAACCGATTTTTTAAGTAGGGGTATGGGTTTAACCACTGGTATAACATAACTTCTCTTGGTGCACCTCGCACTTGTACTTGTGTACTTAGTAAAATGTAAAACACAATGAATGAACATAGAAATGTATTGGAATAGACGGCGTGAACAAAATTTGTTCATACGTGTGCAGCAATACGCAGTACGGCACGCACGTGAGGCAGCCAATGAGCCTTGCTAATGAGTCATAGATATACGATGTCTCCGTCAAAGAGGCGATGTGCGAAACTTTGTTTATATTTTGTCTATTGAATTGGGTAATGTAAGGGAACGTAGTTAAAAAAATTTAAAAAATTGAAATTGATGGTTTTAATTAAATGTCTATTTTAATTAATACTGTGTATACATATTTCCCCATATAAGTAAAATAAATATAGGTACATGAAACTGTAATAGGTACTGAATTTAGTTAGGTACTAGAATATCCGCTTGCATTAACTAGACACGACACTTTCATTGCGACTTTTTTGGACCAGTGTGACCCATGTTTTTCTTTTCTCATGACTAGGACGAGGAAACCTAAAAGATAACATTCAATACCTATGTAGTGGTATTTCACTAACAATTTGTATGAATAAAATGGCTACGGAACCTCATATACATGATTGTGTCCAATACGCCCTTAGCCGATTTTTATTGTAAGAAATAAGATATTTTATTTAAACAACAACATAGGTAAAGGCCCCAGTCACACGTTTTCTGTGAATATTTGAAATAGCTATTTATGACGATTATAAAGATAACTACAATGCTGTGACAGGACAGACAGACAGATAGACAGACAGCATTGGTTCAGTAATAAAGAAACTCAAAAATAATCAGTAATACTTACTTAAGTCATATATAGTTCCCTAACATTTAATACCTACGTATAGTTCCAATCAAACTTTATGGCGGATCGGAATGCAACGCTTTAAGCGTGTTTGCGCAGGTTCAGTCATAATATGCCCCTCGTTCCACTGCCTCCCACATGGTCCCACTACACCTAAAACTGGTCACTAAGTATGGAAATGATTGCTACTTTTGATTCATTTTCATTTGATGAAATGACTAATTTTTTCACAGTGATTTCACCTGTGAAATTGCACAGACAGCGATTTTTAAACTCCACGAGCTTATAACGCTCGTAATATACTATCAATCAATATCAATCAAACAATATCAATCACTCAATCAATATGAATCAATCATATCAATATTACAAAATGTACCATTTGCTATTAAAATTAAATTTGAAATATGAGTTATATGATTATGACCAAATAACGGCCAATTTTTTTAATTTTGACAACAGATTCGTGACTCCGATCACGAATCCATGCACATTTTGAGATATCGATTTCGAAAGCAATTTTTAGTGACTAAACAGTCACATTTACACAAGTCATAACGGACATTTAAAAGAAAGTAGGAAACTTATATTCAAATAGACTAACAAGTACTAAACTAATCTATATTTTATTTACACTAAATAAAATATAGATTATCGAACATCCAACGATAACTTTACATAAATCGCAGCACACATACAATACTTAAACTACGTTATTGCGACACAATGAACAAGTGAAATCACATTGAAAATATTGAAACTGTGAAAGAGTGAAATCACAATGAAACTGTGAAAAAGTTAAATTTCCTACAAAACTATGAAATGCGCGTGGTCGGCGATTTCGTAGAGTATTATTTGTAGCAGAAGTAGCACGTAGCAGAACATGTGAAAGAAAGTAGCAGGTGTGACGTATGATTACGCATTTCATGTGATTTTTCACATGCTACTTGTGAAATGTTCCAAGCTTACTGGTCACTGCGACGCGACTTGTGTCTATGTTCAAATTTCGGCACGTAATCACGATTCACGATGAGTGTAGGCGAGTGACATGCGAGCACAGACATGAGACAATTGAGTGACTGAATGAGTTGTTGCCAGTCGGCTACAAAGCACTGAGACAAAGCATGACACAAACGTCTAAATTGGTCTGAATCGCGGTGTCGTTTCTCTACGTTAGTAATATTATTTCAGTATGACTGAATGAATATAATTCCACTATACTTAAAACAAAAATTATACATGCATTATTTTATGAAAATATTATTTTAATACATGAAAAAAAGCGCCTTTATATATTAGTGTTAGGGGCATGAAGACAAAAATCAAATTCCCTCCATTTATCGTAATCAGTGAACGTCAAACTCTATGTACTACGGTCGAATAGGCATGATGACAGATTTTGAAAAACTGTTCCAAAGTGTTCGGAAACGTATAGTACTTACAATGAATAACATATTTCTACTTATAATAAAGATTTAGGAGGAAAAAATCACATTTTAGTTTTTAGATTTAAAATTCGCGCCAAAACGCTTGTCAGTGTCATGGCGTCGCTAATGACGTCACGTTTGAGTAAACTTCGAGTAAATAAAACCAAACAAAACGTATTTGTAAACACTGACGTTCCTTATACGCTCATTGAATAATTTAGTTTATTAAATATGAATTCTAAAGTGTACAGGTGGTGTGTGGTCCCTCAGTGTGATAACATATCAATAAAAACGCCTGATAAGTTATTCCTGTTCGTTCCACAAAATAAAACGATACGAGATAATACAAGTGGCTTAAACTGGCAAGGCGAGATCCAACAGCAATGTTGCTCAGTACTCACCTTTATTTTTGTGATGATCATTTCGACGTATTTCATTTACTTTGAAGATTCTAAAATAGTATGTATCTTTTTTGAGGCCTAAAATCTTTATGCCTATAATTAAATTAAGCACAATCTTTTTCGAGGTTAGGTTTAATCTTGCACTACTACTGTTGTCTTCATAGGTATTTTATTTAAAATTTAAATTATTCGGTATGTTTGTTAAATAATAACGTACATAAAGGTTTTGACGTTTTTAAATTCTGCTGAACAAAAATCTTTAGTTGATGCTAAAAATTCTCCCAGCATTAACACATCAATTTTAGGCAAATTATTACTGTTTGCCTTAGTAAATCCTTGTTGATCGTTGAAAGTGAAATAACGCGATTATTTTACTTTCGTTTGGTATAAATAATACGGACGGAACAAACAAAATTGAATATTAAATGAAAAAAAACACAGAGTTCGTTCGAGTTCGTTTACTTGTTTACTCAAAAGTGACGTCATTCGCTCTGATTGGTGTTCAACATATCATGGCGGACTTTCGTATTTCGTAGTTTTATTTTATCAAAATAATTATTAATCTCGCTATTAATAGAAAAATAAATGCGTGTTTCGTATTCCATGACTCAAGTTTCATGAAATAAATATATAATTTCAGTGATTTTCAATTACTGTCATCATGCCTATTATTTATGATGAACTTGATTGAAATGATTGAATGTGTGATTGAATGTTATCGTTGCTCGCGAGGATTTTGATAATGATTTCTGTGGTTCTATTTTAGTAAATCATAGTAAATTAGAGCAAATTAGAGTCGATTATCAAAGTAATGGCTGGTTTCACGGAAAATGCTTTAGTTCGTAAACTCCAAGATTTAAACTCGAGCCAACAGAGTATTCAGACGCTATCATTATGGTTAATACATCACAGAAAACATCATGGTGCAGTCGTCAAAACATGGTACAGGGAATTGCTTAAAGGTAACCTAAATCCTTTTCTAACTACGCCCTTTCATAAAATGTGTACAATTAATTGTAATGATAATAATAATAATAATAACGTACACATCAGAACAACGTCTAAGCCCCAAACTAAGCATTAGCTTGTGTACCGAGCGACGAGCGAAGACACCACAATGATATATTTGTTTTTTCAGATTTCTGTTCATTATATACGTTATGAATTGCTAATCAAAATTTATTTGTTTTAAATTAGATATAATGTTGTTAGAAATATATATTTACTCGATACATTTATGTTTCGGCTAAACGCAACAATTATTTAAAGGGGATGGTGATAGTATGTTTGTTATTGTATCGTTATTAAATGTCTAAAATTACTGAATCGATTGGAATCAAAAATACCTATTATTAGGATTTTTTATCCCTTCCAAAACCTTGCTGTTCCCCAAGGTGAAAGAAAATGTGTAGTACCTTCCCATATGAGGAAATTGTAGACACTTTTATTTTTGTTTGCTCATAAAGTAGGCCGTCTTTTAAAATGCAATTAAACACATCAATATTTTTTTTATAATTCTTCTGTCATGAAATGCCAAATATTTAGTTTGTGATGTGCTTTGAGAAATTAAATAGCATTATTTTTATTTTTCTTTGAGGCTGAAAAAATAACAACATATGTATTACATATCCATTTAGTAATTTTTGGAATGTGATATGCCTATAAAGGCTATGTTCCATATGCACTTAATAATAGTCAAGAACATCACTGCCCTACGAACGCTACAAAAGCTTAGCAAAAAACTGACAAAAGTGTAATTTGTAGCTATTATTTGATGTGAATAGAACGCACCCATGAATATGGTATACATAGCGATGAAAATGTGATTAGTTATAGGTATGATTTTTTAGATTCACCTAATTTTATGTAACATATAAAATATCATTTTAACACATGCCTACATATCGTTATTGTTTCAACACATGTACATGTGTGTCATGTTTCATAACTATTGTTTGTTGGAATATATTAAAATTACCTGTCAGTGGATAAAATATTAGTGAACCCTTGTAGTATCACCTTGCAATAAAGTAATGATTTATCAGTTAATACCATTTTTTGGTAGGGCAAAATTAAACCCAGCTAGACCGAAGCAAGTATTACCACTAATATTAGGAACACAGTAGGTATCATGATTTGGATCAGAACCAAGGATAAAAAAGAGTTTAATCAGGCAGAATCAAAAATTTAATTTTTTTTATTCATTTTAAAATGTATTACATACCCTTATTGGAAGTCAAGATCATAACAAAATCTGACCAGGCTTAGTATTTCAGGCAGCTGTAGTTCTTAGCAAGGGCATGCGGTTGAGGGAAGCCATCCATGATAATGTAGGCGATATACTTCCTTTCATTTATATTATGATGGTGTATTCTAATGTTTAGTGCTCGATAGTATACAAACATTAGAATACACCAACATAATATAAATGAAAGGTTGTATATCACCTACATTATCATAATCACAGCCGGCTTCCCTTCAGTGAAGGAATAATTAATTATGATTATGATAATGTAGACGTTTACTAACTATATTATACTTTGTATACTAATGAGCACTAAACATTAGAATACACCATAATATAAATGAAAGGATGTATATCACCTACATTATCACGGCCGGCTTCCCTTGACTGCACACCCCTGCTTCTTAAACACTTAAATTGTGAAATTGTCTTCATCTAATTGTGAATTGTAGCTGAGCAAAGCTAGGATAAGCCAGGTTAATGCAGGGATGATTCCAAAATCTAAAGGTTCACCCAGGATGGGAATTTTTTTTCTTCATTTTCATACCACTACATATTATAAAATAAAGTTTCCGGCCGCGTCTGTCTGTCTGTCTGAACGTGATAAACTCAGAAACTGGCAAACGGATTGGCATATCATTGACACTAATGGACAGAGTAATTCAAGAGGAAGGTTCACATATATAATTTATTAATGTTTTGTGGAAATTTGTTAAAATATGACGATTATTGTTGAAGAAGTCGGAGAAAAATCAAGCCGGCTGGGAGCTTTCATCGAAAACACTGCCTGATCACTTTGAGATATAACACAATAATGTATGGAGGAATTGTGTATCTTATATAGGACTAAAGAAAAGTCCGCGATAGCATATGTCTATCTTTTATGGATAGCTTACTATATATACCTGGTTGGACCACGGGCAAGTCGTGCTATTTTTATGTTTTATGAGCTATCGCGAAATATAAATATCGCGCGACCAGCCGGGTGGCCTTACGACGTGACACGCGTAGTTAGGTTAGGTTATATGTATTTATACTTCACTTTTTCAAATATTTATAGAATTGGAAATAAAATACTTTAAAATACTCCAAGTAGGATGAACTTACATCACATTTAAAGGTAATTAAATCTAATCCACATGTTCACCGCAACAAGCTGATATGTCACGAAAAAACATTACGGCTTATATGCTCTGCTACCCGTGCGAAGCCAGGGCGGGTCGCTAGTTATATAAAAAAAATAAAAGTATGTTTATTGTTATAATATACGTCAGCTGTGTAGAAAGTTATCATCATAAAATTTTTATTACTTATATGACGACAAAGAATTTCACAATATAGGTAAATGAAGTTTATAAATATTTTATTTGCAGCGAAAGATAGCAAGCAGTTGACTTTTATGTACCTGGCTAATGATGTGATTCAGAATAGTAAAAAGAAAGGTCCAGAATATGGCAAAGAGTTTGGTGAAGTTTTATCAGATGCATTCAAACATATGGCCCGCACGGGCATAAACGAGAAGACGAAACATTCGCTGCATAGAATATTGTCTATTTGGGGGGAACGAGGTGTATTTGATGCGGATAAAATACAGGAGTTCAAAGAGGCTGGTTGGTTTTTTCTTAATTTTGGTATATTATAAAAAATTTTAAATACTGTGCCTTTATTTCACTATTAAAAATAATTTGCAGCTATCCACGGTTTTCTTACAAATATTCCATTTTTCCAAAAGAAGATATATTATTTACTTATGGTGAATCTTATGGTTGTTTTTCATCTGTCCATTCAAGCAATCCTATGTAGAATATATAGGGAGTCTTTTTGTTACAGCTTTTTATGTATAGATTAATAATTGTAAAGACATGATAATATTCCCATGGAGATGAGATATTTTCTTTCGGGTAAAATCTGTGTGCAAAAAATCATGCTGTTTCCTTGTTCTGTTAGAACATGAAGAATAGTAAAACAAATAAAATTTTATCTTTATAATTTTAGTTAAGACAATAATATAGTGTTGTGGTCAACCCAAGAAGGGTCTTAACAGCTTTTGACTTCCTGATATTTTGCATTTTATAAATTGAGCATATTAATTTTTAATGACTTAATAACGTTAATTAGTTAACGACTCAACATTGTATATGAATGATTTACTTACAATATATAACAAATAGATTTTCATTATGATTATTAATGAATATAATTTTGCGTATCGGAGGCATAGACTGAAGTGTGTAGGTAAAGGACAATAACAGTAAATATGTTTAATGTATACAAATGTGTTTTATATTTTCAACACTTCAAATAAAGTTTTACAGTCTCTACTTCATAAAACCTGAACGGGCTTTATATATTCCCTAATTTTACTATCTTTAAATTCTGTATTCATAATGTTTTTGTCTTTTCAATTACAAAGAAAGAAGGCTGAGTTCTGGTTTTTTTTTAATAGGAGTACAGTTCGAATCAAACTTGATGGCGGATCCGAACATAGGCACAAGTCGCATCGCAATAACCAGTTTTAGGTGTAGCGGGAAACGGTGGAGCGAGGGGCATATGACTGCACCTGCGCAAGCACGCCTATCGCGTTGCATTCCGATCCGCCATAAAGTTTGAGGCGAAGTATAGTAATGAAATAATATAAAGATAAAATCGAAATCTAAAAAAACATGAATCCAACATTTGTCTAACTTTTATTTTTTGCTACTTCCTAAATAGGTAAATGCGTTTATTCAATAAAATTCTTTTAAATATTCGTTTTAATACACCTTAATATTAAAGACTGATGAATAGCACTAGATACATAATATTATGTAGACGTGAATGGTATGCCTAAGGCGTAAGTGGATGCCGTCCAAACTTTTTATTTTGTCCTGATATGAATGTACCCTGAAAATCGCAACATTACACCAGGGCTAACAACTTCCAACAACACACTTCTAAACTAGCACCTCCTTGACATTGCGGTTGGAGAGAGATTATTTTCAATCAATAAAGTGGGAGTTAAATTAGTTGCTAAATTGAAATGCACCAATTAGCCGATGATTGGATGATAATACAGGGGATCCCTGTAACATAGAAACCAGCAGTTTAGAGTTGTCAGACTATAGTTTTAAAATTTTGAATTACAGTATTATACAACAACAATAACGTAAAATCATACACATTCCAGTTGACCCCAACGACAAAGTGGCGGGTAAAGTGCGCAAACGCAAATCCAGCGACTCCGAGAAATCCAAAGAACCAGAAAAGAAAGTTAAAATTGAAATAGTTAAAAAAGATGGCAAGGAGCGTAGATACAGTGAAACGAAGGTCGAAGTAGATGGACATATTGAAACGCACGTCACCCTTAGTCCCAAAACCCCACCCGGAGATCCACCTGAACCTGAGGAGTTGATCAAGGTATAATTATAATATTCATAGATATAAGGATTATAATAATTGTATTTAAATTAATTAAAATTAAATAAAAAAAACCTACACCAAAGGACAAAAAAAAACATTACTTTATTATTTTTTAATATTTGTTTATGTTTACTTCCTTTTCTAGGAAATATGAAAATTTTCGAAAAACTTTCACAATATCTGAGATCATTCATTTAGCTGTTCCGGTACAAATGTGTAGTCCACACGAACTAAGCTGTGTGCGGATGTTTTATATATAGAAATCTATAGTTGTTTTACCATCACCACAAATTATCTCACAAATGGGGTAGGGTCGAAAAATAAGTTTAGGGTACTGTTGGAATTGCTAAACGCTTAAAACAGCATTTATGTTATAGCCGAAACAATATAAACATGTATGCCACGCGAGCGGTCGCTAGTTAAATAAAAAGACGTAGCTGACGTAATTTATTATTTATTAATTAAAACGACATCTATAGTTTGACCGAAACCGCTGTAGCGCGCCTTAGGTATGTGCGCGGCGAGGAGGGAAGGCAGCTCCTAAGCGTTGACGACCGACTAACAGAGCAGATCTGTCTCCCTCCGCGCCGCGCACATACCTAAGGCGCGGTACAGCGGTTTCGGTCAAACTATAGCGACAAGAATTGCTTAAATGCTATTCTGATTCACCATGAAATCAGATGAAGTATATAAGTGAAACTTTATTTCATGGCATTCTAATTTCATTTAATATTTCATAGTAAAATCTACAAATAGGACATTCATACTGTAAAAGATTGTGCCAAACAAGTATTGTATGAAAAAGTTTTGTATTGAATTATTTCAGTTTTCTTGCAAGAATTTCACATTGAAACTCCTATTGTTTAATATAATATGATTTTAATAACAACATATATATATGCCAGATAATAGACGACATTAAAATGTACCATAAAGATAAATTAAAGGCCCAAAAGCCCGAGTTATAATATTATTAAATAATTAGTTAAAAAATAACATTCCAGGCTTTACTCGATTTGGAGTCGAGCGCGTCGAGCGACGAAGCCGTCCGCGAGAGAATCGCGTCGTTGCCGCCAGAGGTCTCCGAAGTGAAATTATTGTCTAACTTG
Source organism: Luffia ferchaultella (assembly GCA_949709985.1). Lineage (NCBI taxonomy): Eukaryota > Metazoa > Arthropoda > Insecta > Lepidoptera > Psychidae > Luffia > Luffia ferchaultella. Next base: position 6,162,849 of record OX453252.1, on the reverse strand, counting down.
GAAGGTAAACAATATAACGTAGCACGACACATTTTGTATGAAACAAATAATAAAATATGCATTTTGTACAGTGAATTTTGTTTTATTTTATGCATAATAATGTATGCATATATACGCCATGCCCGTCAAGTACTTCCCAGTTGAGTTGAGTTTATAAACGTATGCAATTAACAACTATACATTTTAGTAAAATAGGTAGGAAAGTTGTGTGCACTATACTATACACCTTTTCAGTGAATAGGGCATTTTGAGGTGAATAATTGGGAAATATTTCAAATGTTATCACTGATTTTCCCTATCAATTTGTGATTTTAAAGATAGGAACATGTGAAAAATATTTCTTGTGCTAAATAAAAATTGTTACTTAGTTCATGTGTTATTAAAAAATTCTTCTTTTTTTAATAAATATGTAAAATCAAATTTCCATATACAAGTCAAATTTTTATTTTGTTTTTTAATAGGATTGTTAAAAAAACTAAGCGGTCTGGCCCTTAGAAAGTACTTGTTGGGCAGGGTGTATGTATATTTACCCATTATGTTTTAAAGTTTTGCATTTTTTATTATTTATCAAATTCATTAAAATATTCCATCAATTAGTAATTTACAAAGGGGGTTGTCGCGCTTGAGTTGTACTCCAGTCGACGCTAATGTGAAGTAGGCCAGGAAATGTCAAATATTGTTAATGAAATTTTATTGAACATTTTAGTACTATTGCCAAAAACAAAAGCTTAAAAATTTGTTTCGCGCCTAACAAAAAATACCGCGATAACCATACACAACTAAACACTTGACAGCTGACCTCGCTGCAGGTGGCGCCGTCTGGTGGGGTTCAAAAACGTAGCCCACATTGAGTGATAATCCGTATGCCATTATTTCCCATAATATTTCATCAACATCAATATGATTGAGCTATTTTAAAGGTTACCTTCACAGTTAAAAACGAAAAATAAACAGTTATAAGCCAGCAGTACCTGTTTTGCTTATAAACGGATAGGCTAATGGAAATATGGTTTATAGCAAGCATTATGTAGGTCTCATTTCAAACCAAATTCTTAGATGTGTTTTACGGTTATGGACTACTAGGGGGCGCTACAATACATACATCTCTCTAAAACAGTTGGACCTTACCTTAATGCAGTTTAAACACCTTAGTGTCAGTTTTCGCCAGGTGGCGTTGCAATAGATATGTTTCTTCAAAACAGTTTTTTCATCATCGCCCTGTAACCGTTCCACTGTTGGGTACAGACAGACTAATATTTAAAAAGTCTGTCTGTGTTGTCTTACATCACAAACTTTTTAATAAAAATAAAAAAAATATCTTAGAACAATAAAAGCACAAAATTCAGTATTGACCCATACTATTATTATACTACCTTTAAAATACCTTTAATTTCCATTTTGTGATTTTCTATTCAGCAGGGTATGATGAATATTGAAAAAAAGTTGTGAAATTGCAATGAAGTGGATAGAAAAAAAAGATTAAATATATAAATATCAATGACATATAATAAACGCAACTAATTGATTTGAAATCGAATTTGTTGCTATGCATTACCACAGATGGCGCTATACTAAGTGAATAACTATAGTCTGTTCTTTAACCGCGTATGGAACATCCTTATCACATATTACTGTTGCTGTAACGCAGATATAGCTATACACTTTATGCGGAGCCTAAAACCTGTTTTGTGGTCCTTATTATTAATGTAGCGCTTACACTTGCTATTTATATACACTCGTAATTATTTATTATACATAGGGAATTAAACAATTAGGTTATTGAAATGAAATATACAATTGGTCTTATCGAAAGAATGAAACAACTTTAAAATAATTTGCTTCCCGTTGACTGCAATGGTCACTTTGCATGTTTGACTATAGATAAATTTTGTGACTCAGATGTAATCGCTTATAATAATATTTTTATATGTATATATTATAAAGAATGTTTAAGTATGTATACTCAGTTGTCTAGTAACCCATAACACAAGCTTAATACTTGCTTACTTTGGGACTAGATGACGCTGTGTGGGGTGTCCCGTCTATTATTATTATAAACACGTCCGTTCAGCACACAATTCCTAACTCGACTGAAGTCGACTGGTAAAACAGGTACCTATATGCACGCGTCTTTATGTGTAATCGTCCGCCAATAAAATCTGAGCCTATTTATTCAGTCCTCGTTTCCTAAAAAAAAAATAGACTATAGTTATTATTCTTTACGACAGATGACACAATCACTAAAACTGTTTTTATTGTATTTCTATGACTAGGATGGTTATAGGTGTTTCAAAGTTATTAACGTCGTGATCGTTTACGAACATTTGTATGGGCGTTCACGCACACAGTGCCTTCTTAAAATGAGCTTTTTATAGGAAGATTCTCACTTCAGTTTTGAAATAAGAAGCGAAAAAAAAGAAAGTTATGAATATAAAAAAGGAAGATAGGAAATGGATCTCCTTTTTAGACTATTAAGAAGGTTATCACTTTGGTTACGATATATACAAACATGCAGTCCACATGTAGCGATCGCTAGTTTGAAATTAAAAAAATAGGTACTCACCCTATTTTGCGGGTAAAAGATTCGGCACACAGACTGCTTTTTGGTCTTCAGTAGGAGTGGCCAACGGAACGGCACGACAGCGGCACGGAAATTAGAAAGACGTGATACGGGCGGGACTTCAGCATCAAAGACTAACATTTTCAACGTTATTATTTGTTCCGTGCTCGCGCGACCTTCCGCACCGTTACCTTTCGTCGCTGTAACCGAGACCTTAGCGAACAACTAAAACGTTCGTATTTCGAGGGAAGGGGTTGAGGGGAAAGGAAAGATACTTTTTCCTTTTTATGTTATTTCTGTCACAGTGGCGGCTTTGCGGGTGAAGCGAGTGAGGCCGAGCCTCACTTAAATCTACTGATTATCCACAGCAAACTGCTGATCATAAATATTTTTTTTATTTTATTCTAGAGTTTACAATTTACAATAATTACTTATTATTTAATCTATATATACAAATTCTACGACAAAACTTTGCGACATATATTTATATATATCTATATATATATAAATATATATTAATAAATATATATATATACATTGTGATGGTAATTATATGTATAATAAACGCTCCGTCTCGGAACCAGCGCGCTCGCGACGATAAATATAAAGCTAGCTGAGTCTACCTGAGGCTATCGGTGACGTGGCCGACCGAGACTTGGCATTTGAGCGATGTCTACATTGCGTAGTTTATACGGAGAGAGCCGGTGTTAATGATCATGCAGCAATGGACTATGCTCTCATTTGGTAAGGCCGCGTCACGTCACAGCTTGCGTTGCGACCAATGAGTCATCGGTCTCTCGGGTGGGAGGGCTGCTGTTTTCGGCCGGTGACGGTGACGCTTTCTTTCGACTGAGGGGCGTGTTCTCTATTACTTTGTCTACCTATTACCTATATTAATTAAGTAGTCAAATTGACATTAAATTTTTTTACGGTTGCATAATATTTCATTACATCATAAAACGTAAAAAGTTAGAATACGTTTTATTACATTTTTTATACAACCATAAATTAAAGAAATAAATTACCATCACTGCTCAATGTCGCTTCACTACAAAATACCTTCCAAATCCGCCACTGTTCTATCAGTATGGGAATCTGTAAACGGTTGACTGTTAACCACTCACTGCTATTTTAATTTCTGTGTAACTGTTGGTTCTTCATAATATTAATTAATTAATTAAACATTTAGTTATTAAAAATTTTATTATATGCAGTTGGGTACCTTATTTTAGGTGTTGTAAGATTAATATTATTTACAGTCATTAATTTATTATATAATCAATCAATGTTTGCAGTGTATATTTTTTAAGACTTGAGGTTGCTTTTGGTAGCAAGAAATTATAATTAAATTTCGTATAATATTTTGATTAAGAATAAATTTATGTTCTTATATTCCAGATAAAGAATCAGCTTTGAGCCTGAGTGCAATAGTCAATTCGGCAGTAGAACTACTGGCGGAATATAACCTACGACTATCGGACGAATTGGAGAAACGACGCCGCGTGGCGTCCATGTTGAGAGACTTTGCACAAGCGCAGAAAGATCTTGCTAAGCAAGCAGAAGTCAGACTCGAGGTTCGTATTTCATTATAAACTAGTGATCGCTCACAGCGTCACCTGTATGAACTGCATGTTTGTATTACTTATAGTATAGGAGGGTGAAGAAGTAAATTTGATTACTTCTTCATCTTTTCCCCTTTACCCTCTCTCTCTCTCTCTTCTTTTTTTCTTTATCATGACAAAATTATTAGTGTACAAATCTGTAGAAACCATTACCTAAGATTTTAACACATATTGTGCGTTTATACATGAAGAGGAATAGTGGCAAATAACTGCATCAAATCAAAGTTATTATGTATTATTTATATTAGGACGTGGGTATATATATATATATATATATAGGGTGGGTATGGGGACTTCAAAAATTTTTTTATTCTTAATAACATTACTAAATAAAATTAGTGTGCATCTGACATCATTGATCTATCCTGATTGATCAATTGACTGTTGCGCAAGACCGTACATAGCCAGAAAAAACTATATAATTGCCGGCTCTTTAACGATTTATTTATATCATATAATATGAGTGAGTGAGTGTAAAAAGGATATATCTATTTATGTAAATATTATAAAGATTATTTAAATATTTATATCAGTTGTCTGGTATCCATAGTACAATTTTGGCTTAGTTTGGAACTAGATGGCGCTGTGTGGAATATCCAAGGTATTATTATTGTCATAATATAACAAGGAAAATGAAAAAAAAATTACGTATTTTTTTAAACTTTTTATTTTGGTTTACAAGCTAATACTTAGTAATCCAGGTCAATCTGGTAAGCTTAAAACATACTTGGTATAGTTCCAATCAAACTTTATGGCGGATCGGAATACAACGCTATAGGCATGCTTGCGCAGGTTCAGTCATATGCCCCTCGCTCCACTGCGTCCCGCTACACCTAAAAATGGTTGCTTCGACGCGACTTGTGCCTATGTTCACATCCGCCATAAAGGTTGATTGGAACTGTAAACAGATTAAAAAAATTGAATTGATGATTTACATTTATTTATAGTTAGATAGATTGCATGGACTTCTTTTAAGACACAATTTTTATCAAAGAGATTTTAGATTTTATATTAAAGAGATAAAGAGCTACCTCAAAACTAGGGTTTTGCCAGAGGGCATAGAATTTCGCCCAACCTATGGCTATTTTAATTGGCACGAGCTTTTCGCGATTGCGTGAAATACCATTAGCGGATGGTCAAGGTAGCGCTTGAAGGCAGACTTCTTAAAAGTAACTTGAATATTTTTTCAATATCACTTTAATTACATGCCTCAATACCTATCTAATCTAATTCTAATATTAATATTTTTTTATTTGTTAACAGGAGTACAACATAAAACTGCAAAAAATCTATGCCGTGAAATCCGAAGTTAAATCACACATCGAGAACTTGCCAGATGTGTCGAGGTTGCCGGACGTCACGGGCGGTCTGGCGCCACTACCATCAGCTGGAGACCTATTCAGTTTACACTGAATAAACGACATCCAAATGTATTAGTTGTACGACCACGAAAGGTTTACTGCTGTTTAAAGGTTTTTCGAATTTACGTAACATTACGTGGATGCATGTTACGTACAGATGTTTTATGAACACTTTTGTCATTGGACAGACTCGAATATCTTCAGTGAACATGATTTTCGCATCGAAAATCGCACAATTTTCGAAAGATTCTCATCGCTTAGTTTATAATGAAATTGACTGAATTGCTGACTCGACTACAACCGAAACTACTTCGTGAATATCTATAACTAGTTTTTTGGCTATTAAATAGGATATAAATATTCTGGAAAAAAAAATTATCAGTTCTTTAACTAAATATTTCGGTCATTTAAAACTTGATTTATGTCCCTTCATCGAATCGCACAATTTCTTAAACACTAAACTGATTTACTTAAGAAAATAAATTTTACACCGATCGTAATAATTGTTATGTTATTAAATATAGTTTAGATTGGCCATTGAAGAAGAGTAATCTATCAAAAATAAACAAATACTTCGTAATAAAAAAACTACGAATCTTTGATATCGGGCATCTCACTCTTTCTTTGCAAAGCCAGTCCTGGGTGTAAATGAGCGCGGCATGGCAGAAAGACCTCGGCTTGAAAAAAATGCAAATTAGGGAACCAAGATAGATTTCTCTGAACGTATATTTTTAATGTTTTGTCGTTTTTGAAGTGATGCTTCTTGTGACACACGAATTTCAAAAATGGTGTGATTGGGATGAGAGGGGAGTGTGTTTGATATAAAATATTATGTCATACCTACAATACAATTTCGTTAAATAATCTATGGTCGATATATAATGTGAAAAACTTTCGTGTAAAACAATAATAATATGAACACTGAAACATTTCGATGCTTCGCTCCCATCTTCTTAAGACAAATAGGTATATTATCCTTCAAAATTCTATGAATTCCATTATTTCCGAATCTTCACATAGGTAAATACCCATTGGAGCCATAGAAATAGAAAAGAGTTCTGGAACGCTCACCTCCATACTACGTGTACACTGAACGCGTCCACGGCAATGCGCGTTCCTTTTCACTCTAGCCCGTAAGTCCGTCTCACTCGCGCCCGCGAAACGGATTGAAGACGTGTGTTGCTTACACTCGATCAGTCCTTACTTTTTCATATGTCAATAATTTGAACTAATTGGAAATACGATTACACCTAAGAAATTTCACTTCTCTTGTGTGTTCCAAGCATTCACCAGTGTTTTTTTTTTAGTTGAGAAGTAAACTTTTCGTGGTGGTACCTGCTATCTGAACATAATTCGTGTAAACTTGACTGAAATTAAAAAAAAAATAGAATATAATGTTGAACAAGTTCGTGAAAGCCATATGAATAAGTAAATGTAAAAAATATTTTATACCGCAAAGGTAAAATAATTTGTTATTGCACCTGCGTAAAATACACCTACGCGTGTTCTCTCGCCTTAAAATTTCCGCTACCCTCGTATTAGCGAATTTCTTATCTTCCCGCTTTTATGTAATATTTTTTAGTTGTCTATGGTATGGTATCATAAAATTTTTGTTGTCAATGGTATCAGCAATGGGCTTGGAACAAAATTTTAAAGTTTTCCTGATGGCCATTAAAATTAAAAGCTATAGAATAAATAACCTTTCATAATATCATTTTTTTTGCTATTTATGAGTTTGCCTGATGTTTATCAAACTTCTGCCGACGTTGAAATTGTCCCTGAGACGTCATCCGGGCGATTGAGCTTGTTGCGCTATTGTTGCTTTCTACAGTAGAAAACCAAAGCTAAAACTAAAGAAAATATATTGAGGTAAGGTCACTATATCAAATGAAATAACAGTTCTCATAAATCAATAAAAAATTATGCTTTAATTTAATTTAGAATAATGCAAATAGTAAATATCTAGCCAGTTGATGTTACAGGGACATTTTATGAATCCACTTTTAGAGAAAAGTAACTTAAAAAATGGCAGACTTAATATTTTTTTAGGAATAAGACATAATAGACTATATAATAATATATATTCGGAAAGGAATATAAAAACTAAATGTTAAAAATTTTGGTCTAAGCCCTTTTTTTTGTGATTGTAAACGTTCTTACGGCACACTGATTAATAAATTAAACCCTCAGAAAACATATTCTGTGTGGATAGTAGTATCCCAGAAAGAAAAGAATATTTGAAAAATGTATAGAAATGAAAGTTGAGTATCTTTTTATATTCTTTTAAAGTCTTCAGATACCAAGCTAAGAAAACATTATGTTTGTGCGGTCCGGAACTATACAACTATACTATAAAGTAGTATAATTATTATTGTTTTTGTTTGGAACTATAGTATAAAGTAATATAATTAGTATTGTTTTAAATAAAACAGTAATTTTTTTCTTGTAATTTACAAATTCAAGGTCACCTAATGTTAATAAATTCATGGTTCTTAATTAAGTTTTACAATTATTCTGTATATTTACGCATAAACTGACGCCACAGTTTCTCAAATCTGATGAGCTGTTCGGTCGCTAAAGCTGTTGCAAACATATTAAAGGATACTAAGTGAATCATTCGATACTAGAGTTTCACACCATGGTTCTCACCGCGGCCTAATGACGTCAAAACTACATGTATGTAACTTAAGGTTAAGTCTCTACTATCGTATATTTACTTTTAATATAATGATCTTCGAAAGAGTAAAGATATTTACTGTTGCAAAGAATAAATGACGTCCCAAATGATGTGTAAAATGTTAAAACTAACATTTCTCTTTTCTCTCGCGAAATATATTATGACCCATATGCGTCACATAGTATTGAAATCTAGTTTATAATAATAATAATATCTGGGACATCCCACACAGCGCCATCTAGTCCCAAAGTAAGCAAGTATTAAGCTTGTATTATGGGGTACTAGACAACTGATATATATATATATATATATACTTAAATATTCTTTTTTTTTATAATGTATACATATATAGATACTTTTACACCCAGACACGGAACAAATAGACATGTTCATGCGCACAAATATCTGTCCCGGGCGGGCATCGAACCCGCGACCCTCGGCTCCGCAGTTAGGGTCTCTAACTACTCGGCCAGCCGGTCAGTCAGTCAGTTTGATTTTAGCATTGATATATTATCACATGGATGCGACATCATCATAATTGCTCACGGTTCGCTACATTAACAGCATAGAGTAAATTAATTTGACAGCAGCATTGTTTGTGTTTGACAGCGGCAGCAGAAAAAAAACATTGATGTTTTAATTTGTCTAGGAAAGTGCATCTCTACAGCTTAAAACGACTTCACAATAAATAATTTAAATTTCGCCAAAACGCGACCGCACGTGCCACGCGAGACTTGTACGGCGGAACGTTTTGTGACGTCAGATATGCCCACCTTCGGTCGCCTCACTCGACGAAGATTGGTATTGAAACAAGCTTTGTCGAGCGTATATGTACGAGGACAGACAGATAATTTAATAAAAATAGATTCGTTGGCACTGGCCAGTTATTTTGATAGATGTATTATTTTTTTTTTAATATTTCCACTAAACGCAAGAGTTGAATGTCAGGAAATCTCGTAACTACGATATCACCACTTAAGACATATTTTACTTAATAATTATACTTATTATAATAAAGTCAATAACGCCGCGCGGGGATGACGCGAGTAAATGGGAACGGATAACGTAGCGCTCATAGTAGCGCCATAGCAGTAACCGCTACAAGGAAAAAGTGCAAGCACGCCCAAATACGAAATCTTTAAAAAATCATTGTAAAGCTATTTTAACAGTTAGAGATATACTTTCTTTGGATAAAGTTTAAGTTGGTGCACTTAGATTGCGATAAAATTATAAATAAGTACCATTTACAAGCTTATTGTCAAATTAGACAAAGAGGGCAACACTGCATGGTTAGGTCAGGCATAAACTTTGGGTTGCAAGAAAGAAACAGAAACAATCCTCTGATAGCTTTTAAAACTTTTTAATTTATCAACCGATTTTTTTTTTAGATTTTGTTCCCATGTCAGGTCAATGTTTATATTTTCTTGATAAATATAATATTTTCGATGAGTCATATCTACCCTATTGTTCAATTGACCTTCTTTGATTAATTGCATTCAAATTTTTTGTTATTGTTTTGTCGCTAGATGAAACCGAATGCCAAAAAATAAACTGAACAGTCCAATAAAGTACTCAATAAAATGTAGTACAATATAATAATATTTAAGCTAGAAATAAGTTGACTTTTTCGTTCAATTAAAAAGAAAAAACGATTGTAAAAATTTGGGCTACAGAATTTTTCTTTTTAATATTTTGTGCATCTGTAGAATGGTGAGAAATATATTCTTTACGTTATATTGATATAACTAGATATTTTGTAATATTTCATTGGAATTATGCGCCACAGACTTTAATATCTTTTCTAGAATATGAATGGAAATCATGTTTACAGAACAAAATTAATATAGATAGATCTCTGAAGAATAATTTCGAGTTTGGAAAAATATATATATGAAATTTCTATTAGAGTTGATACCCATAATAATGAATTTTGTAAAAATTATTAGTTTGACGCATGTTATAAACCTGATTCATAATTTACATTAAGTGAAAGTTGCCTGTGTATGTGTTGACCGCAAACTAAAAAAAAAGGAAAGACAGGGTGCTGCTAAAAGAATGTTGAAGCATTAAAACCTTGCCGATTCGGTTGTAATACACGGAACAAGCATGCACACATACACACAAGTAAGTAACAACGGTTTGAATACGCTCTCGCAACGTAATATGTGCCCGTTCTTCTAACGCAAATAACGCACTGTGCAGGCTGACAGATCTGACAACAATTATGCCATATAATAATAATATCTGGGGCATCCCACACAGTGCCATCTAGTCCCAAAGTACAATTCCAATCAAAATTTATGGCGGATGTGAACATAGACACAAGTCGCGTCACAGTAACCAGTTTTAGGTGTAGCGGAACGCAGTGGAGCGAGGGGCATATGACTGAACCTGCGCAAGTACGCATAAAGCCTTGTATCCGCCATAAAGTTTGATTGAAACTATAAGCAAATATTATGCTTGTATTATGGGGTGCTAGGCAACTGATGAACTTACTTAAGTATTCTTTATAATATATATATATTTTATACCCAAACTCGGAACAAATAGACATGTTCATTCACACAAATATTTGTCCCGGGCGGGGATCGAACCCGCGACCCTTGGCTCCGTAGTTAGGGTCTCTAACCACTCGGCCAACCGGTCAGTCAGCCATATTAGTTCATGTTGTATGAGAGTCTATGCGTTTAATTTTAAATATAATTTTTTATGATATAATGTTTTTTTTTAAGTACTTTGGAATAAAATACTGGAAATCTGAAATGTATGTGTGTATATGGAATGTACAATGTCTATTGGAAATAATTGTGTATGTACAGCTTTAGCATTCTGCAGTTAAAGAGCGATAATTAAAAGAATCCTTAGAATGTGTCCTGTTTGTATGCCACAGGCATATATCTCCGCCATCTTTCTTCAATCCTGGTGCAATTTGACAGATAATGTCTTATAATAATAATACCTGTCACCCACCCACGCAATGCCATCTAGTCCCAAAGTAAGCGTAAGTATTGTGCTTGTATTATGGGTACTAGACAACTGATATACATATTTAAAAATGTATTACCTACGACATCCTCATCATTTTTAATAAAAGAACCAGGGCTCAGGGACATGTTAGTATAGCCAACCATAGTGGGCGATATCTTGCTGTGCGCAAAACGAGGAACGTTTTCGAAAGTCCAACTCGCATACCGCGAGAAACTCTCTTTCTTTTTTTTGGTCTGTGGTCTCAACACAAGAGGGAAAATCAGAGACAACAGGCTGTAAAAAAAAGTTCTAATGTACCTTACCACAAACATACAGAACGTAAGCTATTAAGTACAACATGTGTTGCCAAATAGTCACTCGAGAACTTTTCTACATACCTAGATGAATGTGAACTGTCAAAAGCTTTTATAAAAAGGTGTATTAAAATTCATTTGACGAGAAAGGTTTTCGTGAACATATTAGGTATACGGAAAAGGAGCTTCTTGTTCCATATCCATGGCAGTAATATGCACCTTTATATGTTTGGTGAGAATTTATGTATGAAAGTTTAGTTTGATGCAGTCGCATAATATCTAGATGCCAGGTATTTTTCGTTATTTTCAAATTTAACGATATTATTTTACAATGTACAAGTTCTTTATATATACCTATTACTAAAATCATTTCTTTAATGTACAGTTCCAATCAAATTTTATGGCGGATCCGAACATAGGCACAAGTCGCGTAGCAGTAACCAGTTTTTGGTGTAGAGGGACACAGTGGGGCGAGGGGTATATGACTGTACCTGCGCAAGCACGCTTATAGCGTTGTATTCCGATCCGCCATAAAGTTTGAGGCGAACTATACCTACACCAAAAATTATGTAATAAACGACAATCATTTTATGTATGTGAGGATTTTAGTTTAGTTGGTAGATTTCACTTTTTGAAGTTTTATGAACTGCTGGTGCATAAGTAAGACTATTTAGGTAGATATGGCAATCGGTCCACCAATAAAATTTGTTTTGTTACATTAACAAACTTATGTTGTTTTATTTCTGAACCTTTCGTGTAATAAAATACCTAAGGGGGTAAATTTATATAGGGTTGTACTTCCTAGGAAAGTTGACATCTGTCTGACTCTATTAGTTGTAGAAAGAAGGGAAGGTTGACGTGTCCTCAGCCCACAGACAAGTCAACCTTATAGACCACGCTTTGACAGGGAGTAGCATTCGCCAAGGCTATGTAGTGACACTACATAACTCCGTCTCTTGTGAGCGGTCAGTTGGGAGCACGTCGGAAGCCATTAAATTGTCAATTTTGAACGAGCCAATGAAAACTAGCCTACCTCTCCCCGCACCCCGCCACTTTTTGGCGATTTCGTTTTCGTACCTTTATTAAAGCGTGGTCTATAGGTTGACTAGTCTGTGCCTCAGCCGCACCTCGCCGACCAGTAGATGTTGTAGTAAAACAAAAATGAATTTACTAATAAAATAAATTTAATAAACTTTATACAATAATTATTTACAATATTATAGAACACAAGTCTATAGGATGACTTGTGTACCTAAGTGCGGTGGTAATGAGTTTCTACTGGTAAGGATTCGTGTAATTACAAGGTATTTTATTGATTTAACATGCGTCGTTTCGCTACATGATTGGCTTGGCGTGTTTCGACAATTTTGTGTTTTGGCCAATCAGAAAACATTTGATGTCATTCGAGAATCCAAAATATTTGAGCCGTGCGATGTCACAAGTACTGAGCCAACAGAAATATTGTTTTTCAAATTATTTGATGATAACGGAAACTGTTGCGACATAGAGGTCGCCGATTTGGACTTTAGTATAAGCGGTCAATACCCTTATTTACCTAATACACATGCTTTTATAAGTACTGCACCTTTAAGTGAAAATAATTGTACCTCTTTCTCTCTGTCTACCTTGGAGGGGCCTTAACGTAAGGTATGATTGTAATTTAGTATTTTTCTATAAAAGCGTGTGTCGTGATAGCTCAAAGCGCAACGAACCTGTCTCAAATTTATATGGCCCCATAGGGCCATGGTTCGAATCCGGGCGTGTACCAATGAGTTTTTCTGACTTAAGTACATAACTATCGCTGAATCCGTGCTTCGGAGAGCACGTTAAGCAGTCGGTCCCGGACGCTGTCAATAGATGGCGGTCGTTACAGTCCCCAACCCGCAGTGGAGCAGCGTGGTGGTTTTAAGCTCCAAGCTCCCCTCCTCACCCTGGGGGAGCCCTAAGCCCCTGCAGTGGGGTAAAAATGGGCTGATGAAGTGAAGTATAAAAGCGTAGCACTTTTTTTTCTTAATAAATAAGCGGATTTAATTAAATCTTTAAATCAAGAAAAAAATCGTTTATTTACAGCCTGAGGGCATCTCAAGACAATTGGAACAAGTACAAATAAGATTGTTACATTGTTCCGCTATGGAGTTCCAGTGTCTACCTTCCAGCTCCATATTAAACCCTGAAACCATTCATGGCTAGAATACATCTTAATACTATTGCAATAAGTTCAAACGGTTAGGATATGTTCTTCCAAGACTGTTCTGTTATGCAGTTCCAGTATCTACTGTCTATAATCCTGAACGTGGAACCATAAGAGTTGTGTACTTTTGAGATCCTGTATCACTTTGGCACTAGGTATGGTTTTCTGATTTTAGTTCACGGACTTGATCCGTTGAGTTCAGGCACCGCTGGTGCTTTGGCTGCTATGATGATCTATCTAGGTGATCGCTGACATTGCTGTTATTTATACCAGTTAAGGAAATTATTATTTCAAAAAAATTAGCTCTTATGAAGAACGGGTTCAAAAAAATGGAGCATCTACCATATTCACCAGATCTAGTTTCTTGTGATTTTTACCTATTTCCCAAGCTTAGGCATAGAATTTGACAAGATGAGAGTGCTGTTGAAGCATTTTTCGAAGGCAAATTTTCGAAGAAATAAGATTTTTCAAATGATTTATAAGGACTGATGCCACCCTACCAGACTTTGGGATCCTGCGATGATTTTCGGTTTATCTTTTTTAATGCGACATAATTTTTAACAGATAAGATGATGGCAGTAATAAATGAGCATTTTGACAATAAACCGGAATATTTTATAACGGCTTCCATACCATGCCATCAGCCCATTAATGCCCCACTGCAGGGGCTTAGGCCTCCCCTCGAGACGGGGGGCTTGAAGCTTAATCTACCACGCTGCACCAACGCGGGTTGGTTGATTGTAACGACTGCCATCGATTGATGGCAACCGGGATCGAAGATTTAACGTGCGCTCCGAGGCACAGTGAAAGTTATGTACATAAGTTAGAAAAAACTCATTGGTACATGCTCTGGAATTCGAACCACGGAAAAAATCAATGGGCCCTGAAGGGGAACTGCTTTAAATCCTTAAGATAGATTAACTTACTGAAGGGAAACATTATTTTTAAAAAGCAACAAAATCGCGTTCACAGATTTATTGAAAAGCTTACCTAAACCAGGAATCGAACCAGCTAAAAATTCGAAAAATCAACACTCGCTATTTTATTACACTCATTTTGATTATAGTACACTATTAAGTATAAGCTCGCTAATTTATCTCTAAGTAGGTATCTTGTTAAAGACTTAGATAAGAAAATTGTTTCATTGGTAATAATGTATTCACATTTCCTCCTTGGGCGTTCTGACGAAAAGTTTAAGATGGAACGTTTAACTTTTTTTTCCTTCATTTTGGACATTTTCATCGAATTAAGCATATTTAAGGCGTAGGTATCAGGAACAAATTGATTTATTAAAAGCATATACTTTTCAAACGAGAATTGCAATTCAGTTTTACGCAGTGGTATGATGAGAGGTATCCAAACAGACAAAATTAACGTTTCGAAAAGTTTTGTCTCGATTGGTGAAAATTTTTGTGAATAGTGGAAGTTTTGAAAAACGTTAAAAACACCCACAGCAAAAAAATTTAGACTTTTCCAATTTTGATCTAAACATTTTGACATACCTACCTACTTTGTTACCCGAAAATTTCTAGTAGGGAAGCTGCTCAAGAGATAGGTACCAGCCATATTTGTATAGTACTTTTAGAAATTATATAGACGAATAAACGATAAGACCAAGAGCCCATATACAAAAGTCTTTCGTTTTTGTGATTTTTTTTATTTATTTCCGTACACGTTACAATGTGAAATAACATAATTATCTTGAGCTGTTTGTTATTTGCGTCTTCGAGTCATCGTAGCAGATCTATGCGGCGTGACAACAATGAGCTAGATTGGTGTACAATTTCCAATGCCTTCACTGTTGGGGGCTGTTAATTAATTAATTTTTCTTACTAACTTTTGACCCTTTTCTCCCCCTGTGTTAGAATAAATAAAATTTGTTTACTCCCCCCCTTACCTACCTTATTTCTAATTTTTATGTGAATCAGTCCGGGCCTCAGGGACTCGACAACTAATCGGCAAGTGGATCAGCGACTGGAACTGGACAGCGACAGCGCAAATTTACCTACTCTGCGTCGGATCCTCGGTCTCATAACGTCATCTACATCCACCTATTTAACGATGTCAACATTAATGTCCTTCATGTGGCACATAACTTCATTACTCCTCCGCTACTCCGCCCCATCTTTAATTTGCGGCTAAAGCCTGCTCTTTTTTAGGGTTCCGTAGCCAAATGGCAAAAAGGAACCCTTATAGATTCGCCATGTCCGTCCGCCCGTCTGTCTGTCATGTTTCTCGGAAACTATTGGCAATATATAGATTGAATTTGGAAGGTGGGTGTAATCTATGAACCGCTACACAACGACGTAGTGAAATTAAGAATTTTTTTTTTTTGGGATAGGGCGCCATACATGTAACTGAAGTACGGTAAAAAATTCGTCGTATATTAACGCGAGAGGTACCAAACGATAGGTTTTAAAAATGATATCAAGATTTCAACAGTTGTTGAGATATGCACTCCTAAAGTCCTAATTTTTGTGTCATATGTCCCCCCCCCCCCCCCCCCTCTACAAGCTAAACCGTTGATTTTGAATATGTGGAAAAAGTTTATAACAGGAGTATATATAACGTAGTTAAAAGGAAAGCTATCACAGCTAACTAGACTATTATTTAACGAGTAATAGATTAACTTGTATATATTATAAATTAAGTATCTATATACAGTATGAATATCATCATTTGCTTGTCCCAAATTTAGCGTGTTGTACTGATTGTTTTCTTGACTTTTAGACAATAAGTGCAAGAAAAAATGTCATACATGAAAAACATGACAAAAGTAAATTAATTCCCAGTCTCGTCAACCCTGCACACCGAACAGATTGTTTCTGTCGAGTGTAATTGGACAAATTTTGTATCGGCTCGGCTTCTACCTCGTGCTTATAAACACCTCGACTATAATATGCAGCTTACCGTACTTGCGTAATAATGTACTAATATAGTATAATATAATGGGATAGTATTGTCGCGGTTACACCCTTTTAGAGCTTAGCGGACCGGACTATACACGGTGAGGTTTTAATGACCAGCTAAATTTTAATATAATGAACTTTGATAAAAATCCGTTGGCCGTCTTGTTCCTTCTTAGTATCGTTCAATAGGAAAATATTCAGTTAAGACTACGTAAACCTACGTAAACCAAAACTACCAATATACTAGTCACCCTTCACGAGGGCGCCAGTGCACGTACACGCGCCCCGCCCACATGTACCATGCCCCGCCCTTTCGCTCTATGTATGTAGAAGGTAGCCAAATTTTGTTAAAAAATATTTAGGACATAATTATTGATTATGAAAATTTGACTTATATTTTTGTTTACGTAATGAGGTCTATTGGTGATAGGTACCTAACATCTAGAAAATTTTTGGCTGGTTACTAAAATCTCATCTGTATATAAATAATTGGTTAAATGTTTAAATCCTATACTTATAGGTATCGTGCTGTAGCACTTTTGAAACGCAATATTGTTAAAACACAAAAACAAATAGGGTCAAAATATAAACACCGATATTCAGAATGACACCATATTTTATTCACATAATTTTCATAACACCAATTTGTTACCAAAATAAATGTTTTTTTTTTTCATTATTATTATTATTAGCCACACGCACATATCCCATAACAAATATTGACCCTAATAGCTAATGTGAACCTAGCCTGTTATTTTACATTTAGATTTTTTCAACTCGGAACTACGCGCAAGAGGGTCAAAGTAGCGCGTCACACCTCAGCGAATTTTCCCGTTGTCATGAGCCCCCACTGAGCCCCACACTTAAGTGTAACGCGCATCATTTTGACGCTAGAGCGCTATTCGGGTTGACATTAACTATATGGCCACACGAGCGCCTTCTCCTCAAAATCGCCAACTTAATCGTATAAAACTGAAAAAATAGCTAAAAAACAAATCACTTTCAAGACGGGACCCGATAGCGATTCGAGGAAAAAACCTCATAAAATACAGCCTTGAATATTTCTACAATTAACTTAAACGATGTAACATCTTCGTATCCAAAATAATATTAAGGAAATCAAACGCTTTTTTACATGCTAAAATTATTACCTAAGTATATAGACCGCCTCATGATCGTTTCCTACTGAAATACCTATTCATTTATATATATATATATATATATTTTATACTATTTTAAATTGGACTCATTTTCGTTCCCTATAGGGTTGCATATTCTATTAAAAAATACATTAGCAATTTAGCAAAACTGGAACTGAATATTATTTTCATTGAAAACTTATTTAGGTATTTTATACAGGAGCTGTTCAAGTATTAGAAAAAATTTCTATATAGAGACACATCTGTAAATATTAATTTATGAATTATTTCATTAACTGCATTACAAGGCAATAATTGACTGGATAAATTATATAAAAAAAAAAACATGGACAATCTTAAATTGAATTTCACGAGAGAATATACACTAATATGTTCATTAATTGTGCATTTGTTAACCATTGAAGCCTCTATTCTATAAACTGAAAATACAGAAAAAATTAAATTTAAAAAAATATATATTTCACTCAGGGTGCATCACAAACTATATTTAATATAGTTGTGTAATTTACTAGGCAACATTTAAAACAGTTTGTAGCACTAAGTATGAAATATTGGGAATTTTACCAGTCTGATATTGTAAATTATTAAAGAGTTCGTGTAGTGTATTTCACATTCTGAACATACGAATTGGAGCGTGTTATGCAGAAATAATTAAAACAGTATTTTTTTTATATTGTTAAATTATTCCATTCCTAATTCCTACTTGGATCTTTATTTTTTGCTGAACTTTGTGTATCAATGTTTGCATTAAAAAATTTAAAAGATATATCCAAATTTAACCCTAGATATTTCAAAACCCGTTTTGAATATGGAGTGAACCGTTTCTGCCTAACTCAGCCCAATTTTAGATACAGCGCTCTGCATTCGAATATGAACAAAGGGACCAAAAAAATCATACTGGGTAATTGTACAAATTACCATAAAGAATAACACTTGACCACGTGATGCAGAATAGCAGGATTGCAGCCATTGTCCAAAGACGAAGAACTAAAGCACCCGTTCGCTCTTTTGGTGACAAACTGTAGAAAAAAGGCCTAATGTGTGATTTCTGATAGTAAAACACCAGAAGAAAAAGAACAGATGGTAGATCTTTCTAAATATTGCAGCCTTTGGCATTGCTCATTATGGCAAACGTTGATTCTTTGATACAAAATGATTTCAACAAATTTTTTAAAGTGCAAGAGCTGTTGAAACACAATTTTTTTATAAACCTCAATTTCATTAT
Source organism: Luffia ferchaultella (assembly GCA_949709985.1). NCBI lineage: Eukaryota > Metazoa > Arthropoda > Insecta > Lepidoptera > Psychidae > Luffia > Luffia ferchaultella. The sequence goes on along the minus strand of OX453252.1, from coordinate 6,143,863 downwards.
GACAGATAAGTAAATAAGAAAAAAAAGATGGCTTGATTCTTATATAGCAATCCTGCTGATGTCTACACACGTTTTCACTTTTTTGATAATAATGCACTAGACATTCTTTTTATCACATAAAAAAAAACAATACTTTAGCCATTACCGTTCAGTTCACAATGTGAGAAAATTTAGGCAGTCCATCATAAGAAATAAATACAGTATGCAAATTGGCACTTGAGGGATCTATAATATATATTTATTTATTTGCAAAACTATAGTAAAGCAACTCTATTATATTATATTATATCTCGGCTAGTTATACTAATGTTAATAAATTACAATCAGTTATGAAAATTCTAAGGCACTATAGTGTCGACCCACAATTTTATGTGTGCAGAAAAATTTATAAATTTCTATTCAAAATCAAATTCCATACCGCACACATATTGAATAATATCAAATTTTAATATAATATTTTATAGCATTTACATAATTATCATAGACTTATGTATACAAATAATATAATGTCATAATTCCTAGTTAAGAAATTGTGACATTATCACATAAATAGTAGCAAGAAAAAATTACTGACTAAAATTGTTTTGATTTTAATTTGAATCTTGACTAATGTACAAAAAATTCAAAAATCAATCACAATGCTGAGCTTCAACATGCAACTTAGTCTGCTTGCTTATTACTTCGCTTACCAACTTTGTAATATGGTGTCCACCACAAATCTTTTTTTAAAGACAGTTTTCATTTTATCGAGACACTTTGATTTTGTTCGATAATTACCTATTCGCTACTCGTTAACCATATGTGGTCAGATTGAAGGTGACGACCCATTTAATTAACAGAGACAATTGATTGATGACTAGTTAAAAGGTTAAATGATTAAAACCCACAAAAGATCAATCAGTATGACACACACTGAAAGGAATCTATTGGGATATTCCCGAAAATTATTTCATTTCTCTATTTTATTGAAACATTATCAATTCCAAATAAGTCGAATATGTATGATAGATTTACGTTTATTGTAAAACGACACTATAGTGCACAAAGGTAGATTAACTGGACATAAATTAATTTGATCACACACCCTTTTTTTATTTTATAACCTAATTTATTGAGGAACATTTACATATACAAACAATCCATTGTTTTACAACTACCTGATGCGATTCGAAAAAAAAAAACATTTTTAAGCTTATCATTTATTACAAAATATCGAGGTAAGTATTATTTTCATCTTTATTCGATTTCACAAAGGCTTGATTCGTTTACTTTTATTCGCTATAGAAATTTCGATTTTGTAATAAACAAATTTTATCGATAATTATACCTATCTAACGCAAACAGCTAAAAACTACAACAATATCGAATACAATTAAAACTGATCGTAAATTTTGAATCTTACGATTAAACGTTTTATGTGATATATTTTTTTAAATCACTTTTTATTGATAAAATCTTCGGAACCCTGCCGTCAGTCTTACGTACATCCAAAATTAAATTTATACATTTTCTTTTACAAATATGTTTATTCCGAGAAAGAATAATTAAAATAAGACGCACAGGTGTAATTATGCTAACTTTAGGAACCAAAATTATTTACTACGGATATATTAAATTCACTTGAATACTTGGGACAAAGTATTTTCTTGATTGCTTATATAAACCATTTTGTTTTTGTGAATCAAATTCATTTTCATATAATAACTGTACAAACTTCTCACAGTCTATATAAGAAAGCACAAGTGAACATTTCAATTATTGCTATATTAAGCATTGTAAACATCTCACAGTTACTCCAAAACTCACTTTGTCAACAACACTATAATTTCTATATTATAACGTTCCATAGCTTCATTTGAAAGGGCGATTTTAGCGAGTTATAAATTGAAAAGAAAAACTCCTATTCTCAATTTACATATATATTTACACCATATTTTGTATAAAACTAACTCACTAAGTTGAAAATACATTAGCAGTGAAAAATACCAATTAGTCTATATTAATTAACAAATCTTTCACTAAATTCTTTAAAAAAAGCTCCTATTCATTTAGTATAGATAAATATACATCACTGTTGTCGTAACGTTGTTTGTAAATTCAGATGTTAAAAATAGCATAGCCGTTAGTACTCAAAACAAAAAAGTTTTATTGACCGGAAGTCCTTTATGACAATTTAAACAAGAAAATAGGTAATAGTAAACAGACAACCTGAAGAATCCAGCTGGATGTGAAAACCGAGGACGGTTTCAGAAAGAAGTACAGCAGTTGGTAGAAAGAAACTGAAGATTATGATGGCTAGCGGGTATTCATATTTCAAGATTATGTCACATAACTACGAAACAAAGATATCCGATTGATTGAATGATTACCACCACTCAAGTTGGCCACACGATGTTTAAGAATAAGAATAAAAAATAACCGACAACAAATCTTCAATTTGACACAAATTTTTCGATACTAAACGAATATGTCTTGCAGCGTCGATTACTATTAATATTTTTAGTACGATTATACAACATTTTGCACTATAACACCAACACACAGATCTAACTATGCCAGTTGACACTATAATGCACAATACTGTTGAAATTAAAAAAAAAAAGCATTCACACCTAAATCGAAACCCGAGATCCACCCCTAAAATTAAATTACATACTTAATCTGACACTGCGATAATCATCACAAATAAAAATCATAATGCAAAACACAAATTGAACTGGTGAACTTTACACTAATTACATACCAAACGAAAAAAAAAAGATACCACACAAAAAACACAGCAAACATTCCGATATTATTCATATATAAATTATTGGTGAGGTGTTTCCATTTTTTTTTATACAATAAATATATTAACTGTATTTAAACACTTATACTGTATGTAACGATATTTACAACCCAAGCCGTCTGTATCCCGCATTACATTTTTTTTCCATTCCTACCACATCAGTTCAGAGCACCTCGAAAGTACATTAACTCAATACTGGCTCATCTCTCGCGTATGTAAACGCAAACAAATCGTCCTCAGCAACAAAGAATCGCATTTCGATTTTGAAATAAGCGGTGGATCATACTTAAAAAAAAAATAAAAGAAAAATTATATGCGCAACTGTAAGGCGGGTTAAAAAGTAAAATTAATAAAAACTCTATACCCGGCATTGCTTTATCAGTGAAATAAACTGTACATTTTTAAATATGATGCACTATTTATCTCAAAAACGTATTTTTATACGTTAAACACGTTTTTGTATTACAATGGCGACGAAATATTCAGACAACCGTACACACGTCGTAAAGAACTGGTATTTTTATTTTTTTATTTCCTAATTCTGATACCATTATTCATTTACTGAACCAGCTCAAATATTAACCGAGTACATTTGGACAACGTAAGCGCCATTTTGTCAATTAAGATAAATTTTATGTTTATTTCTTGAAAGGGCTGTTATCAGACCAATTAAGAAGGAATTGAATTCGGAAAACGTTAAATGGCGGATTTTTACAAGTTGACACAAGAAAATAGGTAACCCTCGCATGCGCAATCTAGCAGAACTCTCAAAGAAGACGACGCTTCAATATTTTTTATTTGCGCTCGATGTAGAGAACCCTAAATGAAAAAGCTTTGTTAATTCATATTGAAGGACTTTAGTTTCTGAATCAGATACACAATTCAAATACCTACCAACTTTATGTCAATCCATACAACAGTGAACAAAGCGAGAATTAATCGACAGTAACACACAATTCCAAACGTCCATTCAACAGACAAAAAGGTATTAAAATAATTTGAAAATCACAAACTATCGCAAGTTCCGAATAATTAATGAAATATTTCATGATAAAAGTTTGAGCTGATCAATAACACAAAAAAAAAAAAAAACATTTTTACAAGACTCAATACATAAAGACATAATTTCTGATTATGCAGTTTTGAAGCTATTTTAACTACTATACATAAATTTTTTATGAAACTCATTTTTCAAATTCGGAACGTTCAGCATAAATTATGCATATTCTTTCGCATAAATTTCACACATCACACTGTACAAATTCAAGGCAATATTGTAAACCATGTAGATTGCGTCTAATTACGATTGCTTATTAATTCTCATATATTTTCAAGTAATTTTTAAAAATACTTTTTTTAAGACACTTAGAGATTCCAACAAAATGTATGGTGACACGTACAATTCATGATTTTTTTTTTTACATTTTTGTTTTAATTTAATTACAAACACAATGTTCACGAAAGAGTTACCCAAATTAGAAACAAAATAATTAACATAATCCTAGGTACATAATACTATAAGTTCACTATACAAATTTACAATTAATTAGATTTTCGTTTAACGTGCAACGAATTAATCATCAAACGATTAGAATCTTATTTCTTCTTAAACCTATTGAGATAACGATAAATCAGAAACAAAATCCTAAATATTTTATTTTAAAAGTCACAGCTGTTTGTAAATCACGCTTTTCATTTACGACAGCAGTGCGTGAAGATCCCGTGGTCCCACCAATTTGACCTACTGGAAGGACCATGGTACACCACATGTATCCGTTGTCCTACTGGACGTAGACCTGAGCATAAAATGATTTTGAATGTGTACAGCATCAAAGAGAATTTTATTATTCCAATTTTATTCACTTGATAAAAATACAGAAAAATATTGATACTGTCAATCGCCCCTAGTCTAATATGACCATGGGTACGAAGTGGTATACCGTGGTCGTACCAGTAAATCGAATCGGTGTAATCACGGGGCCTTCACGTAGCAGTGACACCGATTGTTCAATAGAACAATATTTGAAACTAAATCAAAGCATTGTATAAACAAAAATTAAACAAAATTCATTTTCAAATGTAATACGATCGACAGTAAATGCTTTTAAGTGCACATGTGAACTTTCTCTTTTTCCACCTAAAGTATATTTAAAATATTTACAATTTACTATTTACAAGTTTTCGTTGTGCTAGCATATACAAAACATCGTTAAATTTACACCCGATATTGTCTACCTTCAGAAAAATTCATTCAAAAACAATACGGTGTTGGTATAGTGCAAATAAAAAATGTCTTTTATATACGAATTTCGCATTTGGTATGTCATGCCGTAGTTTTATGAAAACGCATATATATTATCATTATTCGATGTTGCAGTTCCGGTTAAGCAACATTTTTCATTGCAGACAATAGAAAGCTTTTGATACCATTTAAAAAAATATACTAAAAAAAAAGGTAGATAGTATGCTGTGATATAAAGTATTTAAGCGGCATACTTAACATGTAAGTGAATTCGTTGACGACACATGCTGGCATTATAACTTTTTTTAACACTACAGTATGTGTAACTGTTACGTTTTTGAGGTATCATTGTGTTACCTACTCTGTCCTTTTTGTTTTCTGCCTATAGATTAAATAACTGAAAAATATTAATACCTTTAGACGAAAAAAATTTAATCGATAAGGCAATAAATGGAACCGACACATAAGTTTTATGCGAATGCAACTTTTTCAAACGTGAACACGTTGAATGTCGAATTCTTACGCAATAAAGAAATCAGACTTTATTCATAACACTGATATTATTAAACATCATTAAAACAAAAACGTATATCTTAAAAATAAGATCGATTAATCACGAAGGGTTTAGATTAATCACAATTAATCGGCGATAAGTTAGAGTCAAACCAAAACTTAAATTTATGATTTTGGATTACGATTCTCAACATATTATCATAGACCAAAATTTTACAATACTTCTACACTCAACTATAAAAAGTCTTTACACTACAGCAGCAATTTACAGTGTCCTATGTTTTGGTGTTACAGTGTACATTCTGTCGAGATATACTTAAACATAGCAACGCACTATTAAACTTCAGTCCGCTTTGGATGCAGGTCTGTGTGGTATGGGTAAAGTGTCTTGCCTTCTGTACATAAGCAAGTAGGGCATTCTCGGTAGTTTAGGCTTCAGCACTTGTGAATCGGTCACCAATGTAACCGTTGAGTCATCGTATCTGTAAAAGAAATTGTTAATTTTTAGAATCCTCTAGATTTTAAACCATAACACGTAGAAATAAATGAAAACTCAGTAATCTTATTCAACAGAATATCAATTCAGAGACGAAAAATAATAAAAACATCATTGTAGAACAGTGATAACATACTCGTAAATATAAACTACAATTAATTTTTTTTATAGTCTAACAGTAATAATAATAATAACGCATACATGACAACGTCTAGGCCCCAAACTAAGCATTAGTTTGTGTTTTGGGTACCAAGCGAAGACACCACATACATATAACAACCAAGACCCGATACCAGTATCAATATTCATCATATAAATACTGACCCGACCTGGGATTCAAACCCGGGACCTCCAGCTTTGTAGGCAGGGTCGCTACGCACTGGGCTAAGCGGTTGTCAACAGTGTAAATATATTTAGATTTCAGCTCATGAAATTGTGTCCTCCACAGAAATCAAAATAGATTAGATATAACGTCGTACGCGTGGCCGGACAGTCTGTAGCTCTGCGTAATTTAAGCAAAATATAATGGCAATATTTTTTTCTATACAAGTGTACAGATCGCATCAAACTTTATGGCGGATCTGAATACAACAACGCTTTATGCGTGCTTGCGCAGGTACAGTCATATACCGCTCGCTCCACTGTGTCTCGCTACACCTCCTACAGGCTAATACCTGGTTGTTGCGACGCGAATTGTGCGTACTTTTGGATCCGCCATAAAGTTTGATTGTAACTGTACCAACATTTCTTATTGATAGACTTTATCCTTTAGTGAGTAAGGCTGAAATTGAACCAATAATTTGTACATGAATAGTTCAGTGCTATTTTTTGTATCTATTAAGAAATGTCCTCCTTTCATCAAAATACACAATGCCAGGTCTTATACCGTTACATTTTGTGTTATAATACACAATTAATAGAGTTCAAAATGAAAACTATTTTGTATGATAGCCAAGGTTTTAAGCAGAAAAATTCTCACCTGATCCAACCAGCCTGGCCATGGTAGGTGTCAGTGAGGTAATGACCTTTGACTGCTTCGACACCCTCATGGTAGACGACTGCAAATAGTTTATACATACGTTGCTTCGGCGTGTATTTCTGTTTTGATGACATTATTTCTGTGAAAAAAATACTTTTTTGTAAGTATATGATTTGAGGAGAATGAAATAGTCATGGTTAGAGTGTACACTCAGTAAGTTTTGTCTACATTGCACCAATACTTAATATTGTTTCAGAGACGAAAAATAGTAAAACATCACAGTTAAAGTGTTTTTTTTACATACATTTTAGATTTAGACTATATTAGTTTTTTTTACTCCATCCATATCAGCCCATTATGCCCCACTGCGGGGGTTTAGGCTTCCCCTCAAGGTGACAGTGCTTGGAGCTTAATCCACTATGCTCTTCTTCGGTGTGGGTTAGTCGATTTTAACGACTGACATCTAATGATGGCAACCGGGATTGATGGCTTAACATGTTCTCTGAGGCATGGAGTCAGTGATAGCCATGTGGGTACTTAATGAAAAAACTCAACAACTCACACAAAAGGGGAAGGGGCAAGAAGGTGGGAAGATTAGGGTGGAGGAGGGGAGGGAAAGGGCCTGTGCTAAATCGGGTGGGATGCTATAGGATGTGTGTTAAATTGTAATGCGAGTGGGTATGAGAGCAGGAAAGAATCAGTACATATGTATTATTATAACAAAGAGATGGAAGCAGGAGTTAGATTAGAGTAAAATTGTGAGAAGGAATGAGAACAGTGGTGAGAGCGGAAAACGACTACAAGGGCGTAACGTCTGTCCGAGCGGGCGAAGTCGCGGTCGGAAGCTAGTTTAAACATAATGAATAAACGCAAGTGAACAATTTAAAGAAGGAATTCGTTTAGTTTAGTTTTTTGTTTATCCTTCATAGAAGAGCATAGACAATCAAAATGGAGGCATTGTCATCACTCATGCAAATGACAAGAGAAAAAAACTTGCTTCTAATGTATTTTAATTCAACACGATAGACGGCATATTAAATTAAAAATAGAACAATGTAACATATGTAATGTACATAATGTATGTATACTCACTGGGATCAATTTTCAAGTCGATGGTAAAATCAACATTCTTGACAATCTTGGCTGTGTGACCTTCAGCGTCAAGTTGAAAGCATTTTAGGTGCAGCAACAGAACAACTGGCAGTTGTTCTACAGATAATTGCTGCCATGCGTCGCTCACTCCTTCCAGGACATCTTTGCCAGCCAATAGTTCCAATGCTTCCTTTACACTGTTCGTGCGCTATTGTGAGAATAAATAAATAAGTGTAAATGATTAGTGGTTTAATTAAAGTATGTTCGAAGTTAGAGTACGGCACAGTCAAAGCCCTACAGTCAATATAAACATATATTATAGACACCACGTGATCAAACGCGATAAGCTGCACGGATTACCGCATTTGACCTCGTATAAATAGCAGCTAAAAACGCACAACAAGACAAAGCGCACACGCAGTAGACGTGTGATGTGGACAGTGTTGAGCAGACCTAACACGTACGCCGCGACAAAATTTTGTCGACGCCATATCTCGTCCTGAAAAGAGATATCTATGTCTACCGGTGCTAACTTGGCAAGACTTTTATCTCGTCCCGCTCTGTCACAATTGCAAAAATTACTCGTATACGATAGTTTTGTCTACAAACCCTAACATGCAAACCACATTTTATAGAATTTTGACATTTTAAGCGATATATTTTTCCTCTGCGATTTTTGTTGTCGACAATGATGTGAAAAATATTGATATATACAGTTATTGTAAAATTATTTCGTTATATAAACTACATTTTGTATTAAATGGAGATTCGCAACGCCAACTTATGGCCGTGCCGTATTTATTTGTTGTCGGTATATGAAGAAAGGGAAGCACGTAAAATTGAACGTAAAAGGATTAGAGACATTTGTGATCCATTTAGTCTGAGAGATAGTGAATTTCATGCGTTGATGACATGTCCATGTTTAATATATAGTTAAACTAATAAAACAGAAAACATATTTAAATAGGTAATAAAAGTATGTACACAAATTCTACGTTCTATTAGACGTGTACGACGTGCACAATTTTCCATTTCAAAACCTAACTATTCTGTGGTTTCAAATTTGGTTTTTATCACAGATTTCTAAAAAATAGGGTCGCGTTCATGAAAATTGTAGCGTTCACACAATTCAGACTATAAATTGCTTCAAATTGAAAGAATGAAAAAGAACGGACAAATTGTTGCTACATTAGAATGGCATGTTTTCATTATAGGGTAACATTGGTTTGTCGTCTCGACAAGGCAAAGTCACGGTGAGATATTTTCTCGAGTGAGTCTTGCAAGTTAGGGAAAACGACAAACGAATCGAAATCGACATTTTTTCTCGTCTCGTGTGGCACTTTTGTCGTGTTTCGCATGTCAGCCCTACAGATATGAGAGTAGGCGTCTTACGAACACTTATCAAAATTCTGTTTTTATAAAGTCATAACTATATTGGGCGCAGTCAGGGGACTAGAAGAGATATAAAAAGAATGACCAAGTGCGAGTCATATTCGAACACGAAGGATTCCATACCACCATGCAATATAAAAAAACAAGATTCTTGTGTGGGACCTCTTTAATTTTCAACTTTATTTAATTTTTATTATTTTTGTTGTAGAGGTCATAGTAGTACATACTTCATGAAAATATGAAGTGGAAGCAATGATCTCACAACCACCAATCACCAAAAACGTCGAATAAAACATGTTTCTAGTATGGAAACCTCCTTTAATTTTCAACTGTATTTTATTTTTATTTGTTGTTATACAAGTCATAATAGTACATAGGTACTTCACGAAAATTTGATCTACGTATTACGGTTCAGACGACACAGCCCTGTGACAAACGGACGGACGGACAGCAGAGGCTAGTAATAGGGTTCCCATTGGTACCCTTTCAGTACGGAACCTTAAAAAATCAACCAATGAACGTTGGTTATTTCGCTCGCGGTATATGTCGTCTCCGTTACGACATGGTTACGAATGTTGAGAATCCGTATGAAGCATGCCATGAGCTACTGCTACTGAATGGCGCAGTATGCCCATACTTGGCGAATGATATACTTTCATGGTCGTTGTTCATACTTGGGTGTCACAAAATACATTGTTTGATCGTGTGGATCTGGATTTAAGTAACGTTTACAAACACTATTCACCTCCATATCTAATTGCAGTGTGAAAAAAGGCTGCACAGCGTCGGTTACGTCGTGGTGTGGTGCGCGATGCAAGCGACAGCGCGTGCGGCCTCGAAATATATCTGATAAGGGAGTACGTCCTGCTGACCAGCGACGTTCGATCGCACCCTTGTTCTTAGGGCCCATGACCTGCAGGAAAAATATTGTCTGTTAGGGTCCTATTCGAGTAACAAATAATATGTACATACTCTTTCGTTTGGAAAGTCCTTTTTACATATGTATAGAACACACACAATCATGCTTTCTTGCTCCTGAATCTGTTCTATATTTATGAAGCAATACAATAATACATCAATCTCGCTTAATATTTGATACAAATGCCTCGGCTTTGTCCCACACATGCAGGGAAATTGCTTTCATACCGACGCAGTGAATTCGCACGTCTTGACTTGCGTCGTTCGGGATTTTTGATTTAAGTAGTGTGAATTGCAATTAGAAAAGTCGCTAGAAGTTCACGAGGGCGACTTTATTAAAAAGTATAAAGAAGTTTACAAAAACTCGACCTCAGGAATAACATGTATGTTTTAATTAAATTCTGATTTGGACATCCTGCGAACGAGTAAAAAATCATACAGTGAATCGCGGTACGAATAGCGTCGGTGCGCTGCTAACGCCGTCGCTGGAGATTAGCTGTTAGTTCGTTTGCACTTCGCGGCAGTAGTACTACATAGCGTGAACAATAGGAAGCGCTTTTGACCTTCCGCGATTGTGGTTTCATGTCACAGGTCGCAGTTGCGCTGCTCCCAACTAGCTTTACGTACCTTCCACTCGTCATCGTCGTCGTCTTCTGGGAGTGGTTCTGGTGCGACCACGCCGTTAGGTGGTGCGCCTTCTTTACTCTCTTCGGGCTCGACAAGCTTCACCAGCTGAAAACATAGCAATTAACTTGACACTTGACTTCAGTACAACCAATCTGTTATAATAGAAAATTTATTTCAATAGTTTTAAGTATTGTAATGTATAGCTCTCATTAAATTGTACATAATTAAATTATCTAGTTTGAATCAGTGAAATTTGTGTGTTTGTATGACCCATTTCTCATTGACCTGAAATCTGTTTCAGGCAGCGCAAAGAAAATGAGCCACCATCGAAATATATACATTAAGTCAGTAAAATGTCTCACTCAGATTGAGTGATTTCACTTAACCGCGAATATTCACCTCTTTAACTTTCCTCTACTGTAATGCTGGATTGTACATATTGCGATAGTCGTTAAACTGTATAAATTACACCGAGCATTGAAACATTAATGAAAAAAAAATGAATCCAGTTTTACATTGATATTTATGCCCTCAAAGTTAAATTTAAACAACCCGGTCAAGTGTGAGTCCGACTTGCGTCCCGAAGGTTCCATAACGTATTCATTGCTACTCGCCGTCAGATGATACGTAAACGCACAGACCAATTTTACAATAGCTATTAAGAAATGAGCGTTTTATTTTCAAAATTATTCGAATAGGTTCAAAAACGTTCTATGGCAGGGAGTATATACAGAGTGAGATGCAATCATGCAAGTCAGTAACAATTCCACTGTTATTGTGTGAAGTATCTCAGAAAAATTAGCGATATTAAAACCCATGTCCAACATTGTTTATTATATGATTACCAATCTGGGCATTCTATATAGCAAAGGGTAACTCATGACGCAGTCTCCGAAGCTACAGCAAAGCGGTGGTTTCATTCAGCAGTGGTGGTGGTGATTCCTTGAAGATACTCAAAGCAGTACATGTGATTTGGCTGACCAGCTTGGATGCTCTCATGGCACGGTAGAAAATCATTTACATGCATTGCGGAAGACTTACTAATATGGTGTTTGTGTACCCGATCAGTTAACTAAAGATCAACTAGCCTACCGAGCAGAGATTTGTGTACACCTCATATTGTTCCGTCGTACATTTAACTGGCTCGACCACTTAGTTACTGGAGACGAAAAGTGAGTTGTTTATATTAACCACACACGAAAGCGCCAGTGGCTGGTCGTAAAGAACTAGGTAAATCTATGCGCAAAAATAATTTTCATTCTCGCAAGGTGATGATATCTGTCTGGTGAGAGACATATGGAGTTATATACTGGGAAATTCTTCCTACTAATACCACAATTACAGCAATACTGTACTGCAACCAACTTGAAAATCTGTAGCTTGAAATCCGTCGTAAGCGTCTACAACATAACAAAATATTTTTTCTTCATGACAATGCCTGGCCTCATATTGCTAAGAGTACCCGATTAAAACTACTGGAGCTCAATTGGGAGACAGTACCCCACCCTCCGTTTTCCCCGGACTTAGCCCCGACAGATTCCAGTTTATTCCGATCACTAAGTAATCATTTACGAGAAAAAAGTTTTCATGATGAACTTCAGTTGCGACAATACATAGACAACTTGTTCAAAGCAAAACCTGCTAAGTTTTACACGGATGCCATCCACTCTTTGCCTAATCTATATCGGATGGTAGTAGAGAACGACTGTGATTATATTGTGAATGATTAATAATTATTTAATAAATAAATAAGTACAAATAAATAGTCACGTATGACGCTCATTGCTTATTAGCCAAGCCCATTAAAACAAAAGATGTGATATGACTACAATTACGCATTATCGGATTTTGTCCTTTTTTAGTGTTGTAAGACCTTGCTTCTTGCTAAATTTCATAATTCTAGATCAATGAGAAGTACCCTCATTTAGTTTTGATATGCAGCATAAATGGTCATGATTTTTGATTGCATTGATTTAAAAGCTTGATTTTTTACAGCTCTAAGGATCGCGAACCGTATACCTAAATATTTGAAATTATTTTTACCTTGATACCTCTACATCTACACTTTCCTGAGAAAAATAGTTTTCACAGACACACAGACAGATAGACAGACAACGAAAGGTTCCTTTTTTTTTCTTTTGAAGTATGAAACAGTAAAAATAATAGGGATTAATACAACTAAAATCAGACTCCATTTCTTACCTCAAGCATCTCATCATTAAGCCCGTTCAATAAACAACCCAGAAATTCTTCAGCGTCTTCTTGTCTGCCCTCTTGTGAGGGGAAGGGCCTCAGTGCGCGCAGTACTCGTTGCACTGCTGAAGGGTCTAATGGTTGACCAGTTTGTATCGGTAATGACGTCGATGCGCTTTCGGATCCTCTTGCTCGAGAAATACGACCGTTTGAAGAGAGAGGTGTAAACTCGTAGCATAGTTCCACCCTGTTAATGATGATCAGAAGAATCGGTAAGTTTTTCTTCCGAATAAAAACAAAAAACAGGTCAAGTGCGAGTCGGATTAGCATAGAGAGGTTTCCATACTAAAATTCATTGCATTACCTAAGTTTAAAAAAAAAAAGCAACGCATTATATACAAGTTTTCTCTTCGTGAATATTTTCTTTTTCCTGCAGAAACGTAACAACTTAGAATTTTTGTTTAGATTTCCCTGTAAACTATGAAGATGACCCTGTGAAACATTCTTAATTTTTTTAAATTTTGGATTCATTAATTTTGGATATAAGAGGGGAATGCTCAATTTTCGTATTTTCTCTTTAATATCTTTGAAATTATGCAATTTAAAATAAAGAAATAAATCTATACTAATATTATAAAGCTGAAGAGTTTGTTTGTTTGAACGCGCAAATCTCAGGAACTACTGGTTCAAATTGAAAAATTATAGTTGTGTTGGATAGTCCATTTATCGACGAAGGCTATAGGCTATACTACATCACGCTACGACCAATAGGAGTGGAGCATCAATGAAAAATGTTGCAAAAACGGGAAAAATTATTCCTTTTGATAGCTTCCGTCGCGCTCGCTGCGTAAACGGTTGATGTTAACCAAAAATCATGTATTACGGAATTGTTCCCCTTTAAAAGTTCTAACCAAAAGTCCGCGACAGCATATGTGTATCTTTTAAGGTTAACTTACTATAACCTTTTTTATGACAATCAAATTTGTTCTAACATTATGTACTATTTGCGAAGATGTTTTTTAAACGTAATATTAATCCTTATCAAATTAAATACGTTAGTTGTTTGTCTTAAGCATTTCATGCATATTATAATTGCCCTTTACACCACACAATTTAAATTAATATCTTAGCAGTTTTTATCGAAATATGAAAACTATAGCGGGAGAAAATAAATTCGCTGTCTGCCTCTGTTCGTTAACTTTTTACTTTCAAACCAAGCAATAGACTTTGATACGGTTTTCAGTATTATCTTATTTTCTTATTATCTTATAATCTATTAATCTATATAATAGAAATACTTATTATAATGCTGAAGAGTTTGTTTGTTTGTTTGTTTGAATGCGCTATAATCTCTGAAACTACCAGTCGGATTTGAAATTTTTTTTTTTTGTCTTTGATAGCCTGAATCTAGCGGAGGGTTATAGGCTATATATATGAAAACGAACTGTCTGTCTATTCGAGCAAATAGGTTACAGCCAAAACAGCTTAACCGATTTTTATGCAACTTTACACATATGGAAAGGATGTAGTCAAAAGTGACATACACAACTTTTTGTATGTCTGTCTGTACGTCCATCTGTCTAAACCGATTTTAATGAAACATTACAAGTATGTACTTTTTGTCCGTCTGTCTGTCTGTTTGTGTATCTGTCTATTTGAGCTAATCTCCAAAACGGCTAAACAGATTTTAAGGAAACTTTGGAGACGGGAAAGAAGGTTGTCAAGAGATTTGACATTAGCTACTTTTTGTTCGTCTGTTTGTCTGTACGTCTATGTGTCTATTCAATTCAATTTTATCTATTCGAGCTAATTTCCACTATGGCTGAACAGATTTTAATGAAACTTTGCAGACGTGAAAGAAGATTGTCAAGAGTGTCATAAGCAACTTTTTGTGTTTGTCTGTCTATCTGTCTGTCGTTTGTCCACACTGATCTATCAACTACTACAGCCAAAAGTACTAAGTCTAGGAAGCTTAAATTTGGAACATAGGTTTATTTTATAACGCGAGCATTAAGTTAAGAAAGGCTTTTTTAGAAATTTCAAACTTAAGGATGGAAATGGAGAGACTTAAATAATGACGTGTTTCAGGGTTTTTAGATTTCCACATTTTAAGGGTGGGGAAACGGGAGATGAAAAATTGTATCGTTTTTTTTAAAGGGTGGAAGGGGAATGAAGATTGAAAGTTTGAATGGGTGTAACCAAAATTGGTTCCAGCAAAAAGTACGTATAAACCATCTCGAATGTTAATAGTACCTATAACAGGAATTCGTAGTCTACGCAAGCGAAGCTGCGGGCGGTCGCTAGTATAATTATATTTTTGAAAATACTATTATTCCCTATATGGCGCTTTACACTATTCCACATGCATGGTGCATTTGATAAGTTTTTTTTTTTATTTTACACTTTGCCCCCAAAATGAGAATTTGTCTATCGCTTCAATTTTCCTGTAACATATAAGTGATGTTCTACATTTACTTATATATAAATATATATATTTCATTTTAGTCTTAGTAGTTTTTGAAATCAGTCGGGAGAATGGTTAAGTTTCATATATTTTCTTAGCTATACATTTTAGAACTATAAAAAATTGGATTTCTCATAAATAGCTGATTTCATGTCATATAATACACTTGAATTTTTTTTAAATTTTCTGTTTGCCCCCCAAACTGGATGAACTTTTTGAATGACAATATATTTATTGGTTAGGTTTTCGTGTAATACATAAGTAGCTCTATATTCTGTAATTTTTTCTATATTTAAGGCTCAGTAGTTTCGGAGATAAGGGGGATAGGGGAATCATAAGTTCATGTAGATTTTATTTAATATCTTTTAAATTATGTTTTAAAAATATAAAAAAATTGTATTTTTCATCACGAGCACTTTTGTTTGATGTCAAATGATGCAATTCAAAAAATATTTTTTAATATTTTAATTTTCTCCCTACAATTAACTCTAATAAAAATAAGAATTCATTTATTGCTTAGGTTTTCCTGTAAAATATAAGAGTGCCGCAATTATATATTTTTTTTTTTTCCAAAATTTTGTTCCATTTTTGTATACTTTCTTCCATAATATATTTTGAACTAGGCATTTTGAAATTATCAAATATTTTTATATTTCTCCTAAACAGCACTTTTATTGATTATGTCACACATTGCTCTAGTGAAGTTTTCTTTTTTTTTTAATTTTTAATTTGGTCCCAAAGCTTACTCATCAAAATTAAAATTCGTTCATTGGTAATACATCAGTCATTGGATCACCTAAGTCTGTATATGTACTAAATTTCAACTTATTTCATCCATTAGATTCAGAGGAAATATGCTGTGATAGACAGACAGATAGACAGCAGCGTGATTCTATAATGTTACCCTTTTTTGTTTTGAGGGCTGGAGCTTCAAAAACACAAAATGGTTATCCTAAAACGGATTTAAAAAATTAATAGAAAATCTTAATGTAAAGTCAACCGTTTAAATGAGGCCACGCAGTTTACTGCTTGGTTAGCATGCAACCTTTTTAATAACAGTAAAGTAAAAAATCAATGAATCAAAGTTTTGCGTTGTAGCCACAAATATGATTTTATTAGAATACAGAATTATTGTGTTACATCCGGTATGTGGTTATATTTTGTAGTCATGCATAATCCAATTTTGACGTTAAAGGTGATCAAAGTAAAAACTTACATAGCATCGATGACTGGAGTACTAGATTTCCCTTTTCTTGTCTGATAAGGTAGAGCCTTCAACATATTGTAGAAGGGTGGGCATGCAATCAGCGCTTGCAAGATCGCATTCACATAGCAGTAGTTGGATCTGTTCGTGAGACCGCGAGGCAGCAATGACACCGGTCGGTTGTCAAGCTGGTATTTGGATAGGAATTCTGTAAAATAGACATTAAAATTTATTCAAGACACCACTAGTGGAACATCACCTGTTGTAGTTTCCACTAGTTCAATTGCAGATTTTTTCGCTGCATCTATTGGCTCTTTAGTCTTTTCTTAATGTACTCAATTTTCTTTTATTTCTACTTATTTTTTCCAGCATTCATTAAACACTGCTGGGATCCCAAAATATAAATTAAAAGTGTTTTTGTATAACTTGAATTTTGTTACTAATTTCTTAAGTGGCAGAATTTATTTTTTTAAACAATGGTGTGAAAAAATACTCAATATGGTCCTTTTTTGAAAAACCATGCATTTTAAAAATTGAGTTCTGTGCAGTTGTCAAATTTTCAGTAAGTATGGAGACATCTTTGCTCATATTGTAATAGGCCGGGGAGAAAGTCATTTATTTTGTTTGTATGTCTATTATAATCGAATTCAATACCTTCAAAAGTTGACATACTTAAAAAAAGTTGAAATAAAAAGATTTGCTATATTACGAAATTTTATTAAAAAAAACCAGTTAAGTGCGAATCGAACTCACGTGGAAAAGATTACGTGCTATAAATTATCCTATTAGGTACCTGTCTTTTAAAACTGACCTTTTTGGCTATAATTCAAATAATTCATTTAGGCTTTCTTGTGAAAAGTGAGTGGTCTTACATTCAGTATTTGTCTTCCAAAAATTTTGCGCGTAGTAGTTTTGCTTAACAACAATGTATACAACAATGTCATAAAAAAAAGAGGTAGTTAAAACTACTAGTTGTAACTAATTGTTTGTTCCAACTTTTTGCCAAAAGGTCTCCAAAGGTTTACAGCAATAGAATCATAATATTACCTACAAGATGATACTCATTTAATACAACTTTATGTAGTAAAACTTCAAAACGTTTGCCCCCCCACGATCTAATGTATAAAGAAAAATAAAATAAATTACCTCCCATCCTATACGAATTAGGGTCATCAGCGAACGGAGATGGCTGCACTGGGGTGGTGATCACCTTCGGCGGTTCTGGCTTCTCAGGCAATGGCGACGCTGGTTTCTGCACTGGGGCACTGACAGCATTTACTGATGTCTTCTCCGAGTACGAAATACTAGGGGTGGCACTAGTCGCTCTTGGCAGAGTGGCACTTTTTTCCACGGATTGTGAAGGCGACGCGTCAAACGGCGGCACTTTGGCCACTGGTTTCTGTACACTCACAGGTGGAGCTACCGTCGGCGGGCTCGTCACTTCTTCTGTCGTCGTAACCGGCAGAGTAGTTGTGGTGACTAAACTTGTTTTATTCGAGAAAAGACTCGCCCAAGATTTACCGGGTGCAGGTTGTGGTTGCTGGACCACTACCGGTGGCGGTATCGGTTCCCCACGATTTCGTGGTGTCGGAGGTGGCGGAAAATCGGAAGCCGTGGGAGCCGGTGGAGGCGGTTGAGGCGCTGGGGGTTGCTCTGGAGCCGGTACCGACTTCCTCGAATGCCCAAATGGCGCTTTATTCGTGACTATTAGCGGAGGGCCTTGCGAGTGAAGCGTAATTGAAATAGGCATGGGCGCCTTACTCGCCGGTAGAGGCGGCTCCCGTTTAGTGTGATCTGCAGGTGGGTTACGTTCTGTGACTTCGGCATTGTTGTCTCCAGATGGTGACCTATTATTACTAGTACCCTCTCTTTTTTGTCGGTTTCCGAACGGAGCCTTGGCCGTAGAAGCCGCCTGTTGTACTGGTACAGCTGCTGGTGGTACAGATGATGGTTTAGGTGTTTGTTTGTTGCTTGAGAAAGGGGCTGCTGGTCCTTTGGGTACTTTGCTTACTGTTGGCGTCACTTTGGTTCCGGTGATGGTTTGGCCGGTTGAAGGCGTCACCGTTGGAAATGCTTTAGTGATAGGTGTCGATTGTGTACTTGTTACGCTGGTATCGGACGATTTCTGTTCATTTATCGCCCAAGCTGGTTTTGCAGTGTCTGATTTTAGTATCGGCGAGACTTTTTCATTTTGCGCAGGTGGAGTTTTGGTCTGATTGTTTTCCGCAGGCCGATCCGGTTGCGGCGGACTAGGCGGACTCTTGCTGGTGGTCACTTTGAGATCTTTGAGCGGCAGAGATTCCACAGAAGCGGTCGACGTTGACGTCGATGTAGGTGGAGTTTTTCTTTCCTGCGGTTTGTTGTCCTGGGGCGTGAAAGTTTTACTGGGGCCCTGATTCAGCACGAAGTTCTTAGCGTGGACGTTGAACTGGTGCGGGGCGGTGTGATGAGGCATAGGTGCGACAGGCGCGGGTGGCACGAGCGCAGGCGCTGGCGGCGGTTGGAGGTAAACAGGAGGCATGTAGTCGAGCGTAGCGTCTGGAGGTGGACCGTAGGGGGGCGCGTAGTGTGCGCCTGCGTAATATGCGTCCACCGCCTCTTGTTCCATCATCACCTCCTGGGGGTACTCTTCGGGTCCCTTATCAGCGGCCGCGGCGACGGCGGCGTCGTTCTCGACGGGCATCGGGTACTCGTGGTAGTAATGCTGGTAAGGGTAAGCGCCGACGTACGTGACGGGTTGGTAGACGGGCAAGTGGTACAGCGGTGCGCCTTGTGCCTGTGCGGCGGAATAATAGGGCGGATACTGCAGGTAGTACGAGGCAGGGGGGTGGTGAGGCGCGGTGTGGTGCGGGGCATGGTGCGGGGGCGAAGGGGCGCGCTTGTGGCGTCGTTCGCGGCGAGGGGCACGCGGGGGGCGATCAGGTGGTGCCGCAGGTGGAGCGTACTGCTGTGGCGGCTGATAGTATTGGCCCATGAAGCCGTGTACGTTGACATTGGCGGTGACCTGGCTGACGTACACGTTGGGGGGCGCAACAGGCCACTGCTGGGGCGGGTAGGGCGGCGGCTGCCCGTAGGGTGGGGGCGGCGCGTGTCCACCCGCCGCGCCCCCCGCCCCACCTCGCGCCGGCGAGTGGGGCGCCATCTCGCACTCGCCGCCCGACAGGCTATCCAGGCTGCTCGACACTGTTGGCGCTTCTGCTGTGCTCGATGAACACGACGATACGTCTGAAAACATAAAATATGCATGTCATAATTATAGTATTATATTATATTCCCTACAAAAAATCTTGGTTCATATAATATTTGTACTGAAAATTATTTAATGCAGTCACATAAAACTAAAGTTACTTTACAAAAGAATAATCCTTTTGCATTAAATCTTTTATCATTTATATGTTACATAGAGAGTTGGCGTAAAAAAGTCGATAAAAATATCTCGGTTACAAGTTACGCGCAGAGACTATTAGTACATGGTTAGTATGACGCAGCAGGAGTATGTGGTCTGTTTAGTAACACACACAAGCTTACAAAAGTTGGCCATTATTTTGTGGTCATTGCATTACATTGCTCTATCCAGGAAAGTAAATAATCAAAGCATTAAACCCTACTAATGAAATCTTTAGTAACATAAGATTTATTATCAAATTCTTTGGGAAATTAAATACTGACTGACCCATTGGTCGAGTGGTTGGCACGCCGACGCACACTCGTAGGTCGCAGGTCCGATTCCCGCACAGAACAAATATTTGTGTGCATTTATTTATTCCGAGTCCGGGTGTAAAATATGTATAATATTATGTATTGTAAAAAAATTATATATGTATATCAATTGGTTAGTGCCCATAATACAGACCTCTGAGTTGTTTGGGACTAGATGATTGTGTGAGATGTACCAGATATTATTATCCTTTAGGTTTAAAATGTCTACTGTATTAAAATGGTCACTGTGTTAAAATGTCCATTGTATCAACATGACGTGTCAAATGATGTCATAATTTCCACTTTAACTTATTGTCCATTTCAAGACATTTCATGACCTTTCATCAAATTTCATAACCTTTCATGGCATTTCATGGCCTTTGTGACATTTTGTGATCTTTCATAACATTTCATTACATAAAGATTATGAATTTAAAATGTCATGAACGGTCCTGAAATGCCATATAAAAGCCAGATTTTGAAACTAAAGGATATCTATTTTTTTAGTAACAAGAAGTTGAGACATAAAGGAACAAAACAACGGCATATACTTTAGTTGACTAACCGATTGACCGAGTGGTTAGAAACCCTAACCAAATCCTAACTGTGGAGTCACGGGTTGCGGGTTCGTTTCCCGCCCGGGACAAATATATGTGTGTATGTACTATTTGTTCCATGGCTGGGTGTAAAATATTTATATATGTATATATTATAAACAATATTTAAGTATGTATATCAGTTGTCTCATAACCCATAAAACAAACATAATACTTGCTTACTTTGGGAGTAGATGACACTGTGAGGGATGTCCCAGATATTATTATTATTAGTTATTGTGCACTCTTGTTTGAACTATGGACCTGAACTGCGAAAAGGTCATGCAGGTATTCGAAAAATTGTCATTGTCAACCGTTTCACCTATTGGTGTCCAGGTGGTTGAACGTAACAATCGAAATGATATCACTACATAATATACGCTGCTGTCAATTTGTTTACTCTAAGAATTTAGGTGATATATTAAATACTTCATATTTATTCAAGTAAAAGAATCTACCACTACAATATGAAAATATGACTTACATCCCATATTACAATACTACAATGTCAGTATTTTCTTTATGAATTTGAAAATAAATATTTTTATATTATTTATAAATAAGTATTCATTACCTACAAAAGGGTCGGCCCAACCAAGTTGCGGAGCGGCAGCGGCCGGTTGCCGCTCGTACAGTGCACACTGGAGGCTGCTCAGTTCCGCTTCCTTCACATCTGACAAGTCTAGGAACTCATATTCCTGAAACACCCGCACTAGTTCAAATTTTTGAATAACGAGTATAAATAAAAAACAACTTCATGCGCAGACACATAGAGACATTTATATAGATACAAAATAGCTTTACAGAAATAAAATTATTTCAATTTCGACAGTATAAAGAAAACAATAATGCAATCTTTCATTACATATCCTAGATACAAAAGTTTTTAGACAAATAGCATTCAAAGTGACACTTGACACATTCAATAACAGAGCAGCTTTGTTGCAGTACAATTTATGGCATTAGTGAAATTATGTATTTACTATAAGAAATTAATAGTTTATTGGTCACTGAGAGCAAATATTCAAATCAAACCCAGTAGGTTATGTTGTAATGACTGTGGAGCATAGAGGAATGACTGCCACAGCTCCATGGATATTATTCTAATACTTAATTGTATTACACGTAATAAAACTTTGTAAAATTATATTTACATCCATATCAGTCAGAGAACTTGTGTATTATCACAAATAAATGAACTAGGTATTACAATTATTCTAGCAAACTTATAATTTTACTGATATTTTAAATATACTGCAACACATCCACTAATTAATAAGTACCGCTAGTACTTTATAATTTTAATATGGTAGTTTGTCCAATTGTTCGTTCATACTCTAACGTCGTTATTTTCCTTATGGATTTTTTTAAACTTAACCTAATCGCTACTCATTGACCATATTTGGTCAGATTGAAGGTCACAAACCATTTAATTAACAAGGACAATTGATTGATGACTAGTTAAAAGGTTATTAGATAGGTTCCTTTTATCTAGTTTTGAAAGTATTTTGGATCCGATTGGAGCAAACGGAGCGAGGATTTCATTATTTCCTAGTATTCAATAGTTGTACAGTTTTTTTTTTTTAATTTGATTGACTTCTAGTTTGGCAAGTACCATTTTGGAGCTGATTGGAGGAATTGGATCAAATAAAGGACTTTGAGTAAATGGAGGATTAGTGCAAAAATGAATGACTCAGAACAAATAGAGGAAATGGAGCAACTGGAGGAATTGACATAATAGAAGAATTATAGCTATTGGAGCTAATGAAAAAATTGTAACAATTGTGGCAATTATAGAACCTAGCAAAAGTTAGCAGCAGTACTGCAATGGAGCCAATTCTCGCTTCAAAGTAAATGCTATCAAAATCTATCTTGGCAATAGCACCAAGTGGAGGAATTGGAACTAATTAAAGAATTAGAGTAAATGGAGGAATTGGAGGTAATAGAGGAATTGAAGTAAATGGAGCAATCGGAGTAAATGGAAAGATTGAGTATTTTCTTATTTCCCAATGAATTCATTTTTCCTTTTGTTTTGCAAGTATCAGTTTACAGTTAATTAGCGAAATTGGAGAAAATGGAGGAATTAAAGACTTTTTGAAATCTTGCACAAAGTTTCTGGAGTTAATAGAGGAATCCCTTATTTCCCAATGAATTTTTTTCATAACTTACCCCAGAGTTTCCCTTTGACCTCTAGTTATGCAAGTACCATTTTAGAGCTGATTGAAGGAATTGGAGGATTTTGGACTTGAAGGGCATATTTAAAAAAAAAGCAGCGGTACTTACCAAATTCTTATGTTTAATTTGTTTATGAATATGAAAACGAGGTGAATTAATGCTTAGGGTGTGCCACATGGCCACATTTCATGCTCGTTTTATACACCCATGCAATATTTGATTGAATGAACAAATATAAAAATACTATGTGTCACTTTATATGCATAATATGTTACGTTGGTTTCTTAAAATATTGGAGCAAAACCATGGAGATATGATTGTAGTTTTGGTGCGCCGCACCCTACCAAGGAAGCATAAAATGCGTTTAGTGAGGTCAAACGAGTTTCGTTTGACACTTATCATATGTTTTATTTCTGAATAAACACGATTTGAGCCTCCATCATACCATCCGTTTTATAATCGCTCTCACGTATTGTAATTATAATTACCCCCTCAAACAACTGCAATGTGTTATAATACGAAAAATTGTTTTATTGTTACTTTGTTTGGTGCACGACACTGCCGTTTGTACCTTCATGAGCAAAATATTCTGATATAATCTTAACATTTTGAATAAATAACAGTTTCCAATTTGTATAATCAACAAAGTGACCTGCAGTAAAATGAGTGAAGAAAAATTTAAAGTTCCATATTATAAAATCATTAATGGCAATTACCTCATGGATGAAACGTAATGACTTTCTATTTTAAATCAACCATATAAATAATATATTATGCTACATGCAAAATGTTAATTTCGAAACATCAAAATTGTAAAGAAATTTCTAATAGATATGGGATGGGTACCAGGTTTGGATCTGGTACCTGGCACGTTTTTCCCTTTTTTAGGATCCGGCTGAGTACTGAGTAATGATGCCAGGTACCCGGTAGAGCCAGGTAATTTAGTGAATTTAAAAATAATGGCATAATGGCTTAAGGAATGGAAAAAATATGGCTGTATTGTAAGCCCACCATGTGTAGGAATTTTTATCTCTTTCAACCCATTACCACTTATACAAACTGATTCTGCTGCGGCAGAATTGGTTGACCACTGGTTTACTAATCAGTAAATGACCAGAATAAAACATGAGCATTAGTATTAATTATGATCTCTGTATATGAATCTAGAACTTTTGTTTTGAGATAGCCTTGTTTGTTTGAAACCGTCTTCATCTAAACATATTCTTCGATATTCGAGCTTCACTTTGCTTCCGGACAATTCTAACACATGCGTCCTAGCAAGTCTGAGTACCTGGGTAACTAGGTAACTAAAACATACACAACGAATTACAACATTTAAATATGAAATCTTTACAAAAAAAACGTAAGATGAGGCCTAACATCTGATTTTTAATTAAATTATTTAACTAATTTTCAGCTGCGTTCTATAAAATGAGGCAAATCAATCCTTGACTTAAGGTTAAATTTAATGTATATGTCATAGAATGATTTGTTAATGCGAATTTTTGCGAAAACCCTAAGTATATTGGGAAAACGCGGATAATTAGACAGTGGCGAAAACATTTGCAAATCTTACTGGAAAAAGATAGGGTTTTTGCAAAAACGCAAGTCGCTCTAGTAACATTGAATATCCTTAACTATGATTGGCTAGATTTTTGCTTACTGACCAAATCGTATTCTGTTTGGTTCCTAGTTTTACCCTGTGAACTTTGAAGTATTACATCATTGAGTTATGAAGGGTTAGAAATAACAATGTCCATTTATAGAAACTTTTGCACGCTTTTAACCACCTTTAAAACAAAAGACTGCTGAGTTGCTCTCAAAAATAAAGCAATGTACGTGAACGATTGACATTTAAAACGTCAACCAATCAGAGGAGGTTTCGATGCGCTCTGACTGGCCTATCAGTGTTCTTATTTCATAATAGATAACGTTTCGTTTCGCAGTATTACTATAGCAACTAGTGTTTTTGTAAAAACCCTAACTTTTTCCAGTAAGATTGAGAAATGTTTTCACCACTATCTAATTATCCCTGTTTTTCCAAAATCCCTAGGGTTTTTGCAAAAATTCAAATCATCCTGCGACATATACAAGTTATATCAAAATAGCAATGTAAAAATAAAACTAGACAAATTTCACCATTTAAAATAATTTTGTGTATTGGCCCAAAATTATTAACTTTGTAAAAATGTTATTATTGAATTTCCTGAAGAAAGGGAAGTGGACTAGAAGAAGGCAGATGGATTAAATATTTTATCTTACATGTTTTTAACCAAATACTTCAATTAGGTATTATGGGAAACATTGAAATTCTATTTTATTACAATCAATATATGCATAAATTTCTTTTTTTATAATTACATACATGCAATTTCAAACAAAAGAACAATATAGGCAGTAAATATAAAATCCATGCCATATAAATTTCTCATACTTTCCAACACCGGCAGCTTTCTTAGTTTCAAAATGGACATTTAGAACACAAATAAACATGTATATAGGTAAAAACTATTCAAAAAGGGTTCTAACCCACTGAACAATATTAAAAAATATGTATATTGCATGGTTTCTGTCTTCCTTTAAAATTTAACTTCATTTTATTCATTATTTGTTGTTATAGCGGGCATACTACATGTTTTGAAATACTTCATGAAAATTTCAAGGGTAAGCAATAGTCTCACAAGCACCTGTCACTAAAAACTACCTATTACGGTTCAGTAGATACAGCCCTGTGACAGAGGGACAGACAGCGGGGCCTTAATAATAGGGTTCCCATTCGTATGCTTTGGGTATGGGACCCTAAAAATTAACTAATGAGCTTCTGAATGTTAATCCCTTTATCATGAAGATGTTTCCCTAGCACAACACAGCATAAAACAATGATGTACTTATTGCTTTTATATTTAAAAAAAAATATTACATTTAGTCTCATTAAAATGTATATCCTACAAATCTGATTTAAGGATTTTATTTATATGAAGCATTTATTAGAGCAACAATTGCTAGTTGTCAGCGTGGGCATGAAAAAAGTTGCCATATACCCATTAGCTTATTGCAATTAAGTGTTTTTTAAATAATTTTGATACTTTAAAATTACATACTTGATATTAAAAAACTCTCAAACTTTGTGTAATGTTTTGCTCACAACAAGGTGACTTCAGTCAAATTCAGTATTGCATCGTCATTTTATGATTCACATGACAGCTGGTTAATGTCCAAACAGCTGTTGTGTACAAGTATGAAGTTATACTTTCACCTTTTTTAGAAATTCTGTATTCAGTTCATAAATTATATTTTGTATCAGAGCATCAAAGTATTTTATGAACAATTATGTTTGTGCCTACTACCTATGCTATCTGTATATTTTTGTCTGTTTACAATATAATAATCTAGTCTGTTTACAACATATTTACATAACATTACTAATTCTATCTAAGCCAATATAGGTCAATGTACAATTATGTACAACAAATAAGTGGATTATGGTAAATGCATTTGTAAAGTGAAATACATTATGTTGCTTGAACATTGGACTGACCACTTGTCAAATTTTTAGGTTATGTATAATCACTACACCTTATTTTCCTATTTTGTACCGATAGCAATAAATATCTGAACAAATATTTACACAGACAATTAGGTACCGTGCAGTACTTGTTAAACTCAATAAATCAATAATGGAATAAACAAAATTAGCTCAACTTTATTTATGCACGTGTGATTTTAAATCACTGTACACGATGCAATAGTTCAAAACACATACTCAACGGTTGTTAGTAACGATTAGGGTTCTTTTGTATTTAAATTCAAATTAAGCATGATTTTCCACGTTCAATTTCTTTCTAGTTATTAACGCTAAGCAGCAAATTATGCGGAACAATTCGAGGTCTTTAAGATGGCGTAACAACGCTGCTAGTTGCCGGGTGCCAATAATGTATTGACAAATCAACATATTTTAGACTGTTTAAGTACGATTCCAAAGCTAAACATCGTCTATTCTATTAAATTATCATCACTTACCTCCCACGTGCACACAATTTCTGGAAAGAGATATTTTTTCTAATGTAATGGCTAGTTTCAAAATCACCAAAACAAGAAACAAAAGCCAAACAAATTTTTAGCACATAATTACTATGTTGTTAATTGTCTTACCGTTTTCATCAAATCCATGGCCTATTTGAGAACACCATCACGAATTTTATTACCGTGAATATCACATATACAGCGGCGTAATATTATAAAAATCTTGATATAGGACCGACGTCGAGGCCATGCACTCACTCAGGAAAACAGGATGTGACAAAACCCCGCGCCATTTCCATCTCCTGTCTTTGGCCAATGGGAGGTCGGCAAGCTACCATAGACGAAATGGCTTGGTGTTGTCACTTCATTGTCAAATGGATTGGTAATGGATAGAGGTTTATCAACATTACATATTCAATTTCGTTTATGATTAAAATATAAATAAACCGTTTAATGAATAATTAAATCATCATCATCATCACCAGCTAGTGTCTCGCCACTACAGAATATAGGCCTTTCCCAAGGTTCGCCACCACACACGGTCCTCCGCCTTTCGCATTCAACTACCCCCGGTATGGTGCTTCAGGTCATCTGTCCACATCTCTGAGCCTAATGACAGACAGACCAAAGATTAGGCTAGTCTGTGGATTAGACAGAACATGCTTCATGCCCAGATTGATAGTACTATCATATAGAAAAGGGACAAAACACAGTCAATCATTTACCATAGACTAAATAGATACAAAGAGAAAGAGAACCTTAAAATGAAACAAATGTATGTAAATACATGAATACCTTCTAGACTTCAATAATTCTTCTGAGAAGAGAACCTTAGGAGAACCTCAAGAGAACGGTCACTGTTGCCTTATTAGTGATGCGAAACTACTATCATGGTATTTTTCCAAAATAATTTACCCATAATGAGACATGAACATTTTTTTAACGTATGCAATGTTGTAGGTTGAAGGCAAAGTTATAGCAGTTTACGATATATTTTTGCTCACAATTTTGTGGTGACGAAGCGGTATCTCTATATTTATCATAGAGTTAATAGAATAGAGCAGGCAAGCTAGTCTGAAATGCGGGTCCCAATAGAAACAGACAGAGAATAAGAATACTTCGTAGAAGTACCTTGATTTATATAGAGTAAAATTATTCCCTATCCTTTTTCTCCTATGGCCAAACGCTACATAAAGGGTCTTATGGAGCTTGCCTATTCTGGTTTTATTACCTCTATGATATTTAATTATCTATTATTAACTATTAACAATTTTTTATTTAATGGATAAAATCAGAAACACTTATATCCGTCGAAGAACCAAAGCTGTTGACATAGCCGCAGCGATCAGCAAGCTGAAGTGGCAATGGGTCGGTCACATTTGCCATGGAACCGCTAGCCGATGGGGTAGACGAATTCTCAATTGGAGGCCACGTACCGGGAAGCGAAGCGTTGGACGCCCCCCGGCCATGTGGACAGATGACCTGAAGCACCATACCGGGGGTAGTTGAATGCGAAAGGCGGAGGACCGTGTTGGTACTTAAATTTCATGTTTTAGCGAAATATATATGAGCACATATTTTTGAAATTACTAGTCACAGACCTATCGTATTTGTGCTCAAACTTCGTATTTTAGCGAGATCTTGTGACTTCATGACCAAGTTTCAAAAACTCATATTTTTGAAATTACTTGTCATAGACCTTTCGTATTCATACCCAAACTCATGTTTTAGCGAGATTTATGTGACATATTTATCAACCGTGTGATCGATCAAATCAATGGTGCCATCTTGGATTTCAAAATCCTAATTTAAAAATTTTATTTAAAATTCTGAAGTAAGTCGGAAGCGAGCATAATGATGACTTTGCCATTATGATCGATACCGCTATTTTGGATTTGTACATTCCCGTTAAATGAATTCAGACCCTTAAACGTAGTCAGAGATGCGAAATTGAATATTAATGTGAAAAGTTCAAAATGGCGGCCCCTTTTTTCAATTTTCATCACAGATTCGTGACCGGAGTCCACGCGGACCCTTGGATGTCGAATTTGAAAGCAATCGGTCCAGTAACTAAAAGTTCTAAATTGCGGTACTTTCTTTAATTTTGATTACAGATTCGTGTGCGGAGTTCACGCGGACCCTTAGATATCGATTTTGAAAGCAATCAGCCCAATAAATAAAAAGTTGAAAATGACGGTAACTTTTTCAATTTTGATCACAAATTCGTGTTCAAAGTCCACGCGAACCCTTGGATATCGATTTTGAAAGCTGTTGGTCCAATAACTAAAAATTTCAAAATTGCGGCAATTTTTTCTATTTTGATCACAGATTCGTGTTCGGAGTTCACGCGGACCCTTAGATATCAATTTTGAAAGTAATTGGTCCAGTAACTGAAAAGTTCACATTAGCGGTAACTTTTTTTCAATTTAGACCCAGATTCGTTATCGGAGTCTACAGAACTCTTGGATTTAGATATTGAAGGCAATAAAGTAGTGTATGTAATTTTTGACCACCTCCTTTTCATGCTTGTGAAGTTTCATTAAAATCTGTTCAGCTGTTTTTGGAGATTGGCTCAAATAGATAGATAAACGTACAGACAGACAAAAAGTAGCGTAGGTATATCACTTTTGACCACTTCCTTTTCATATACGAGTATGTGAAGTTTTATTGAAATTGGTTCAGCCGTTTTGGAGATTAGCTGGAACAGACAAACAACAGACTGTACGATTATATATATATATATATATAAACTTTCCCCAAAATTTGGGTTATCAAATACAAAAAGAATTTTTCAAATCCGACTGGTAGTTCCAGAGATCAGCGCGTTCAAACAAACAAACAAGCTAACAAACAAACAAACAAATAAACAAACAAACGAACAAACTCTTCAGCTTTATATATTAGAATAGATTATAATACTATTTTTATCACTAATGATTATCAGTTATATAACTACTTCTGTATTAATTTCCCCGAACATTAGAAAATATTTATTAGTTGGTACCCCTACGGACGCACACATAGACGGGAAGATTGACATTCCGGTGTGTAAGAACGTAACATCACACACACTAGTCCGTCAAAGTTAGCCAGTCAATTTTTTGACATTGTATTGCGACGTTTTTTCTATGCGTTATCACAGATTTGTCTAAGATTCTGACCTCAGAGAACATATAATAATCAGAATAGAGCCGAGCGTCTCATACTTTGAAACTATCAAAAACATTAGCAAAATCTCAATGATTAGTCAGACAATATGTGATTATCATTGTTATAAAGAAACATTTTGCTAAATAAATGTTGGTTTATAACAAATATGGAAATGTAATTTCAGGATCTTTTTTTCCAGTAAGCAGATACAAATTGTACATATGGGTCACACAAATAGGTACCAACACCTACCTACGTATCAGTTGATGTTTTGAGGTCAATTTTTGCTGACATATACAACGTCGGGAACAATTACATGATCTTTGATGATATGTCATGTCATGGTCATGTTCGCCAGCGGCTGACCATCATTAGGCTGAGTCGATTCCGTTTGCCACCAATTTTGTAAGCTTCGTAAAGAATAAGCTTTTTTTAAGAATTTCTGTAACTGCTTCTTTGGTTTTTGGCAATAAATGATTTTATTATTATTATATTATTAGGTATTATTTAATTTTTACTTGCGAAAATGGAGTTTTTGATCAGTGCGGTATAAAGGATCAGTGAAATCGGATCTGCTGGTTATTATAGCGATAAGGTTAGAATTAGAGAAAAATGTGAAAGTAGTGAAAAGATGCGGTAGCCTATGTTACTCTCCGTTTATTCTCCTATCTCTAAACAAAAAAAAAATCGCCTCATTTTGTTGTTGTTTCTTTACGGTGCGGCGTCAGAAAATATATGGAAAAGATAAATCCACAAACAAGCAAATGAACACACTTTGGCATTTATAATTTTAGCAAGGATAAATAAGCATTTACTCATATTTCAGTTAGCAAATGTATGTAGTATTAGTAAATGTAGCAGCACGGCTGATGAAGTCTGAGAGAACGTTAGATACTAATTAGGAAGAGTGCAACTTGACGAGCTTAAAAAAACGTCTTCACGAAATCTACATTTCCTACGATGGAGTATTCAAAAGCTCTAGAGCTTTCCATTTTGGCGTAACTTAATTTGACTGCATAATTGTAATTTTATTTTATTTGATTATACTTACATAATTTTTGTTTTATTTATTTATTTAAGTAGTATATAATATAAATAAATAAATAAGCCTCTCCTTGCATAACTCACTGGCATAACTTGGGTTATTTAATAAGTAATTTTGGTTTTAAAAGCATTTTACGACTATTGGTACTAAAAAAGTGTTAGTAATGATTTTAAATTACCAATTTATATTATAGTACTATATTACACTGGCCGCTCCTGGTCGAAAGCTGCCTGAAAGGCGGAAACATGATCGGAAAGAAATCAACAGCGAATCGTCAGCGACAACGTCATCAACTGAAACGATTGCAGACCGAAGCGAGTTGATCTGTGATTTTCATTCGTGCTCAGAATGTCATCCGATTCAGAATTAAATTGAAACTTATAGGGCATTTCCAACTGATTTCAAAGATTTTTCGATAACTGAGAATTCCTAAAATCTGTCTAGCCGGAAATATGAGTCTTGACACAAAACAAGGCGAACCGGGTGAAATCGTGCGTCGACGTCGCGTTCCACGACGAGTTAATTTTAGAAAAAGATATTGTTCATTTTTATTAGGATAGGTTAGGTTAGGTTAGCTTAGATGGGAAAACGAAATCGCGGTGAATATTTATTTAAAGCATGATGGTATATTAACACTAGAGCGCACGCGTGGCCTACTATAGTAGACCAGCGTAACATAATTGCTTGTAACTTTTAAGTTTTTCGCACTATATTGGTGTGGCTCAAGGAAAGGCTCGTCTATTATATTTGTCAGAAGATCAGTAGGTCGTGCAAAAAGTGCGCATAAGCACGTGTTTACTATTTTCCGTGAAACCCGCGAGCCTACTATAGTCATCCGCGCGAGTATTGGAGTACCTAAAAAAGGTAATTTGCTTGTATTATTGAATGATAATATTGTCATATAGAAAATTATTTTTATTCTTGCTTTGGCATGGTATTAAATTAGTTAAATTTATAAAATAATGTGTTAAATTGTGATTTAAAAATAATTCTTTAGCTTATTTACCGATTTCATCATGACAGTCGCACAAATGGAGAGAAAACAATGTTGTACAGAAGTCAATGTTGATGACGATGAAATAATTGAAAATGGCGATGATGAGATAGAAATGGTTTCAGACTTTCAATTTGTAGTTCTTTGATCATCTTACCGACACGACGATGTGGGAATAAATGTGGAAAAATTGTCAGACGCGACTTCATTCACGAATTGTCTTTCAATTTGATAAAACACTTTTGGTCTCGTCATGCAAATACTGAAAATCCACCCTTTTGGGTATATTTGAAAAAGGTACATCACGATCTCACACCAAAATTTGGACGAGTTGGTCGATGTGCACTTTGTTCAAAAGCACAAAATCGATCCACAAAAAAGTGGTGCATGAAGTGTAACAAGTGGATTTGTCCTGATCACCAAGTAGTAATGTGTCCTCAATTTTAAGAAACTTAAGATTTTTTTGTTTAATACAGTTCATAGAATATTTTTTAAAGTGTTAATTTCAGAAGTGTCATTATTTTGTTATATTTTACAATAATTTTTGTTTTTCGATTATATCGCTTATCAAGATACTCTAAGACTGTAACTATGCTTCTGTTATAGTAGATATTATAAACAAAGAAAGTAATGACATGAAATTTTTATTTTTATATTGTCCAACAACCGGTATTATCGCATTTCAAAATGGCCTACTATAGTCGATTTCGATGCCGTGCACTTAACACTCTTAGCGCCAAGCACCCTGACGAGAAATGGCGTGGACTTATTTTTTTTTTACAATTTTTTTATTACAGAAATGCCATCTTTACTTTTTCACTTCATCAGCCCATTTTTATCCCACTCCAGGGGCTTAGGCCTCCACTAGGGTGAGGGGGGCTTGGAGCTTGAATCCACCGCGCTGCTCCACTGCGGGTTGGGGATTGCAACGACCGCCATCTATCGACAGCGTCCGGGACCGACTGCTTAACGTGCTCTGCTAGGCACGGGATGCCATCTACTGGTCCTTAAATATTGTGTGAAGTCACGACCCTCCCTCCCAAGTGTCCTTTTCCCTCCTACTTATGAGGTGTATACTGTAGAATAGACCGGCCTAGGCGAACAGAACAACCTTCGACTAAATAAACTGAACCTCACAATCCAGTGTATACCTGGAGATACACCTTTTTTTTGACCTTTTTATTTTTGGTTTTTCGATCCTCCCCATTGTATTTTCTTTTTTTTTAATGCCGTTTGTGGAAAAAAAAGGCACAAGTGTTCCTGAACAAAGAAAACATGCTGCCCAAGTCAGAACTATATGCAACAAATGCAAACATTTTTATTGCCGATCATGTTTCAATGACGCACACAAGAAATGTGCTTCATAAGGAAGACAAAATAATTTCTTTTTATTGTCACAATCCGGTTTATTGTGTATTTTTTTCCAATAAAACAGGTTCAAATATGAAAGTACTGGTTTTTATTTTGTTTTCCCATAACCGTTTTGTTACTTTTCATATTCGGATCCCAAATGCAGCGACCGATTTGGAAGGGCTAGTGCAATTGGTAGCTTCTACAAAATGTACGATAGGTTGTATATCGGCGAATAGATTGGTCTCTGAAGTAGGGACCTGTGGTGTATATCCAGAGATACCGCCTGAGATATGCCTGGGGCATAATGCATTAAAGTGTATACTTAGTATACACTGGCACTAAGTGTGTTAATCAAGGTTTGAAAAACGATTTTGGTTCCGTGATTTATAGATACATTTTTAACGCCCTTATTTTTTTAAAACAGGAAATATCTTTCTGCTCTCGATTAAAAATCTGATTATTTATTATTATTATTGTCGTATATTATTATCTATAATCGTTTTATTTATATAACTGAGTTTATGAATTGTTAGATTACTTTAATAGCATAAACAATAGTTAAAATTGCTTTACAAACAAACATTGGGTGATTCAGTGGGTATTCAAATAGTACATAACAAAACAATTAAAGATTCATATTTTTTTGGTAGTTTTTATTAGCAACAAGGAAAAGAAGAGTAAATTCAGATATTATAATTTAAGCGATAGTATGAAACCTGCGATGAAAAAAAAAACATCCCTGGTGAGAAAGTATGTTTAAAATAAAATATAAAACTTTTAATTCGGTTATATTCGTACAAAAAGCACACAGCTAATTAAAAAAACCGGCCAAGTGCGAGTCGGACTTGCGCACAAAGGGTTCCGTGCCATTATCCATAAAAACGGTTAAAAAAATCATGTATGTCTGTTGTATATCTATAAAAACGGTAAAAAAAATCATGTCTGTTGTATGGGTAGGAGCCCCACTTAAAGAATTATTTTATTTTAATTTAATTATTTATTTTTAAAGTGAATATATAACTAAATATTCTGTGAATATTTAGTTACATATTCTATCTGTTGCGTCTACCTGTTGCCGTTATCAATATCGAGCAAAAACGAGCAAAAAATCATGTTTGTTCTATGGGAGTCAAATATTTAGTTTATTCTGTTTTTTAATATTTGTTGTTATAGCTGCAACTTCAAAATGTCACACAGACCGGTGACAGACGGACAGACAGACAGACATACAGACAGACAGACACCGGAGCCTTTGTAATAGGGTCCCGTTTTTTACCCTTTGGGTACGGAACCCTAAAAAAAACATTGTATTTTGACTAACCCGGTCATGGTTGTCACTGACAACCATAGGTATACATCGCTGCGCTGCGTCATGCGTATAGATCAGGCCTTTCATTCAAACAAAAACAAGGAAAGACCACCAAAAAAACTGTTAGGACTATGGAGTTTGTGACGATTCGTCACAAACATTAGCTGACCATATACAACTATTGCGATGCCGCATCTATATAATAATATAGGTACGAATATATAGATAGCGACAAAGTTTTTCAAAGCCTAAACTACTACACTTCTAGAAATAAATTAAAAGTAGATACGCACCTTTTTGATTTTCAAAGACATAGTTTTTGTTACCACTGTTTTAATCATTATCACAACAAAATGCAAATAAAAGTCGCACACTGACATGAGCGAATTTATAGTAAATTTTGACCACATTAGCCCTAATTACTGTTGAGATAATTACTCACTCATAGCTGTTATTAATACTCCATTATTTAAAAGCACAGTTTAAAAGTAGATATTTTTCATAATCAAATTAATTCACAGGAACGAGGCGTACAGATGTACCTAAATGATTGTTACCTAATTAAAAAATAATAATGTCTTTGAGGTGGCTTTGTTGCGACTCAATTGCATTTATAAAACTTCTGTTCAAAAAAAGCTTATCATATCCATTGCTGTATAACCCTATAGGACCCTCCCTCCTGCCTGTGAATCGGTCACAGCCTATTTTTAAACGACTTCAAAAAAGAAGGAGGTTACTCAATTCGACCGTATATATGTTTTTTTTTTATGTGTGTTCAGGGATAACTTCGTTGTTTATGAACCGAATGGGATGATTTTTTTTATGGAAGAGAGATATCTCCGGAGTGGTACCATGATAAGGAAACCAGGATCTGATGATGGCATCCCAGAGAAATCGAGGGCAACCTTCGAAAATCGTATTTTAAAGTATCGTATTTTAAGTATTTTGATAAAGTACTACTACTAGTACTATTTGATGAATGTCGGGAGTCGATCTGATGATGGAGCTGAAAGACAGTCGAGGGAACTTCTCAACGATTTACAGCAATTACCTGGTGTTTGGACTTGATTCATTTCTATTGATAAGATCTTTGCACCCATATGGATTATAAGTGCCATTACAGGTCTGATGATGGAGACCATACAAAATCGAGGGAACTCCTCAACGATTTACAGCAATTACCTGGTGTTTGGACTCAATTCATTTTTATTAATGAGAACTTTGCACCCATATGGGTTATAAGTGCCATTACAGATCTGATGATGGAGACCATACACAGTCGAAGGAACTCCTTAACGATTTACAGCAGTTACCTTTTGTTGGGCTTCCATCATACGGTTCAATATGCCAAAATGTTCAGTTCAGTTCGCACGAAAATAATAATTAAGATTGAAGTTTTACATAGGAATACCACTCCCTACTAGGCATGCTGATGCGTTAATTTGACACTGAATTTACGTTGCGTAATCGCGGTGCTGTCTCATTAGAGTAGCGCGTTTAGAAGCCCCATTTATACTAAATACAAATAAGTTACAGATGCGTTCAACTAAAAATTGAAAAATAATATAATTAAAAAAAAACCGACTTCAAAAACATAAACTAAAAAGTTAAAAATAAACTTTTCACTTTAAAGAAAGGAGCATTAACAGGCGGCATATAGTTAATGAAGTCGGTGCCAACTCAGACACTTTAAATGGGTACTTACCAGGTAATAACAATTACAACAATGATATATTTATAACTATAATAAATATAGAACACAATTTAAAGTGTCTGAGTGAGTAGGCACCGACTTCATTAATTATATGCCGCCTGTTAATGCTCCTTTCTTTAAAGTGAAAATTTTATTTTTAACTTTTTAGTTTATGTTTTTGAAGTCGGTTTTTATTTTATTTTTAATTTATTTTTCTTATAATCTATTGAACGAATGAAGTTGTAATTTGGTAGAGTTACAGCGTAAGGTGACCCAAACCCGTGCGTATAGCTAAATACACGAAATTTCATTTTGGGGGCTTTAGTTTTAACTTGAGAGGGTCAATTTAAAAAATCAGAAAAAATCTTTGGTCAAGTGCGTCATTGCGAGATATCGAAAGAAAAAGAAGAAACCGATCAAGTACGAGTCGACCTCGAGTGGAGAGGGTTTCGTATTATAAATCAACACATTCCCTTAAATATTTTTTAAACGTGAATCTAATTTGAACCCGTTTCTTCCGTATAAATAGGCTAACACAGTGGAAGAGGTGCGAGAATGTAGTTAATGCTATTTAAACAATTTCTCGGAAAAAAGAAAAAGTATAAAGTTTGTCCACTTTACATTCTTTTTTAAAATTATGATATGAAAAATATGTTTTAATAGCTTTTAATTTAAACTAGTTTATAAGCTCAGTAGATTTCTTTCTTTTAATTTTAAACTAAAAAAATGCAATAATTATGTTTCGATCAAACAAAATGGAATAATCTTGTACTGATTTGAATATGATGGAATAAACAAATGTTGTTATATTATTATGTACACCGAACGAAAAAGTTACAGAAGTAGTCCAATTTTATTGCAAATTAATAATGTTATTTTTAAATTACAAACGGAAGAATCATCTTATAATAGGTACTCATAAGAAATACATTCTTTGTAGTCTGTAATATCACGTTTTGATGCAACGCTAAGGTTTTGATCGTAATTTAGAGTGGAAAAATCATGCTTAGCTTAAATGGATGTTTGCCGTGAGGATTTTAATTCTAAGAAACAGAATCCAGAGAAATATTCATAATTTTAAAAAGTGGATTGAACTTGTTTTGGAACTTATCTCTTCGGTTATAGATCGACCAAAACTTTATGACCGATCCGAAAATACCTAACACCGCGTAGCGTATTTTTAGCTTTTAATTCGATTTTATTTTGTACAAGTTTTTGTTTTGAATCAATTTAAGTTTGTATTACAATATGTTAATAAATAAATTATATTTTTATATTGTTGGAATAAAAAATTTGAAAATTTAAAAACCTCAAAAAGATTATTTAATTTTACGCTATACTCCGTAATTGAATCACCTTATTCTTTAGCGGTCCGCACATTATCAGTATAATGATAGATCCAGAAGATGACCGGTTGGTCGAGTGGTTAGAGACCCTGACTGCGGAGCCAAGGGTCGCGGGTTCGATTTCCGCCCGGGACAAATATTTCTGTGCATGAACATGACTATTTGTTCCGTGGCTGGGTGTAAAAAAAGAATATCTATATATGTAAAGGTCATAAAGGTTATTTAAGTATTTATATCAGCTGCCTGGTATCCATAATACAAGCTTTGCTTAGTTTGGAACTAAATGACGCTGTGTGGAATGTCCAAAGTATTATTACTATTATTATAACAGATATTTTTTGATATTTAATGATAATTATCGGTGAATGTTGGGGTTGGCGTCATTATTGTTCGTCATTACTTATGTTAGTATTAGAGATGGACGCTTAAACGAAAAGTTTTTAATAAAGCACACTTAAGCATAAAAAAAAATTTGTAACGTTTATATTAATAAGCTTATTAATATAATAATGTAATAAGCTTTCATTATAAGCTTTTGCGTTTTTGGGGTAGGTAGATATGTTCTGTGTGTTAGCAGAATTAATCATATTTATGTAATAAATTCAATACATTTATATCATTACTGTATTTTTTAAAAATTCCTGGAACATTAAGAAAATTAATTTTCTTAGTTTTAAGAAACTAAGCGTCTGTAAAATCAACTGCTTAAAAATTTACGTTTCCTTATAGATTAGCGTTTGTAAAATCACTAAAGATGAGATAATTTTTATTTAAAAATAGTAGGTAATTTCAAAAACCTACGACTCGGTAACGTGTGTGTTTTCGAAAATACTTTTAGATGTCGGAATGTTGTCGAAAATTATGTGGTCTTACTGTAATTTTTAAATGTGTCTAAGGACGTTTACCTACAAGTTTACTAAAAATCTTTTAACAACTGTTTAGTTGATAAATGTAACAAATTTTCCTGTACTGTATAAGTGTATATATCAATATTTGGAGCATTTGCAGCTACGAGTAACTAAATTTGTATGCGTATTACAAAACTTTGTGTTTCCGTGCTTTATTACTTCAACGTCGATACGTAACTGACCGCCACGTACAGCTGTAACGATGATGAATCGACACATAATTATCTTATTTCTGTAATTGTTTTTATTTTGGGTAATAGGTATTTTCAGGGCAGTCGTTATGACTGTAAACAAAGGTTCCAAATAGTGTTTAGGGTGATAGGCAGCCATAAGTTGTAATTTATGTTTATGCTGTCGTAAAATATGTTTAATTGTAAGTTTAGATTATACAATATGTTAAATCATCAATTCTGTAGAGTTTGTCTCAGTTTGGAACTCCGTGTCAGAGTAAATTTAATAATATAATAATAAAATATCTGGGAAATCCCACACAGCGCCATCTAGTCCCAAAGTAAGCAAGTATTATGCTTGTATTATGGGGTACTAGACAACTAGTATAATATATACACTTAAATATTTTTTTTAAATAAAATGTCCACATATAGATAATTTTACGCCCAGACACGGAAAAAATTGACATGTTCATGCACACAAATATTTGTCCCGGGCGGGGATCGAACCCGCAATCCTCGGCTGTGCAGTTAGGGTCTCTAACCACTCGACCAACCGATTAGTTTATAGAAAGTAGCTAGGGAATTACAAAGTGGGAAGAAAGAAAACTTAATCACAAATTTACAAGATCAAATACCTAGTACCTAGATTAGGTTATAGACTTTATTATATATATTATGCAATATATTTCAGATTAAATTGAGTGTTTTCGTGAATTTTTTATGAGAGATCGTAAAAATGTATACCTAAAGTCACAAAGGAAAAAAACTGGCTAAGTGAAAATCAGACTCGCACACAAATGGTCTCGTACCACCATACGATATAAAAAAAAACACGTTAATTTGTGTATGGGGACCCCCATTAATTTTTAACTTTATTTTATTTCTATTACTTGATGTTATAGCGGCCACAGTAGTATATACTTAATGAAAATTTCAAGTGTAAGCAATGATCTCACAATTACCAATCACTAAAAACGCTAAAAAACATATTTCTTGTATTTACCCCCTTTCATTTGTAATTATATTTTATTTTTATTATAAGTTATTTACTTCTACTACTACTACTACACATTCTGTGAAAATTTCAATTGTGTACCTATTAGAGCCTATATTAGATACTATCTCTATGTAATTGACACAGCTATTAATTAGCCGAAAGTAGACTTTGAAAACGTAATGCTACGGCTTATATTCCAATACCTCGCAGTAAAATTGCTAGGTCAGAAAAATTATAATTGGTTGGTTATAATTCACGCACACAGAGACAGACTGTTTGTGTATGTTTAAAGGCGTATCGACATTAAAGTACGAACTGACTAGAAGCCCTCTTCTGCGTTTACCGTCTAACAATTCATACTCTAGCTAGCTGGTGTGTACCTACCAATAGCGAGATGACGAGTTTCAGTCCGAGTCTGATCCGCGAGGTCCCCGTGCGCCGCCCTTCACCCCCGCGAAATCGCGTTTGATATTTTCGATACCGTAAAGTAACATTTAGGACTCTACTAATACCAAACGCTGCTGTTAAATTTATTTACTCTATGCGTAGCAAGAATAAGTGGTATGTTGAGTTACATACACAAGTATGTATAAGTAAGCCTGTAATTTTTGTTTACTTGTATTGCGAGAGTCCATCCAGACATTTATGTTCAAATATTATTAATTATCGTTTTGTATATTGTGATTGAAAATAAAATTGAGTGAATTTCGGTAACTTTATAATTTTACTTGTGTGTAATTATTGTGTAACTATAGGTAGGTATGTAATGACGAAACAGAAAAACTCAAAACCTCAACAATTTCGCAATCTATTCCTATTAAAGTTTAGATAAATTATGAATTATCACAAATATACGAACAATTAAGAGTAATCAAAATTTATAAATAATAATAATAAATGTTTATTCCGTCATAAAATTACACCATAACGTTAAAATACAATAGACAGAGAGAAAAAAAATTATATAATGCAACAAAATAAGTGATTAACTAAAAAAAAAGTCTTTTTTATAACA
Source organism: Luffia ferchaultella (assembly GCA_949709985.1). NCBI lineage: Eukaryota > Metazoa > Arthropoda > Insecta > Lepidoptera > Psychidae > Luffia > Luffia ferchaultella. The sequence goes on along the minus strand of OX453252.1, from coordinate 6,102,479 downwards.
ATTTATTGATCTTATAATTAATTACAAGACATATATTCTGTCTATTGAGTGCGGTTCGGGAGTTGAAGAACAAAGCAAGTTGTGCAAACTTAGGTTGATATCAAACCAACATACCTAGCAACCCATGGACGGACATTCCACGAAGGTATTTTTATGAACTTACTTGTATTATAAGTACAAGGTACTTTTATGACTTCAGGTGCAGTGCTATAATATAAACAAAAATTTTCTCTAAACTGTTTCTTACCAGGAAATATAGATAATTCAACAAAAGGTTTGTAAGAACAATAAGTAAAAATGTATTGTTATAACATTTAAACTATAACCATGGGGTTTGTGATGCTTTGTATGCACTACGATTAAGCTTAGCCCCTGCTACCTACCTGCTTCATGTTCAGAAAACTTTTTCCTGAAAGGAAACTTTTTTTCACAAAAGATTATTAATACCTATGTAATGTAAGCAATTGTGTCATAAATATCCTTACCTGTATAAGTTATCTATTATATGTAACTTACCTATTTTAGTTTTAAAAAACTAAATTTTTGTAATGATAATTAATAATAATAATCGTTTATTTTTCTCACCACAATAAAAATATTTTTTAGAACAAAGAGACAGTCTTTGGTAATTGTGGGAGACCGGACCCTATACTAGGTGGAATCTAACCTGTTCTTATAGGTCTCCAGACGCCCACCTCGCGACATTGGTGTAAACTTAATGATATAAACTTAATGAAAATTATAAAAGTTAAAAAATAATATAGTAAGAGTTAGGGTGTATTTGGGAGTGTATGGGTGTGTATTATTATTCATTACTCATCCATACAAAACTCAGTATAGGTGCTTTTAAAACGTAGGTACAGTTCCAATCAAACTTTATGGCGGATGTGAACATAGACACAAGTTGCATCGCAGTAACCAGTTTCAGGTGTATAAGCACGCAGTGAAGCTAGGGGTATATGACTGTACCTGCGGAAGCACCCTTATAGCGTTGTATTACGATCCGCCACAAAGTTTGAGGCGAACTATACATAGGTACCTACCTACTCGGACTAACAGCACATTAACATTCACTTACATACACCCTCACATACTCTTAAACTCTTACTCTAAGATTTTTTTAAGTTCTATTAGTTTCCAATATGTTCCTAATAGTTGTAACTAATCTATACTAATATTATAAAGCTAAAGAGTTTGTTTGTTTGTTTGTTTGTTTGTTTGTTTGTTTGTTTGTTTGTTTGTTTGTTTGTTTGTTTGTTTGTTTGTTTGTTTGTTTGTTTGTTTGTTTGTTTGTTTGTTTGTTTGTTTGTTTGTTTGTTTGTTTGTTTGTTTGTTTGTTTGTTTGTTTGTTTGTTTGAACGCGCAAATTTCAGAAACTACTGGTTCAAATTGAAAAGTTATAGTTGTGTTGGATAGTCCATTTATCGAGGAAGGCTATAGGCTATACTAAATCATGCTACGACCAACAGGAGTGGAGCATCAATGACAAATGTTGCAAAAACGGGAAAAAATATTCCTTTTAAGAGCTTCCGTCGCGCGCGCTGCGTAAACGGTTGATGTTAACCAAAAATCATGTATTACGGAATTGTTCCCCTTTAAAAGTTCTAACCAAAAGTTTGCGACAGCATATGTGTATCTTTTAAGGTTAACTTACTATAACCTTTTTTATGACAATCAAATTTGTTCTTACATTATGTACTATTTGCGAAGATGTTTTTTAAACGTGATATTAATCCTTATCAAATTAAATATGTTAGTTGTCTTAAGCATTTCATGCATGTTATAGTTGCCCTTTACACCACACAATTTAAATTAATATCTTAGCAGTTTTTATCGAAATATAAAAATTATAGCGGGAGAAAATAAATTCGCTGTCTGCCTCTGTTCGTTAACTTTTTACTTCCAAACCACGCAATAGACTTTGATACGGTTTTCAGTATTATCTTATTTTCTTATTATCTTATAATCTATTAATCTATATAATAGAAATACTTATTATAAAGCTGAAGAGTTTGTTTGTTTGAATGCGCTAATCTCTGAAACTACCAGTCGGATTTGAAATTTTTTTTTTTGCCTTTGATAGCCTGAATCTAGCGGAGGGTTATAGGCTATATATATGAAAACGAATTGTCTGTCTATTCGAGCAAATAGGTTTCGGCAAAAACAGCTTAACCGATTTTGATGCAACTTTACACATATAGAAAGGATGTAGTCAAAAGTGACATACAGAACTTTTTGTATGTCTGTCTGTACGTCCATCTGTCTAAACTAATTTTAATGAAACATCACAAGTATGAAAAGAAGGTCGTCAAAACTAACAAATGTTACTTTTTGTCCGTCTGTCTGTCTGTACGTGTAAGGTCGTCAAAACTAACAAATGTAACTTTTTGTCCGTCTGTCTGTCTGTACGTGTATCTGTCTATTTGAGCTAATCTCCAAAACAGCTAAATAGATTTTAAGGAAGCTTTGCAGACGGGAAAGAAGGTTGTCAAGAGATTTGACATTAGCTACTTTTTGTCCGTCTGTTTGTCTGTACGTCTATGTGTCTATTCAATTCAATTTTATCTATTTGAGCTAATTTCCACTACGGCTGAACAGATTTTAATGAAACTTTGCAGACGTGAAAGAAGATTGTCAAGAGTGTCATAAGCAACTTTTTGTGTTTGTTTGTCTGTCTATCTGTCTGTCGTTTGTCCACACTGATCTATCAACTACTACAGCCAAAACTACTAAGTCTAGGAAGCTTAAATTTGGAACATAGGTTTATTTTATAACGTGAGCATTAAGTTAAGAAAGGCTTTTTTTAGAAATTTCAAACTTAAGGATGGGAATGGAGGGACTCAAATAATGACGTGTTTCAGGGTTTTTAGATTTCCACATTTTAAGGGTGGGAAACGGGAGAAGAAAAATTGTATCGGTTTTTTTAAAGGGTGGAAGGGGAATGAAGATTGAAAGTTTGAATGGGTGTAACCAAAATTGGTTCCAGCAAAAAGTAGGTACGTATAAACCATCCCGAACGTTAATAGTACCTATAACAAGAATTCGTAGTCTACGCAGGCGAAGCTGCGGGTGGTCGCTAGTATATACATAATATTCTTATTGTCAAAATATTTTTTTTTTTAGTTTACCGTACCGATGACGCGGGGTGATGTCTGGAGATCGATAAGAACATGTTCAACCTAATTTAGGCTCCAGTCTCCCAAAATTACCTTCATTATTATTTACTGTCTTTTGGGCCTAAAAACGATTTTTATTGTGGTGAGAAAATAAATAAACGATTATTTATGTGAGGAATTCATGCATCCCATCCATAGAGTAAATAAATTTGGCAGCAGGGTTTGACTTCAATAGAATCATAAATGTCATTACACAGTATCTAAAATGTCAACCTGGATGTGTGTCGACACATCTATCTAAAAAAAAACCGGATCTCCTGCTTTCGCACGAACTTCTTACGACATTGGAAATGAACCTTTGGATAATATTTTTCGAAATATATTTTTTCGCAAAAAAAATAACACAACTGTATCTGAATAAGCTTAAAACTTCGAAATATAACATTCTGTACGACATTTCGATCGAACGAACCGAATTAGTGCGAAATGTAACACCGACGCATATCCGACTTCCAACTAAGGGCACCCTTAACCACTACTTCCGGTTATCCGATTCTAACAATTTTAGTCTCAATAGATCCCCTGTCTAATTACGCTGAGCCGGTTTTTTATTTTTTTCTTATCCGGACCTAGTTTTTGAGATATCGGACTCCCAAAATGAAAATCGGGGGAAATGCGATTTTTTCGTTTTTGCCCGATAATTTTTTTGTTTTTGAACTTTTTCCAAATTGTCTTTTGCCATCTTGTAGAGCTCATCAAGCTGCGTCTTTTGACACCAAGTTCATTCCGATATCTCGAAAACTCTTTGTGCAATCTGCCTGTCTCACTAAACTCCCAAATGACCCCCTATACTCCAACGAAATGAAAGTCATTTCCAATGACAAAAAAACGACGTCTGGGCGTACTTTTTCCTCACATTTGTGGTTATGACGCGATATTCGGTAATGTTTCACCTACTGATATCTAAGATTCCGTATTAAAACGACAAACGAAACGATTCTACAATGCAAGTTTTTAACTATTTCGTACATAATTTATTATAATTGCTATATGTACAATGTGATATATGTAGGTATCTTACCACCACCATGTGGCACACGATACATTTATATTATAATAATAATAATAATAGACATTTATTCACATTCTTGTACAAAAAGAGACTTAGCCTAATACAATTTTCAAGATAATGCAATAAAGACACAAAACCATCGTTAGGTTAACGGTGGCAGCTGTCATAGTATTAAACTGGGCTACAGCTGCCTACGTCTTCCATTCAAAACAGTTGAAGTGACAAATATAACTATTAACAAAATATATAAATAAAGCAAATGTGAATTGAGGGTAATGCGAAAGAACAGTCCGAAATAAAGCCGTACGAGAACGTTGCTGACGTCCCTGAGACTGCTGTAACTCTCTCTTAAATAATTTACATTGGCGACGAGTTCAAAACCACCGAAATAAAATGTCAATAACTATAGAAGCGTTCTACCTAGCAATGGTAAGCTGGCCATTATATAGAAAAAATGGGGCAGTATTTCATATATCTACAATAATAATAATACTAATAATAATAATAACAACGTCTAGGCCCCAAACTAAGCACTAGCTTGTGTTTTGGGTACCAAGCGAAGACACCACATACATATAACAACCATGACCCGGTACCAGTATCGATATTCATCATATAAATACTGACCCGACCTGGGATTCAAACCCGGGACCTCCAGCTTCGTAGGCAGGGTAGCTACCCACTAGGCTAAGCGGACGACACTGAAATAAAAGAGGTGAGAAAAGTATATACATTGATTACTGCTTGTTAGCAGTACAAGCTACGAGTTATTATTTTTTAAAGCTGTGCATGCCGGAAAAACCAGCGTCGAGATCATATGAAAGTTTAATAGAAATAATGGGACGTCACCTCCAACTTACTATACCTACCAGTGTATTGCGCGTAGTTTTAAAAGACAACTATGACAAAAAACTTGTACCTAAGTATGCATAAGTAGGTACACATTACCAACACACCGACCGACACCGTACGCAAGTATCTTGACGCAATAAATTCCAGATAGTGTACTTGTAGGTAATGAAAAAATTTTTTCTCTGAATTATTTACTAGCTTGGAAGAATTGAGAATTAAACAAAAGAACTGTAAGAATAAATAAAAAAATGTATTGTTTTAGTGAATTTAAACAATAATAATACGGTTTGTGGCAATTCGTAAGCACCTGGACTGAGTTTAAATAGCCGCCGCTACCTGTTTTTTTTTTAAGAAAGCCCTTTCCTGAATAGTAACCTTTTTTTTCTTTTCAGAAACTATTATTAATGATTATATGTAATGTAAGAAGTTCTTGTGAATACCTGTCGACTTGGACTTTGTACTGTAACTCGTTTCACAAAATAATATCGTCTGTAGGTAGGTATATGTTTCAGAAGTTTTAATTTAAATTCATCATAACAGAGGAAGCATTGCAGACTTGAGACGTAGTATAAGCTTCTTTTATAAAATGGAACCCTTATACGATTGTTGTATATGAATTATAATTATATTAAGGGTAGGCAAACATATGGCTTTGTATTAATAAATATTAGAGAAAGTAAATCAGTTCCTTTTCGGTCATCTATGTGTTTCATTGTACACGATACAACATGGTTTCAGGTGTGGGGTTTTCAATAAAATGGATTCGTAAACCGTAATGGTAATAGTAGTACAGTGTGAGTAAGAATAGTTCGCGAGTAATTAAGAGTAAGAATGTCACAGAGTAGGTTCTGTAGAAAAGCCGTCAGTGCTCCATGGTACGTTCGTAACAGCCTGCTTCACAGCGACTTCGACTTACCAACACTTTCCAAATACATGAAGGATGCGTCAGAGCGCTTCTTCGCCGCCGCGGTCGCAGAACCCAACCCGTTATTTTCGGCAGCGGCCTCAATTAATTTTTGTATGTAAAGAATACTTAGTTTCCAACATGCTTCCAATAATGTGTTTTAAGGAAAAAAAATTGTAATGCAACATCAGGTTCGTAATAGGTATAGGTAGGTACACAAGCGAAATTTAAAAGCTCTTCTTGACATACACATTCATTACTTACAATTTCGAAATAGAATAGAATATCATTGCACGTCGTTCTGACAAAGAAAAAAAGTAATAAATTTAACGAAAAAAATAAAAATGGTAACCTACTATAACTCAGAATCCAGCTAACTCTATTGATTTAAAAGTTTGAATAATAAAACTAGAGCTCGTGCGAATGTTTAAAATACACGGTGTACTCCTACAAGAAATTAAAAGGATATTTTGAAATAAAATAAAAATTTTTATTTTAGTTTTTACTTATCTAGGCCATATTCGACGTCCGATAAAACTTTAACACGGCATTTTAATTTTGTTTATGCCATGTTCTACAGAATCTTATCGCAAAGGCATTCATGATTCCCTATTAGATCATAGAAGCATCTAACGAAAATGTGTAACACTTTTATTAAATAAATGCTTTTTCTTTGTCACTTCTAGTTTCATTTTATCCTATAGTACGTCCTATCAAACGGTAAATGTGTACTCCAACCCCTAGTTTAATTGAACATTTTTCGCTGGCTTAATTATCAAACTTCGTATCTCCTTTTGGTCAAATTTTACAGGAAGAAGAAAAAACTATTTTATTAAATAACTAACAGTAAAAACATTAACGAACCGCTTTATTTACATTTAATTATTAATTCTGCTTATTTTTGTTGTAATTATGATTTATTATCTGATAACATTATTGAATAAATGGACTTACGTATACTTCTTTAACTTATACAATGGACTTACAAAGTTTTCTTGGAGATACGAAGTTTGGTATCTCTTAAATATGTAATAAAGTTTATTTTGGATGGATATACATATTATTACTAAAATAAATATGTAAGTTTTAGATTCAAAAATATCGTTTATTGTTTTATAAAATTAACATGAGATCTATTAGGTGCTTATATCTAACCTTAAACTAAGACATCAAACTTAAAACAGGTCCTTTACCATATTTAAAAAAATATTATTTTATTGTGAACCGATCTTTAGACAACTTTTAGTATTGAAGTTCGGCTCTATAATTAAGGTACTAAAAAGAGTTTCCTTCGGAGTGAAAGAAAAATGTGGGACTCATAGAAAACTTAAACTCTAAATGGGGACAAAGAACTTAAGAATGTGGTAAGTTATCATAAAAGTTGTGGTAATCTTTTTCCATAGTATTTTTTAACTCTTGGAGGTGTTGATATTTCTTTTCTTTTATCGGAATTCTCGCAGAATATAGACGTGGTATATTATCAAATGGTGTCAAATTAATAATCAAATAACATTAAATTTATGCACTCTTTTAGGGAGACTTATGTATGTTTCGGGATGTCTCAACTTATATAAAATGGTTCCGTCTGGACTATATCTTAAAGCCCTCAAGTCAGTTACAGCAGGATCACCTACTCTCTTGCCAGGTCTTATGCCACCTACAATTTGTATTAAAAACAAGAAAAAACAAGCACGGCCTCCTCACAATCTGGCAGCGGCCGAACCAGGCCGAACTGAGCGCGGGAGTTGCGAAGTATTCCGTCAGTCAAAATGGCGTCCGCTCATGCAATGGACATACGTAGTTTTATTTTTTGTACATAGCAAAAAAATTAAAAACAAGTAGGAGATACGACTGATTTCATCGTATTCGTTACGGAATTTTACACTAGATGGCATCAAAATAAAAAATTCGAAAATTTTGGAGTTACAAAGTTTGATAATTAAGCCAGCGTTTTTTAGAAATAGTTACCTCGAAGGCGTTATGTAAATTGGGGGTTGACGGTTGAAGTGCCTACGAAATTGCTAAGAAGTAACTAAAAATTACTAGGAAAAAAATATTTATTTCTTAAAACTATTTACTACCATTCATTTTTGTTTTCAAGTATTTTGCATTCATTTTACTATTTAGATATTTCATTTATGATGAATTTTTTTATCGTAGTCGATTTTAAAAATTGTAAAATTAAATTTTTGCTGTTTCGAATAAAATTTTATTAATTTTGAAAACATAGAAAAACACTTCAATTGTATTTATATGTATAGATTCTAATAGTAAATATATATGTTTGTCTCTAAGTGTAACACACTAATTACCTACCTAATACTTATTAATGACTTATCTATTAAATCCTTTAATGACTAGGTATTTAAAGGTAACGACTAATGAGTTATTATTTATTTACTGAAAATCGTTATAATAGTTATGGTGATAATACTGTAAATTAAGCTATTACCACTTAATTAAAAGTAGATTAAAAACAAATTAATTTTTCATTTTGAATCAGTTCATCCCGTTTTTATAATAAAACGTTTTAGATGGGCTCTACACGATTTAAAAACCAAACTTATACCTAAAACACTTTCAGTAGGGAAAGCGTCTGCTACCTACCTAAATAAAAATCACCCGTATTTGAGACTAAAATATAATAAAGTATAATAAGTTGCCGTGCTTGTAAAAAACATAATTTTTACTACTGGAAAAAAGATTAACGTTCAAGAGCTTTCTGAAAACAATGGAAGCGGCAGCGGCGCGGCGGTATAATCACTATGTCTCCATTACAAAGAAATCGTTAACTTATTGTTATCGCTCAGGTAGTCATTATCGCTTTGTAAAAACAACAGGTAATTTAACAACGAACCCTTCACTTATAAATTAATGCTTCCTTCAGAAAATGGTCATTGCTGAAATATCTATCGTACAGTGCACATATTTATTATCGGTAATTTCAAATTGAGTGAACTCGTGTGTATCAAGACAAGGCTAACTGTTCATTCAGTTAACACCAGCAGTGCCGCTTAACCCGTTTCATATCAACGTACCTACCTAGTAGTAAACGTCATGGAAGTGTGTTCTCTGTCGCCTATTCCTACGGCTCTGTTCGGAAAGAGACGTAGAAGAAGGGGCAACAAGAATAAAATACCATCCGGAGCCAACTGTTCGGCGAACGTGGAACGTTGCCATCCGTCCACGAATCATGGTGAACAGGAGATGGTCATTGCAGCTCAATCTCTGACCTTAGTTGACGACGCCAGCATATGTGGTATAGAAGGTAATTTTTTTTTTGTTATAAATTACAATGCTATTCATGTATATAAATGGCTGTGTTTATGAAATGGATACATGGTGCATATTTTATTTAATTAACATTAGAGTTTAAAAAACTGAAACAAAATGTAATTAACAAAATAAGTCATGTTAGATCAAAACAGGTGTAAAATACGTATCATACATAAAAGTATTTCTTTTGAATTTTCATAATTCGCATATAGCATAATATTAAAAGTAGGAACGGCGCCTAAAACTTGGTTCGGTCGTAGTTGTAAAATAATGCACTCCTTTTGCACGAAAATAAAAAAAAAATTATAAAAATATTTTATGGAATAGTTTCAAAGACTTTTGCTATAGTAAAGTTTGAATCGGAATATAAAAATATTTCTCCATACAAATTCCTCAACATTTACTCTGAAATTTTAAGCAAAAAATCCCTGGAAAAATACCTATTTCAGTCTCACTTAGGCTTGTCTCACAATTGCTAATCACAGTTTATAACTCATTAGCAAAAGCTCATATTTATATCTCATTGAAATATAGAGAAACACATATAAACCTAAACTTAAGAATTTACAAAGCATTCGAAACAAGCTAATAAAACTGCTTTTTCACATAGCTTGTCGCAAACTCTCAGATATTTCATATAACAAAAATAAAAACTTAGATATAAACCATCCCACAACTAAACAAATATACTAAATGCATATTAATCCGAAAAATACCTAGGTACCTACTAAATAAATCTATGCACAAATAAATCACTTTCATACTGCTTAAACAAATAGCCAAATTACCGACCAGAAGAAAAAACTTTATCGTGTTAACCACCTAATTACAAATCATTTTAACTCTTCTAATTTTTTGAATTTTAAATAGAAAAACATATTTATTATGTTTTATATAGACGCACATACATAATAATAAGTTAATAAACATAAGTAAATATTTACTATGATTATAAAGAACAATGGAATATACCTATAAATACCTACCTAACGTATTTTACATAACTGCAATGAATAAATATTTTATTTAAAACTATGAAAAACGAAATGAACTTGTAATCAGAAAAAAAATATTGATGCTTTATATTTTTTTCCTGTACTTCTTCCTAAGTACAATTAAATTTTTTGTCTAATAAAGTGCATCTCTACAGCTTATAACGGCTTCACAATAATTAATTTAAACGCCAAAGCGCGACCATACGCGCCTCGCGAGACTTTTACGGAGGCCCATTTTGTGACGTCAGATGTGAATCAGAAGATGATTGGTATTGAAACAATTTTATTCTAAGTGCCTTGCTAAGCGTATGTATGTGTATGATGAGAGACAAATAATTTACCAAAAATAGATCCGTTGGAACTGGCCAGCCACGAAACACAAATTTGAAAGTCAAAAAATCTCGTAACTACGATATTATTTGTAATACATAGATTTTTCAAAATAATTATACTTATTATAATAAAATTAGTATCGCCGCGCGGGGATACCGCGAGTAGGTAGGTACATGGGTACTGGTGACGAAGCGCCATAGCGGCAACCGCTACAAGGAAAAGTGCGAGCGCGTTGTAATCTTTCTTTGGGAAAAGTTTAAGTTGGTGCACTTAGATTGCGATAAAATTATAAAAAAATACCCTTTACAAGCACATTAAATAGGTACCTTTAAATAATTAATTATGATAATAATAAATAATAATGAAGCAAATTAAATACTTGGTAATATAGTATTAGCTAACATTTATTAATATTATATTGTAATTAGTATTAAAAATAAATGTTTATGCTGACAAACAAAGTAAAATCTTTTGCATCCATTTTACATCTTGTTTAACAAAGGCGTTGAGATGTCATTGTACATTGTACAAACTCAAGTCAGCCAAAAATGTTCTCCTGCATTATTATTTTATATTTCCCCTCCATCTGTACATTTAAAATGAATAGGTACTGTGTTATTCTATTACATAAAATGTTAGTCTTCATGTTATGCGACTTACCACCGAGTTCTCAAACGCTTGTCAACTTAATCATCTGATAAATAGAGGTCAATCGACGTTTCGAGTGCAATAGAGTATAGACTGATCATGTCCTTCTGTTTTAATTTACTTCATCATCAGCCCATTTTTACCCCACTGCAGGGGCTTAGGCCTCCCCCAGGGTGAGGAGGGGGGCTTGGAGCTTAAGTCCACCACGCTGCTCCACTGCGGGTTGGGAACTGTAACGACCGCCATCTATTGACAGCGTCCGGGACCGACTGCTTAACGTGCCCTCCGAAGCACGGTGTCAGTGATACTGTGTACTTAAGTCAGAAGAACTCATTGGTACACGCCCGGATTCGAACCATGGCCCTATGGGCCATATAAATTTGAGACAGGTTCGTTGCGCTCTGGGCTATCACGACACTTTAATTTACTTGTCAATTGTCAAACGACGCTCAAGTTTTTTTTATTTTAAAAATGTAAATTAGCTGAAAAGAGACAACGTTATACTTCTGGCAATACACCTAAATGCGATAGCAAATGAATAAACGAATGAATCGATAAAACTGACAACTCACCTATTATAGTTATTTTTTATCTAATTAACGTAGGCGCTCCGATTAAAAACAAAGAATTAACCGCCACTTAACAAATCACCGATTTGACAAACGTTCGAGAACTCGGATGTGATTTTATGTACCTACCTAGTCTTTACAAGAAAACAATTCTTTGAACTGAAGATGATATATTTAACGCCCTGCTGGGATTACAAAACACAGAGCAGTAGCCCACAGATATTAAGAATAACAAATTTAGATATATCATTATATAATAAAAAAAATAAATTTGTGTAAAACTTTGTTACAGAATTTCTATCCACCTACAAACTAAATAGCAAACCAAGTTCGCTAGTTCCTCGGGGTATAATAAATCCATCAAACAATTGCTATGCCAACGCAATCCTGCAAGCGCTGATCGCATGTCCGCCGTTTTGCAACATGTTGAAAGCGCTGCGCTGCACACAGAAAGGGCATACAAGTACTCCCGTTGTAGATGCTATGTGAGTTTTTCATTTTTTGTTTTCATTTTTACAATAGACTATTTTTTAAATTGCGATGCCTACCACCTTAAACAACACCAATAAATGTCGTTCGCAATTAATTTACTTAATTATCGATGTTATGGTTATTGACAGGTCGGAATTCTGCTCCAATTTCACACCAATAGCATCGAACAGTGGCAATAATATCTCGATAGGAACTGGCCAGCCGCTAAACTCATCTGCTGTGCAAGGGGTATTACGAGCGCTGAAGCCCTTTGCCTCGCACGGGAACCAGGAAGACGCCGAGGAATTCCTTGGATGCCTTCTGAATGGTCTCAACGATGAGATGCTACAGGTGAGATGAATATTACGGTTCGATAATGAGACATTAAAAATAATATTTTCCCTTTAATCGACACTATGTCAAAATTAATTACATATGAATACATCAACGCATTCGTTACAAATAAAATTATTATTACAGGTTATAAACAATAATAATCAGAACGAGCTTGAAAGCTGCGGGTCAAGAGGACGCACGCCCATAACGGGCATATTCCAAGGCCGAATGCGTTACCGCGTACACCGTGCGTCTCATGATATCGTCGCCGACGCCGAACAGCCCTTCTTTACGCTGCAGTTGGATATAAAGGTGAGCAGTATGTACTTCCACATTGAAATTTAGAAAACAAACAAACTGTGCTATGAGTATCAAAGCAACTAGATTCCTTAATACCACTGTAGGATTGTGAGTGTTTATGGGAACCGGAGTCGGATGTGAGTGTGAGGTGAAAGACATAAGTATTCATGCTTCTGAAAACAAACAGGTCAAATACAAAAAAAGTAGAACTTAATTCACAGTATTTTATATATTTTCTCTAGGCCCGAACAAATTTTATTTGAATTTCTAAGTATATTTTCACTATTACTAATGTATTTATTCTCCTACAGCGTACAAACAGCGTAAAGAAGGCTATGGAGCTGTTAGCCGGTAAGAATGCTCTAGGAGACAGTGATGCTTGGCAAGAATTTTCCCTAGAACATCTACCGGCCGTTCTGCTGCTGCATTTGAAATGCTTTCAGCTTGATGGTCAGGGTCACACTACCAAAATATTAAAAACAATAAACTTCCCAGTCAACTTGAAGATTGACCCTAGTGAGTTTCTATTTAATTAATAACATAATTTTTTTTTAAACTTTCTGTAATTAATATTGTTTATTATTTTATTTAAGTATGTAATTCACATACATTTCATTACGATAGAACTTTTTCGTGAAGGGCCCGTGGCCACACCGATTCGACCTACTGGTAGAACCACGGTATACCACCTACCTGTGGTCCTACCGGACTACGGGCGATTAATAGTGTCTAAGTAAATAACTAAAATTAACCTTTTTTTCTATTTAAAATAAAACTCATTTTGAAGCCCATAACGTTCCAAATCATTTTATACTCAGGTTTAGGTCCAAGAAGACCACGGGTACATAGTGGTATACCGTGGTCCTACCAGTAGGTCAAATCGGTGTGACCACGGGCCCTTAACTTCACATTAATTTCTAATAATATTTTTTGATTTGAGGTTTAGTCTAGTTCAGTCTTTTCCTCTGTCGCGGACATACCCGAGTGCCTAAATGCTTGTAATTGACATTGATGGAAACTATTGTTATTATATTACCCCTTTGAATCTTTAATGTAAAACCATATTGATACAGATGAAAACGTACCAATTGATTTAAAAAATAAATGTGTCCCTATGCGATAGGGTAGACGTCAGAGTAATTAGCTTCTAACAGGCACAATAATCTAGGTCAAACAAATACGAGACTGCTTTGTCGTACTTAATTGCGCCAAATATATTAAATATCAAATATAATAAATTTATTGCGCTGGCTTGATATTAACGACAACTATTCGGTATTTTAAAATATAAAATTAAACAAGCCGATTTTTTGTAAACATTTTTTGTTCTTCTCAGTCGAAAGATACAGCATGTTACAATCTCGTCTCATATTGTAATCTTCTCTTCAGTTCTGATAATTCTTTCACAGAACTGATGTCTTCAGGAACTAGCTGCCCTAAAAAGGAGAAATCCTATAAACTTTTCGCGGTAGTGTACCATCAAGGTATGGAAGCATTCAGAGGGCATTATCTGGCAGATACATATCATAACAAGGTTGGATGGATAAGGTGAGAAACTGATTAACCCTTTACGAAATTTTTGGGCGGTCTTGTGGTTCAGCTGTACAAAATTGTGCGATATTATTAAACTGTTTTAATAATAAGTGTACTGCAATATATCAAAGTGCACAAAAGTGTCATTGTCACTTTTATGCACTTTTATCTATACTAACAGTTTTTTAATCTGATTATGTCCTTCTACTAACTTATTAAGTTGTATTTATGTGACTATAAATTATTTTATGGAATTAATACAATCAGAAATTCTTTATCTATTGAAGCTTTTCATAGATCAAAATAATGTTCAACAAAAAAAAAACGTTAAATTATATTAATGGCAATACATACAAACGTGTAACTAATATAACTAAAATGCATACTCTTTTAAGTATAACAAAAACTGGCATAGTATTAGGCGGATTCGCGCTAAATTGTTTCTGCGTCATGGCGCAGAAGGAACATTTTATTTAAAAAATTCTAAATATAAATAATACCTACCTGTACGATGTCTAGAGTGATTCACAAGAATCAAAAGAAATATGCCGTATAACACCTGAAGTTAAAAGAATTTATTTTTCGTCGTGAATACAGTCAAAGGTCGGTAGTATAATTTAAGCTTTTAATTTAGTTGCTGTTTTTACATATATTATTGATATAAACATTTTGAAATCAACGTCTATTCGTATAATCATCTATTCGGGTGTAAAAAAAAATACTTTTTCAAGTACCGTAGTAAAAATATCGGTTTGTCGTTAAAATAAATATCAATGACATCATACTTGCTGCATGAATTATCCTATATGTATTAATTGTTTTTAAAAACCTGCTCGAACAATAATAATGTTTGAACATGGTGTGAACGGTTAAAGCGTTTTTCCCATAAGTTAGGTATACTTTGAAGTTGTTCAAACTCTAAAACGGAACGTGACTATTATGTTTAAAAATGGTTTTAAATGTTCCTTGTCAAAAGACTCTTTCTTGTTTTTTTTTTTATTTATGTCAAGCAAGTCAAAATGGTTTTTGCCAAAATGGCAAAAAAATTGGTTTTCTTTAATTATAATTACTTGTCTTGAAATTACATAGTTTTCTTATAAAGTCAATAACAGAAGTTATAACGAAATTATTCCGTTCTTTACGAAAGCAGTGTATTTTTTAAACAATTTAAAAAGATAGTGTCGAATATTGTATCGTGATACGTATAAGTATACCTATAAGTCCTGTGTGCGAGTCCGACCGGACTTGGCCAGTTTCTATAATCTTTCTTAGGTGCCTCCTATATATGTACAATACGTATTCACTTGTATTTTTTAAAATTGTTGTCGCTGAGTAGTCGAAAAGCATAATAATAATTGCGTTTTAGTTTTTCTTGTATTCGTGGTCTTTTAAAATTTTGCTTTTCATTCACAGATACGACGACTCCAGGATTTCCTTCCTTCAGGAATCGCAAGTCCTGAAGGCGGAACCAATGAGGACGCCGTATCTACTTATGTACAAAAGAGAGAGTCTTTAAACTTATTATGTTTAAGTCTTTCTCCAAGGGGCAATTTTGACATAAAGGTGAGTAGTATGCGCCTCGACATCGAAAATTTTCATACGAGTATAGAACATCAATAACGTGATGATAATGTACATAAATTTTTGGGCAATTAAAATATTAATTCGTAGTACTTTGTAATTTTTTTTTGTTTTAAATATTGATTTATATGCAGCGCTTAAACAGTGTAAAACAAGTAGTAGACTGACACCTCGTTTCCACCAAGTATAATACACTGTATGCTACAGTGATACAGTATGAATATGACAGTATAATACAGTGTATTATACTTGGGGGAAACAAGGTGACAAGCGCTGATCGGATGTCCGCCGTTTGGCAACATGTTGAAAGCACTGCGCTGTCTGAGCATACAAATATTCCCGTTGTCAATGCTATATAAGTTGTTCATTACTAAGAGGTTTAAATTTTCACTTTTTTTTTTTCAAATTGTCTACGATGTTTTAAATAACACCTATAAATATCTTTCGCAATTAATTTACTTAATTATCGATGTTATGGTTATTGACAGGTCGGAATTCTGCTCCAATTTTACATCAATAGTCATCGAACAGTGGCAATAATATCTCGATAGGAACTGGTCAGCCGTTAAACTTATCTGCGGTACAAGGGGTATTAGGTGCGCTGAAGCCCTTTGCCTCGCAAGGGGATTAGGAAAACGCCGAGGAATCCTTCGGATGTCTTCTAAATGGTCTCAACGATGAAATGCTACAGGTGAGATGAATATTCTAGTTCGATAATGTGAAATTAAATACATAATTTTCGATGCATTTGACAAGTTGTCCGTAAAATTATTTTTGCAGGTTATAAACAAGACCCTAACTGCGGAGCCGAGGGTCGCGGGTTCGATTCCCGCCCGGGACAAATATTTGTGTGCATGAACATGTGTATTTGTTCCGTGTCTGGGTGTAAAAGTATCTATATATGTATGTATTATTAAAAAAAAAAGAATATTTAAGTATGAATATCAGTTGTCTAGTACCCCATAATACAAGCATAATACTTGCTTACTTTGGGACTAGATGGCGCTGTGTGGTATGTCCCGGATATTATTATTATTATTATTATTATTATTATTATTATTATTATTATTATTATTATTATTATTAAAGACTAATAAGAGCGAGCTTGAAAGCTGTGGATCAAGAGGACGCACGTCATAATAGTCTCTGAACACGATGGCCACGCATGATCGAATGAATTGATAACACTGACAACTCACCTATGCGTTTCGGAACTCGGATTTAATTGTAGGTATGTAATCTTTATAAGAAAACACTATTCCTTAAACTGAATAAGGTATTTAACGCCCTGGCGAGTTCAAAACATAGAGCAGTGGCCCACAGATATTAAGAAAAATTAATTTATATATATCAGTATATAATAAAAATGTAAAATATATGTATTATTTTCTTACAGGATTCCTATCTACATATCAACTAGATAGCAAACCATTCTCGCTAGTTCCTCGGGGTATAAAATCCGTTAAACAATTTTATTGTTATGTCAGCGCAATCTAGCAAGCGCTGATCGGATGTCCGCCGTTTTGCAACATGTCGAAAGCACTGCGCTGCACCCAGAAATGCATACAAGCACTCCTGTCGTCGATTCTATGTAAGTTGTTCATTACAATAGGGTTCCCATTTTCAAAATGGACTTTTTTAAAATAGTCTGCGATGTCCACCAAATTAAATAAAATCTGTAAAATGTCATTCACAGTTAATTTACTTAATTATCGAAGGTCAGAATCCTGCTCTAATTTTATACCTATAACTTCGAACATTGGTAATAATATCTCAGTTGGAACTGGCCAGCCGCTAAACTGCTAACCAGTACCGTGATGAAGATGTGAATACATTTTTAAGATTCTGAAAGCGAACAGCTCATATAAAAAATGAAGAATTCAATCCATAGGGCGTTTTGTAGTTTTTCTCCAGTCCCAAAAATAAATTATTTGAATAATTAAACATATTATTACTTCTAATCTATTTATTTTCCTGCAGTGCATAAACAGCAAAAAGAAAGCAGTGAAGTTGATTGCCGAAAAGGATGCTCTAGAAAAGGACGGTGATTTTTGCCGACAATTTGAATTTTCTTCACGCTAAACTTAAACGTAAAGGTGAGCAGTATCCGTCTCCACATCGTAAACTGAAATGCGAGTGTAAAGTACTATGATTACAAGAAACTTAATGATGTTGGAATAAGTTTTTAAGCTACTGAAAAGGGATGATTTTGAAAAAATTGAGGACTTGATTCATACTATTTTGTATTTTCTCTCCAGCCCCGGAAAAAAATTTGTTATCTAAACATGTTATCAACACTAAATTTATTTATTCTCCCACGGCGCACAAACAGCGTTAATAAATCAGTGTATTTGTTAGCCGGAAAGGATGCTCTAGTCTAGAACAAGACATAAATGCTTCACAACAATTATCCGTAGAACATTTACCAGTTGCTTTGTTGCTGCATTTGAAATACTTTCAGCTGAATGCTAAGGGTCACATTTTCAAAATATTAAAAACAATCATCATTCCGGTCGACTCTCATATTGTTGCTAGTGAGAATCAAAATCACAATTCGCAGCAAAATCGTTATTTTTGTCTTTTTGAGGGGGGGAGGTATATTTTGAGGGGGTGATGGTAGACAAAAGACAGTGGTGTCAAAAAATGCAACGGCTTGTCGGGCATCGTATGATATATTATCAAAAATCGGTCCCTAACTTTTTTCGGAAAATCAAAAATGGTGAAAAAAAAACGGGATTTCGCGATTTCTCGGACACAAAGCTGTTTATTTCAAAAGTACCGAAAAAATAAAAATAAAAGAACTCCCGAAGCAGATAGATTACCTACCGTTTGGATAAAGTAATTTTGGAATCGGTCGAAAACTGTAGGCTGGGCAGGTGCCCTTTTCATGGACTGATTATTCGATCAGCTGATACCGCTTTGTCTAGTGGGTAGCGACCCTGGCTACGAAGCTGGACGTCCCGGGTTCGAATCCCAGGTCGGGTCAGTATTTATATGATGAATATTGATACTAGTACCTGGTCTTGGTTGTTATATGTATGTGGTGTCTTCGCTTCGCACCCAAAACACGAGCTACTACTTAGCTTGGGTCCTAGACGTTGTCGTGATGTATACGTTATAAAAAAAAAGTTACCCCAGAGAGTGAGATTCGGCTATATTTCAGAAAGTTATAAAGATAGACAAAAAAAAAGTAGTGTTAGAAGGTGCAGGAGCTCGCAGGGCATTGTATGATACCAAATTCACGAAAATTGGTAACTTAACTTTTATACTATACTATCTTTTCGTTTATAAAAAAAATATACTCTTTTAAGTACCGTGAATAATTTATACGATTGTTGTAAAAAAAATCAATGACGACCTGCTACCTGAATCACCTGTATGTATACTTGAATTTATAACGAATGTATTTCGTACTTTACGAAAGCTTTGTATTTTTTAAACTATTTGAAAAAAAATGAAGTGTCAAATGTTGTACGTGTCATGATAGCCAAGTGGTAGCGAGCCTGCTTCTTGTTTAGGAGGCCGTGGTTCGAATCCCAAGGCATGTACCAATTTTTTTAATGTACATAACTATCACTGACTCTGTGCCTTGGAGAGCACGTTAAGCCGTCGGTCCCGGTTGCCGTTAATAGATGGCAGCCGTTACAATCAACCAACCTGCATTGGAGCAGCGTAGTGGATTAAGCTTTATGCAGCCCCCTCGTTCCGAGGGGAGAACTGAGCCCCTACGTTGGGGTATTAATGGTCTGATAGTATGGTATGTTAAATATTGTACGACGGTACAGAGACCTTAGTGTGCGAGTCCGATTCGCACTCATCCAATTTAAACTGCGTCTTGGTTTTTTATTTTATTTATATATTTAAAGATTTGCGTTTCCTTCACAGATACGACGACTCCAGGATTTTCTTCATCAGACATCGCGAGTCCTGAAACGGGAACCATTGGGTATGCAGTATTTACCAATGTATATGCGAGAGTTTATTTAAATTTGTATTATAAAATAGTAAATAAATTTTAAAGATGTAACGAGTATTTTCAATGGTGAAGTTAATGGCTTCACTTATATAATGGCGGATCCAAATGGCGTATAATATAAACGTCGAAATAAATAAATAAATAGTGCGTAAATCGGAATCTTTTATTAAACTTCGGACCGGCACTTTTTTCTCCCTAAGTACACACAATGATTTTAATTTTTAACATTGGTAAATGTACAAAAGATAAAATTAGACCAAAAAAGTTCCCGTTCAAACGTATGCAACTTTTTTGGTCTCATCGTGTTTTGTCTTGTCATTGAAAATGGCTATCAAATCCATTTCACGGGAGACGCATTTTTAGCCATAACTCCAAGGGTATGAAGTCTAGCTAAGATTTTAAGGTCTTAAAAGATTAATAATTTAGTTGCGCATCGTATGACACTAACATTTTGGAAATCAGTTTATTAGTTTTAGAAAAAAATTGGATAATGTAAAAAAATTGGGATTTTTTCGGATTTTTTTCACTAAATCCAAAATATTTCGAGAACGGCGACCGATATCGAAAATAAAAAAAAAAATATCTCAGCCATTGACGTATCTACGGTTTGAGACCAAGTTTTTGGAAATCGGTTGGTAATTGTAAGAGAAATTATTTCCGAAAGATGAGATTTTTTGGTCGATCGCTGGTGTTTGCGGATATAAGTTACTATATTTCAGAGGGTATTTGTCGGATTGCTTCGAAGTGTTATACAAAAGGTTAGGAGGCGTCGGTAGCTACAGTTTGAGACCAAAATTTTGGAAATCAATTGGAAATCGAACAAGAAATTTATTATAGTTATTATTATTATAGTACAATAACTCCACCACTAGGCCTAGCCTGTATCGGTGTAATTTGACATCACATATTAGATTTTATGGACTTGTTAACATTACGGTCGTCGCTTTTCGGCCTGTATTCGTTCGAATGCTTCATTATCGACTTCAAAACGTTTAAGGATATCAGAGGCTGCAGTTTAAATCGTGGCGTTGCCACGATTTTGTCAAAATAAAATGAAATAATCTGTGAAAATCGGATTTGAGTAGGTTCATTTTCAATGAAACCGATGGTTGCGGGGACTGCAAGATCTGTGGATTTTTCTTGATACCAGTTTAAAACACGGCTTCGCCTCATTTATTCGAACAAAAGCATGTAATCTAATACAATTGAAAAATATTTGTTTTTTTTTATAAGAGTTTTTAATTAATATCAATTAACCTTTAATTGTTATTAATCCCATAAAACTAAAACTTATTGCGACCATAATACATATTAAAAACATTAATTCAAGTAATTTAATTATGTTTTAGTACAGGGAAAACATTTTCTTAAACAATTAGTCCAAAATATTTTTTTTTTTTTATACTTCGATTTTAAGTAAAAATAGTACTGGCTGATAAGAATTTAACAAATTTTATCTGATGTGAAATAACAATGGCTGATGAGCAATTGATCGCTTGAAAAAAATTTATAGGTTTCACTAAAGCGCGCACGATGAGACATAAAAGCTGCTGTCATGTTTCATAATGTTAACTTTGTTAAAAAAAATCACAAAAACGAAAGACTATAAGGGCTCTTCGTCTAACTTATCGTTTATTCGTTATAATGGGCGTAAAGTTTATATAGACGAATACTACTTAACGATTTGATTTGGATACGTGGATTTTATATATGTTTAGGTACAAAATGGGTACTAAATATCTGGCAACTCAAAATATAATTTTAAATTGTAAAAGTACATACATTAAAAATGTACCGCCATCCTGACGTCAGAATGGTGGTACACTTGGTTTGTTCCTTTAAGGACAGATTCCGTTTAGGACAGATTCCCTTTAAGACAGAATTTGTACAGTCAAGAGAAAAAGTTTCGATTTGTTCCGTTAAGGACGAAAACGTCTTTAACCAACGCCCCATGAATACGTGCTTACGAATATGAAGTTTGCTTTACGGTAGAACAATATGAACAAAAATCCAAATCGTTCTACTGGCTCATTATGACACACTGGGTTCAAATTAAATTAGGACAACAGGAAGAAGGGGGTCATTTTCTTGTTTTGACTAGGTACTTAACTATCTATCAATGAAATATGCAGCAACTACCAACCAACGCTCTATTAATACGCATAGGTAACAAAATTCTGCATAGCATGAGCATAGTACCATGTCAGCAGAAATTGAAAGGAGTTTTCCACAATTTAATAATAATAGCTCATATAAGTCTCTTATTCGTAAACACGTATTTAGAGGACGTTGGTTAAAAACGTTTCTGTCCTTAAGGACCCCGTTAACGTGACAAATCGAAACCTTTTCTCTTGCCTGTACAAAATCTGTTTTAAAGGGAATCTGTCCTAAACGGAATCTGTCCTTAAAGGAACAAACCGTACACTTTAAATCTCATATATTTTTTAAAGTAGGCAGGTACAAATTTTTGATGAAAGATACAAAAAATAATACAAATTAGGTACTAAATCTACAGCACAATCACAATCTTAAACGATAACCTTGTACGATCTTGTACCGCCACTCTAACGCCACTCTAATACAGGTGTGGTTTTGTCTGTGTGTTAGGATTTTCCAGGAAACTAAGTGTTGGATTCTAAAACTGAATTCACGAAAAAAGATCCAAACTAAAAGACATTTATATTTATTTTTTAAAATTAACTCATTGTCATCGCTATAGTATTACCCGATGCGTTTCGCGAGCAGTAACCTTGTGTTAAACCACTAGGCAATCGTAGCGTCAATATGGCGCGGTTGCATGTGACGAAATAGAAAATTAGGACATTTAATAAAATCTTAAAAAATAATTTTTATATACGAATGAAAGGAAAATGTAGTCAAACGTGTGTTTTCCTATTGAACTTTAATATGTATAATATTAACTTGGCAGAATCCGAAAACTACACCTTTTATAATGACTGAAATATTTCACTTACTAAATGACTGCGCCAGGGAGTTTTCTTTTTTATTTTAATACTTTATACAGCTAAAGAATCAGTCAAAGAACTAAGGTAACTTATATATTTTTATCAAACTTTTCGTATCTAATTAGATGAGGATAATAACTGTCTATTGCACCCTCAAATGTCGCTACTATTATTGCCGAATAAGCTGTTATAGGTAATAAAGGTTATCCTACCAAATATTAATTGTATCAAAAAAGACGTATCATTATTATTTTTATTGTTATTAATTTGAATTTTATATTTTCAACAATTTTTAACTAGTTTTAATAATGTTCCTAATTAGTTGTCCAGTTCAAAGTCTTAGAGGGACATTAATCTTACGTTATAAAATATTTAAAATATATTATGATCTTTTGTTTTTTCGATTTATTGTTAGATTTAAATAAAATACTCTATTAGTACTGTTTCCACTAAAATGCACATGATCAAACTAAAAAGTTAACCAAAATCATTAAATGTTTCTAATACTGACTGTTTCTAATTAAGTGGCCACAACTGTATGTACGTATCTGTGAAATTTTTTCAATAAATTAAAAAAAAATTAACACTGGTATGTAACTGACAACCGAAATGATAGGATTCAGGTCCAGTCAACAGTAGGGACATCTGTATTGTTTAGAAACTTGCATTTTAGAAGGAGCCATCATCATCATGATCAGCCCATTTTTACCCCACTGCAGGGGCTTAGGCCTCCCCCAGGGTGAGGAGAGGCCTTGGAGCTTATGTCCACCACGCTGCTCCACTGCGGGTTGGGAACTGTAACGACCGCCATCTATTGACAGCGTCGGGGACCGACTGCTTAACGTGCCCTCCGAAGCACGGTGTCAGTGATATTGTGTACTTAAGTCAGAAAAACTCATTGGTACACGCCCGGATTCGAACCATGGCCTTATAAATTTGAGACAGGTTCGTTGCGCTCTGGGCTATCACGACATCAGGAGAAGGAGCCATAAATAATCCTAAAATTATGAACCTCATCGCACTTAAACGCATACTTTACCGTCCTTAACGTCGAATAAACAGTGACATTTATTTATGTGTAAATGAAGTGAGCAGGCCAATCTAATATCCTCTAACATCGCGTCGGTGGTTTCATACTATTCTATATAAAAACAAGTATTTTATTGGTTAAGTTTTATCTCTTCTTGTGTAGTAGAAAAACAAACTCGGCGTGTTTCATTTATATTATAATGAGAACGTGTTTTTCACCTTTTTTACATTGTCCGATAAACTAAGATAAGTTAGGAATATATACGCTGTATAAACAAGTTGATGATCGGCTCCAGTGTATTATTTTATAGGTATCATTTTAAAATTAAATCATTCAAAAATAAAAAAATAATTATTATTTCAAAATGACATTTTCTAAGAGTGTGAAAGTGGCACATTTTTAAAAAGTTCGGCCAAGTTTGAGTGGGACTCTCTCACCGAGAGTTTCGTCTCACCATACAATATAATATTTGTGTTATGTAACAAAAAAAAAGTTTATAAGTTCATCAGCACAATCTATAAACAAGAATGTTTATCTTTCTTAAAATCTCACTCTTTTGATCTAACAAATTACGTTGCCTAGAAAGTATATTATATTATAATATCCATAATATTCCATATCCACCCATATCCATAATATAATATTCCATATATTCCATACTATTTAGGCAACATATTTTGTATCAATATAATATCTGTATATATTATACAAGATTATACAAATTGCAAGAATAATATGGAACACAAATTGCGACGAAATTAATTTATTGCGATTGTGACGACAGACCGACATACAAACAGATTAATAGACGATATAACTATTTATTTCAGGATTTTGTATTTTAACTTACATTTTTGGGTAACAAGCATCTTATAAATTTTATTAATATACATATAATCATATTAAAGCTCTGTCTATATATCTGTCACTGACAGCTGAATACGAGTAATAATTAATTAACTTTTAGACTAAAGCGATTTCATCAGAGTGCCGGCCTTTTTGAGGACACTTTGTTTATCCGGTAATTGATTTGTTTAATAAGTATCAGTTGATTGCTGGATATATAAGGTAGCTATAGCAAAGAATTCGGTATGACTTGCCACTATAGATACTTGCCAAGAAAACAAAAGAACAAACCGAACAAACATGGTATGTAAAAATATAATTTAATTTGTGCATTTAAAGGCATGCATTAATATAATTGTACTTTACGTACTTATCCAATAATGTACTTGTCTGTTCCTGAAGGTCTCTATAAGGCTCTGTAGCAAACAAAATTCAAGGGAATTAGAAAAAAAAACAACGCGAGAAAGGAAGTGCAGGCAGTGTGGCTGTACCTTTTCCTACACTATATGTACACTATGAAAAACTTTAATGCACGCCATTGCTAATAGATACATCTTACATAAAGGTTTAAATTTAAATATCGATGTAGGGTCCCTTACTGGCGGAGCCGGAGGCAGGTTATTCCAGCTGCTATCCTTGAAAGCACTAAGTCTAAGAATTGGAACTACGGGCAACTTATTCGTGACACCAGACGTTCTTGCTCATGTTTGTTGGGTTGCTATTTTCTGTGCCAGTTAAAGTTAAAGATAGGGTGCCATTCATTTTTATGTAATGGGTAAAACATAATGTATAATAAAACATAATCTTCATGGCTTATGATATGAGTATAATTGGCTATGATTGGCGTATTCCATAGAAATAGCGAAATGCGCCCGCCCCGCTCCCCACTAGAAAAACAGCACGCTATCGAAAAAGCGATCACTCATACACCCCGCTAGTAATGTATGCCTATCACCCGTTGTTAGTCGGCAAATGCCCGTTATTAAGTAAATTGATATTTATCATCGCAAAACGCCGAATTATGTAGTGAAATGTTGTAAAACACGTCCAAAAGCAAAAAACAACGTTAAGTGGTGTAAATTTCATGTGTAAATATATTGTATGGACGCTTCCCCCCGTAAACGCATCTTACATCTCACCGTGGGTCTAGTGGGGAAGCGGCTTTGCTATGTCTATGGCGAGTTCTATATTGTGGAACATATGTAGGCACTTTACCATTTGCAATAAGGGAATTACGGAAGTCTGAAAAGTACAATACATACTTTATTCCTTCCCACTGTATTCGCAGTTCTACAAACGTAAAACGGAAACCGGTCATATTCTGTGCAAAGGATATCGTTTTATCAAAGCTTGCACGCATATATTGCCCTTCAATGCGAAAAGTTTTTGAATTCATACGACGTAAAGGATTCAAAGCTTATATTGACTTTAGTTTTTTAACGTTTGTTTTTACGTAGGTGTATTCATCTACGTTTTATTCTTCTTTAACTGAGTGTAACATAGTACATACGGTGTTGTTGTGTATTAATATAATCTCAAATAATTGAATTGCTCGAAAGTTCGAACACGTGTATAATATAAAAGACCGCCATGCCAGCGGCTTCACCCACTTAGACTACGTTTATAAATATGGTGAAGATCTATTTCTTATCGTCCTTCTTATCATTTTAGTTTTCGCTTCATTTCACAACTGAAGTGAGAATTCCTCGACAAAAGAGCGCGTATAAAAATACTTTTTTTTGAAATCACAGACAGGTACTTCTATTTTATTTATATGTGTGGATGAAAATATATAACTCTCCGAAAAGTTTCCTCTGAAAGACTTATCAAAACCGTTGAACGGTAGAATTCTAAACGGTTGAACGGTAGTTTTCAAAATTTAATTTTCTAGTACAGACTTTTAATGAAGCAATTCAGTTCGTAATTACACATTAAGTAATTCATATTGTTATTTGTAAGACAATTAATTCGTGGTTAGCTAACACTACTTGAGCTTTAATATGAAATGAAATGTGTCTAATTCCCGAGTTTCCATTCGGAACACGGTAAAACGATAACCCCATTACTAAGCTTTCCGTCCGCCAGTCACAGGGCTGTGTCTTTTGAACAGTGATAGATAGACACTTGAAATTTCACAGTTTATATTATTATGGCCGCTTCAAGAAAAATTAAATGAATTTATAAATTAAAGTGGGTTTCCATACAAGAAACTTTTTTTATGGTTGGTGATGTAAACTAAAGCTTTTACTCTAGGTGTAAGCGCGTCCGACACACATTTGGTCTGGTTTTTGTATCAATTTTTTTTCTCACCTCTGACGCGTATGACGCGCACTTTTTGTGAATTCATTTTAAAGGTTCTCCTACATAGAAACGCTATTACATGAAGCACAGGAAGAGTAGTCCCTTTTCTTTTCAACGCGATTTTTCAAAAATGTTCGAAGAAAACAATATAGGTCACGGTAGGTACTGTGTGCCTTTTCCTATTTTTAGGGTTTCAAAGGTGAATACATCCATACATACAAACTTTCGCGTTTATAATATTAGTAAGGATTTATTACTAAAAACAATAATATTGCCTATCTCTTCTAATTTATAGGAAATATTATTGTCTATCTCTTCTAATTTGTTTTTTAAAACAACAACAAAAACATTGTAAATAGAGAAACCAAGCGTAATATTTCAAATAGCATATTAAACTACCAATGACATAGGTCAGTCAGACAGGGATAAGTCAGAAAAACAATTATTGGTTTACCTACGTTCAAATTTTAAAATCAAATATCGGATACCGGACTGTTATTGATTGACCTTAAGAAGTACCTATTAACAACGAAGAAACTGTCGAAACATGCTTTAACGTTTTATTTGTCAACGGCTTTCAGCCTTTTATTATTCTTAGAACTTATAAGTGTATGCTGTTAACCTCAGTAAACAAGGCTTTAAACTTGAAAATTAGAAGAAACAATAAGTGTTTTGTGAACTTGCTTCATTGTTTAAGAATTAAGGATTCCAGAAAACTAATTCAAATATGTACAGGTATAAATTCAGTTTTGTTATTTGTTGCTTGTCTCACTTCCGAGACAATTTTTTTGTGTGTGCCTTTGACAGGGTACCGGATTCGAACCATGGCTCTATGGCCTTATAAATTTGAGACAGGTTCTTTGCGCTCTAGGCTATCACGACTCTTAATAAAATTATTTACTTATTATATTTATTTACTTTCTTAAGTTAGTTATTTATTTACTTAAAAATGATTTTTAACACTGAATATGTTTATCAGATCGTTTTCGTGGGGAGTATAATGCGGCTATATTTCCGAAATTTATGATAGTAGACGAAAGGCAGGAGGTAGTGTCAAAAGTTGCAGGGGCTTGTGGGGCAACGTATGATACATAATATTTTCAAATCGGTCCGTACTTTATTTCGGAAAATCAAAAATGGTGAAAAAAAGACGAAATTTCCCGATTTTTTTTTACAAAAAGTTGATTATTTCAAAAACGAAAGCCGTAATCGAAAAAAAAATCTCTAGGTAGATAGATTGTCTATCATTTGCAAAAAGATATTTTTGAATCGGTCGAAAACTGTTGGTCGGACAGGTGCCCTTTTCATTAAATAATTATTAGATCAATTACCCCGGAGACTAGATTCCGCTATATTTCAGAAACATAGAAAGTTAGACGAAAAGCAGTAGCGTCAAAAGATGCAAGAGCTCGCGGGACATCGTATGATACCAAATTTTCGAAAATCGGTCTATAACTTTACTCAAAGAATCAATAAAATTGTTTGACAAAATGTGTTCAAAATCTATAGATTATTTTATATATTAAAACAATTAGCAATATCTAGCATTAATTTAGGAACTATTAGGAAACATTTTTATGGGTCCGTAGACTCTGTATTAAACCAGCTGTTTGTTTGTTTGTTAGTTTTTCTTTCATATGACTTTGAGCATAGTTTTTTCATTAATATTTTATAATTAAATGTTTTGGACTATAAGTTCCACTATAAAGTCTAACTACATACCAATATATTTTTTTATATTAGCAAGTGACGTCTCATATCAAAATTAGAAACACGAAAGTATGACGTTAATCTTATTGATTAGTTTTGTCTTATCTAATACTGTTATTGCAATTTAATTTTTATTTAACAATTTAGATCCAACTTCAAAGTATTTTTCGAGTTACCCTAGTAAACTAGTGTAACTCGAAAAATACTTTGAAGCTTGATTAAAATCGAGCATTATTAGACATTAATATTCAATTAAAATACACTGACATCGTATGTCAGCGAAACTCCTGCGACTAGACAGTTTGAGACTTGATATACAGGTATATCTTTTAACATGAAGGTGCTCGCTGAAGACATAATAAAATAGATTTTTGCTTACAAGTCTTCTATTAAGTAATTAATTTTAAGACAAATTGAAAATAAATAATGCCAGCATCGCAATAAGTGGAAATCTGTAGTCTCTGCCTACCCCAATGGGAAGCAGGCCTGAGTATATATATGTATGTATGTATGAAAATAAATAATGTAAGGTATAGTAGGAAAAAGTTTAAGCCGAGACATTTACGTAGTAGTAACGTTATTGGTTAACAAAGTAAAATGCAAATTACTCTCTTAGCTTTTCAAAGTTTGAACTTTCTGAATAATCTACTCTGTGTTTTGGAGGGTCGAGTTGCCTGGCTGTCTTGAATATGTTTCAACTGGATCACAGCCAGTTCTTGTGGCGTGTTTTTTTTTTTCATGGAAACCAGGTCTGATTGAAAAAAAATTCATAATTTAATTTACTTAAAAATTTAATAACAGTCGATCAGGTACGAGTCGTATCAAGCGCAAGGTAAGGTTTTGTAGCTGAGCCAACAACAAAAACTTTTCATAACCCAAGTTTGGAAACATAAAGCAAGAAAATTTCAAACAAATAAATAGGTTATTTAATTTTTAGGA
Organism: Luffia ferchaultella; assembly: GCA_949709985.1. Lineage (NCBI taxonomy): Eukaryota > Metazoa > Arthropoda > Insecta > Lepidoptera > Psychidae > Luffia > Luffia ferchaultella. The sequence continues at coordinate 6,072,725 of OX453252.1, read as the reverse complement.
TACTAAAAGGCTTTGTTTCACTGATTCCTATAGAGCACCGAACTGATTAATTAGAGAAGGTTGCTGTGAGGTGCTGGAAAAGAGGAGTATTGTCACTCTTTCTAACTAACACTTATTAATATTTTTATTATAAATAGATGCTCGAAGGTATAATTATAAAGGAATTCAGTTTAAAATCGAATTAAACTATCAGCTATCGAAGTGATAAAAGTAACACGTACTTATTGTATGTCGTTTATGAGAGTATGAAAAGTTCTTGAACTTCCGGCGACACTCAAGAGAGAACTTTTTTTTTTCCCATATTGGCTTTTTCACCGTCTAGGATTTTCTCTCAAGTCGGGTTTCTATAGTTTTATGACATGTCTAGAATTAGCTTCGCTGTTCTATTACTGCAAACTGGTTTGGTTTGATTGAATTAAAACTCAAGTTATGACCGTGCAGATGTACAGATAAAAGTTTCTAACATCAACAAAACAAACACACTGTACAAAATCGCATAAAATGTTAATAGAACTCAAGTTATCACCGGATAGACAAACAGGCGGACGTATTATTTTATATACAATACAGTGTGTAATCTGGTGTGAGATCTGGTATTGAAAATAATATGCTCCAGATATACCTCCATCCAAGAGTAGTGATAGCCCAGAGCGCAACGAACCTATCTCAAATTTATAAGGCCATAGGGCCATGGTTCGAATCCGGGCGTGTACCAATGAATTTTTCTGACTTAAGTACATTAACTATCACTGACTTCGTGCCTGGAGAGCACGTTAAGCAGTCGGTCCCGGACGCTGTCAATAGATGGCGGTCGTTACAATCCCCAACCCGCAGTGGAGTAGCGTGGTGGATTTAAGCTCCAAACCCCCTCCTCACCCTAGGGGAGGCCTAAGCCCCTGCAGTGGGGTAAATTGGGCTGATGATGATGATGATGATACGTCCATATATACGTCTGATCAAGAATACTGACCGATTGGTCTAATAGTTAAAGATGGGTCGTGGGTTAAAATGTTCATAAACATGTTTTATGCCGAGTCTGGGTGTAAAATATCTATCTAAATATGTACGTGTTATAAAATACAATACAATAATACATGGGAGTTCCCACACAGCGCCGTCTAGTCCTAAAGTAAGCAGGTGTTATGCTTGTGTTATGGGTTACTAGACAACTGATATACATACTTTATAATATATATATATACATACATACTACATGTTCTTTATAATATATACATATATAAATATTTTTGCGAAGACACTACATACATATAACAACCAACACCCGGTACCAGTATCAATATTCATCATATAAATACTGACCTGACCTGGGATTCGAACACGGGCCCTCCAGCTTCGTAGGCAGGGTCGCTGCCCACTAGGCTAAGCGGTCGTCAAGTCAAAATATGTCTAAGTATGCATATTAGTTGTTTAGCATACATGATACAGGATTCATTTAGTATGGGTCTAGTGGTCGTGTGTTAGAAGTCCCAGGTATTATTATATAAATTTCAAGCAGAATAAATCAACCGGGGAAACCCGTACCGTAGCCATAAGTGGTTCAGCAACCACAATTGACATCGAGTAAACGGGTGCGAATTTGTTCTTGAACAAAACTAGTCAGAGCAACTATACTACCTTCCAAGACGCAGAGGAAGAGGAGCCACCAAAAAAGATGGTGTTTGCAGCTAAAGCTTCATCCTCAGGCGATAACGCCAACTCGTATTATGGAGTGTGGAGGTTATTTTATTTTTCTTAGGTTATAAATTAGAACGCTATTCATATAAATCCAGGTAAGCCTAGGGTATAAAAAACTGAACTGAAGTCGCTTGCTTGAGCCTCTGTTTAAATGCCCATTGTGCAAAAAAATATCTGTTCATAATATTTTCTGTTAACAAATGCATGTACAAATAATATGTACAAAATATGTCAAAAAACATGTATATAAGAGCACTTCCTCACAATTTTCATTTGTTCACACAAAAAATGACATTTCTTTAATCATACTCATAAACGCACAGCTTTATGGCAAGCAGCGACGTCTACTCGGTCTTAATTTAAAAAGAGGGTGTGAGCTCTTGGATTATATACTGTCTGGATGGACCCTCGCAATACAAATGTGAGCGAAAGTGACAAGCCGATTTTTACATACTTGTGTGTGTGACTCAACAGATCACATACTCTCGTTACGCCATACTAAGCCATGTAAAAACCATCTCTGTATGCGTGAATTATTACCAAACAGTTTGGTGATATTTTTATGTAAATTAATATTGCATAAGTAGTAGGTACATTTATTGTACTATTATTGTACATTTATAATATTATTTATGTTTTATCATAATAAATAATATATCGAAAATACCCCGTGTTAACCGTTAAATTTTTTACATTTTCTGTGATTATTTTCTATAAAGTGGCACAGCACTGACACCAATATATCTTACAATTACACATCGAAATATCAATTTGAATAAGTTCACCCAATTTCAAATGAATCTACGACTACGAAAATACGAAAGTTTTCACGTTTCGGACAATTTTTAAGAAAAATAAATATAATAATAATAATAGATGGGACTTCCCACACAGTGCCATCTAGTCCCAAAGTAAGCAAGTATTATATGCTTGTGTTATGGGTTACTAGACAACTGATATAAATACTTAAATTTTCTTTATAATATATACATATATAAACTTTTTTGCGAAGACACCACATACATGTAACAACCAAGACCCGGTACCAGTATCAATATTCATCATATAAATACTGACCCGACCTGGGATTCGAACCCGGGACCTCCAGCTTCGTAGGCAGGTTCGCTACCCACTAGGCTAAGCGGTCGTCATCAAATATAGATGTAGTGAGTATTAAAGGTTGAATATCTTTAAACCGCTTTTTTACATAATGTTGTTATTTTACATAATGTTATTGACGACCGCTTAGCCTAGTGGGCAGCAACCCTGCCTGCAAAGCTGGAGGTCCCGGGTTCGAATCCCAGGTCGGGTCAGTATTTATATGATGAATATTAATACTGGCACCGGGTCTTGGTTGTTATATATATGTGGTGTCTTCGCTTGGTACCCAAAATACAAGCTAATGCTTAGTTTGGGACCTAGAAGTTGTTGTGATTGTGTGTGTGTTATTATATTATTATTATTATTCAAATAATACCTAGATAGCCTACCAGTCTCGGATACTTCCTCGGGGTATAACAAACCCACCTAATTACTGTTATGCCAACTCAATCGTGTAAGCACTGATCGCGTGTCCGCTGTTCTACATGTTGGAAGCACTGCCCTGCACACAAAAAGGGTAAACAAATACCTACTCCTGTTATCGGTGCTATTGTAAGCACTGCGAGGAAAACAAAAAAGGTAAACAAGTACCTACTCTACTACAGCTGGTGTAAACGTTTTAGTCCGGTTTCAGTCCACTAGGTCCCCGCGCGCCAGCCTTTACCCCCGCGAAATTGCGATTGACAGTTTCGATACTGCGAAGTGAAATTTTTGACTCTATTAAAACCAAACGCTACTATCAGATTTATTTACTCTATGATCCATTCAATTGACGTCATTTCCATAGCTTATGATTTTACATTTTTATCATCTTTGATTAGATCAGTAAAAAATCTAACTCACGGAAAGGAAAACCGATATTTCTTTTTAAAATCTTTATCCGTTACTTGTAAAATATTAAATCATTATTTATACATTTCATTTTTCGTGTTTAAATTCTCCTTGCGTCTTCAGTGTCAACAATATCAAAAACTCTAAAAAATATTCCAAAGTTGAAATAATCTCAAAACCGTATGTCAATTTGCTTATTATATAATAAATTATCTTATCTTATCTTATTATTACTTAGTACTTAGCTTAACGGTTTAAACCATCTATAGACGCGTTAAACTAGTATAGGGTCCTCCGTTGTATAAAGTTATACATTGTTTACACAGATCATAATAATAATATTTGGGACATCCCACACAGCGCCATCTAGACCCAAAGTAAGCAAGTATTATGCTTGTATTATGGGGTACTAGACAACTGATATACATATATACTTAAATATTCTTTTTTTTTATAATATATACATATATAGATACTTTTACACCCAGACACGGAATAAATAGACATGTTCATGCACACAAATACTTGTCCCGGGCGGGGATCGAACCCGCGACCCTCGGCTCCGCAGTTAGGGTCTCAAACTACTCGGCCACCCGGTCAGTCATGATGTATGATGTACATGTGACAACCGAGAGGTAGCTTCAGGAGCCGAGGTCGCCATGCGCCGAGATGGGAAGACGATCTGAAAGTGACCCTAGGTCCCCTTTGGCTACGGGTGGCATCTGATAGGAAACCAGTGGCATATTCAAGCGAGCCCGTGGGGGCCGACCCCCCCCCCCCCGCCCCCCCTAAAACACAATGACATAAATTAACTTAAAAACATTCTCCAAGAAGATCTACGTTGCAATTGAAAAATTATACATTTCTATCTAAAATATTTAGTAAAATAGTAAATTATTTATATCACCAATGTACGTAATAAAATTAAATAGTATAGTGTTTATTGAATGATGATCGCATTTTACGTAACTAGATCTATTGAAACATGGCATTTTTAAGGTTGCGGGTTCCCTACTGATTTCGGGATCGGAAACCGAAAAACACTATTTTTTCCGGTCAAATTTCTCAATAACTATTAAAATATTCAGTATTTTTTAAATTCATAGTCAAATACCACCTATTTATCTAGTAAATCTAAAAACATTCATTTAGATAACGACATAATGAAAATAAATAAAAAATAAATTCAAACATACGTTTTTGAGTACGCACGAAGCAACAGATATTTCAGGGTTTTTTTTTGCGAACTGGTAGCGAATACCAATCACAGAAAAGTTATACTCACGAGGCATATAGTATATTTGTACCTTATTAACTTATGTAAAAGCTCGCAGCGTCCAATCGGGTTCGAAGGACTTGTCGACGACAGTCAACTTACAGGGACCTCGTAAAAAGAACCGGTTAAGTGCGAGTCAGACTCGCACGGAAAGGGTCACGTCAACTGACGTCACCTAGTGTTTTACTAACTTAAGTTAAAAGTTGAATTCAACTCCTTGTGTAAAAATAACCTACCATAGTAACCACTAGGCAAAAACTTATTAGTTTTCAATAAAATTTAGCAACATATTTTATATCTATGATTTTCTCTTTATGAATATTTCCCGTTCCGTGAAAAGACTTTATTTTCCTGTAAACTATGTGTGAGGCAACATATTCCGGATTTTTTTATTTTATTTTAGGCTTAATATTTTCTAAGATGCAGGGGCCAATGGGAGATTATCATATAATAATAATAATAATAATAATAATAATAATAATAATAATAATAATAATAATAATAATAATAATAATAATAATAATAATAATAATAATAATAATAATAACACACACAATCACAACAACGCCCAAACTAAGCATTAGCTTGTATTTTGGGTACCAAGGGAAGACACCACATACATATAACAACCAAGACCCGGTGCCAGTATTAATATTCATCATATAAATACTGACCCGACCTGGGATTCGAACCCGGGACCTCCAGCTTCGCAGGCAGGGTCGCTGCCCACTAGGCTAAGCGGTCGTCGTATATTTTCTTTAATATGTAATAGACTATGCATTTTAAAATTATAATAAACATTACTTAATTTAATTATCTATCGAGACTTTCTTTTGGTATTATTAACCTTGACGCACTTGAGATTTTTTTTTTAATTGTGTAAGTTGCCCCCAAAGTGATAATTTAATTTGTTTATCGTTTAGTTTTTTCTATAAAATATAAATGAAGGTCTATATTGAGTATTTTTTCCAAAATTTTAAACACTACCGTTTCGGTGATAAGGCGATAGGTAATCAACTTTCTGTAATATCCTTGAAACCCTGAATATTAAAATTATAAATAAAATATGCTTGTAGGTACTTTTTATAATAGACACTTTCATATGTCACTAGGAGCCCTTAGAAAAGTTTTTTTTTAATTTTCTACTTTGCTTCCCAAAACGGAAATCTTTCATTTACGCTGTACGTTTGTTATTAGTTCACCAAACTCTGTACATGTAACGAATTTCGTCTTTTGTATCTAGTAGATTCATAAAACCAGAATGACCTTGTACGGATTCCTTTTTTTAGCTTTGATGTACGGGACTATAAAAAAGGTCACTTCGTTGTCCGTGTGAATGTCTATCGGTCTGTCTAGAACCTTTTTTAAAGGAACGCGTAGAGGTATCAAGTTGAAATTAGTATCAAATACTGGGTTTTTATTAATTAATTATATCGGATGTCTTTATGAATTGACGAAAATTCCCTAGCTTCCGTTTTAAGATCGTAGAATGTACCTTGCATGTATAGCATTAATATAGGTTTTTAAGTTCATTGAAAAATATGGGCCGCCCCCAAAGCTTGAATCCTGGATACGCCACTGCACGGAAAGTCGGACATATTATAGTTTAATGTTGTTTTGAAGTGAAAACGAAAATAAAAACTGGTTCGGAAATAAAGGCTTATTATTATATACAAAATAAACATAATTTAATTTTTTATTATTATTTTACAGGTAATACAACATCAACTAGCAAAACGCGAGCAGTTAAGAGAGGCTAAAGTTCTCCAATAAAAGTTGCCTTCGTAATTAAAATATTTTTATTTGTTGTATTTTGTTACCAAGAATTAAAGGCCTAAGTATTTAAATTAAAATCAACATCTTTTTATTTGTTCTCATGTTAATTTTAAAACCTTGCTTGATCCGACGAGATTCCGTGGGATCGACATGAATACAACAAATGTATTGTGACTAAAAAGTCTGCTGAAATACAATCCCTTATTTTTACTTAACAGTGTGACCTAATATAATATTTGACGACCGCTTAGCCCAGTGGGTAGCGACCCTGCCTACGAAGCTGGAGGTTCCGGGTTCGAATCCCAGGTCGGGTCAGTATTAATATGATGAATATTGATACTGGTACCGGGTCTTGGTTGTTATATGTGTGTGGTGTCTTCGAAAAAAAAATTTATTTATGTATATATTATAAAGAATATTTAAGTATGTATATCAGTTGTCTAGTAACCCATAACACAAGCATAATACTTGCTTACTTTGGGACTAGATGACGCTGTGTGGAAAGTCACAAGTATTATTATTATTATCTAATATATAAAATTCTCGTGTCACAGTTTTAGTTGCCATACTCCTCCGAAACGGCTTGACCGATTTCGATGAAATTTTTTGTGCTTATCCGGTATCTATGAGAATCGGCCAACATCTATTTTTCATCCCCCTAAATGTTAGGGGTAGTCCACCCCTAAATTTTTTTTTTTTTAGACAAATTTTTTAATTTCTATTTTTTTATGATACAACATACAAAAATACATACAATCCTCAATTTTCACTTTTCTGCGATCAACCCTTATTTTTTAATAGCCATTTTAGTAATTTAATAATTGCAGATTTCGATGAAATTTTTTGTGCTTATCCGGTATCTATGAGAATCGGCCAACATCTATTTTTCATCCCCCTAAATGTTAGGGGTAGTCCACCCCTAAATTTTTTTTTTTTTAGACAAAATTTTTAATTTCTATTTTTTTATGATACAACATACAAAAATACATACAATCCTCAATTTTCACCCTTCTACGATCAACCCTTATTTTTTAATAGCCATTTTAGTAATTTAATAATTGCATAACTAAATATTATTACGCATAAGTGTAATTTATTTAATGAAGACTGACAGAAATTGTTGAAACGATAAATATTTGTGTTACGGGAACGAAAACGGGAAAGGGAAGAACGGGAAAGAGTTAAGACTGAAATAAAAAAGTTGTACTTGATGAGAATGGAAACAAAAAGGAAATGAGACCAGGGCCAGGAACGGAAACGATAAAATATTTATGCGATGGGAACAAAAACGGGAAAGGGAAGAACGGGAATGAGTTAAGACGGAGATAAAAATGTTATTTTTGATGAGAATGGAAACGAAAACGAAGCTACACTAGGGCCAAGAACAGAAATAATAAAGTATTTTTGCGATGGGAACGAAAAAATGAAAGGAAGAACGGGAATGAGACAAGACTGAGATAAAAAAAGTGATTCTTATGAGAAACGAATACTACCCGTGCGAAGCCGGGACGGGCCGCTAGTTATATATAAATAAGTTTACCCACGTGTGACAAAGAAATGCCTTTGTTTGTTTATTACGTTCACTAGTGTTTATCCACTTATTAACCTACTTTGTATTTAATGCGACATAGGAAGCTAGCCTAACAAAGAATGCATTCAAGCTTATGACGTAGTGCGTCCAAGAACAAAATACTAGGGTATTGTCGGGAGACAATAGAGAGAGTGCATTACTTACCGGGGACCTATTCTGATTATGTGTCTTATATCTTGACAGTAAAAAATATTTTACTAGGGTTCCACCGAGAAAAAAAAGTTTTACAGATATGATAAAATCAGTTCATGATTCCCGACACAATTATTTTATTGTAATTTGAACAGAAAGTTTCTTAAAACTAATGTTGAAAAACAGTTGTAACAAAATTTTAGTAATAACACGAATAATTACATTGCAACATCTACTGGATTAATTTAGTAAATACGGGAAATGTTTAACTTTAACGATTCCCAGAAAATATTCATCATCATCAGCCCATTTTTACCCCACTGCAGGGGCTTAGGCATCCCCCAGGGTGAGGAGGGGGGCTTGGAGCTTAAATCCGTCACGCTGCTCCACGGCGGGTTGGTGACTGTAACGACCGCCATCTATTGACAGCGTCCGGAACCGACTGCTTAACGTGCCCTCCGAAGCACGGAGTCAGTGATAGTTGTGTACTTAAGTCAGAAAAACTCATTGGTATACGCCCGGATTCGAACCATGGCCCTATGGGGCGTTATAAATTTGAGACAGGTTCGTTGCGCTTTGGGCTATCACGACTCCAGAAAATATTGGTGATTACTATTAACTTTTTTGTTGTATTTGTAACTATCGTAACAAATACTTATGTAAAAAATACCTACAAGGGAAAAGGGTAGAATTATCTCGAATTACAAATATCACAAATAACGTTTAACTAATTTTTTACAGAAAGATAATACAACATCGGATTTGTAACTGTTACAATAGTTTTGTTGACGTGGGATTTACACGTATTTTAGTGTTATCTAGCTTATTTTACTTAGGATTTCTCTCAGTATTAAAACATGAAATTCCTAAGAAAAAAGGGATTTATTGAGACATCACGAATGCCATGCGATAGAACTCTGGAAAGCAGGACTCAACAAACTTTGTAAAGGCGATTTCTACTTATTTTCAGGATCAAATTTTTTTGTCATTAAGCTGTTCAAAGTGCGGTGCGGAAATAATGGTAGATAGTTCGTTGGGGCCAAGCCCGGAGGATGACGGAGAGTTTCTAGTAACTCCTCGAGTATTGGAACGGTTTCTTGTGTATTGCAATTAGAGTTCATACAGCATTATAAAGGATCAGTTGAGTTTATATAATCTGCAAAAAAAAATTATTGCAAAATATATCAGTGTTTGTTACCCGGTTACATCTTTTTAGTCCCTCTTTATAGAACATATTCTTTGTGCCGAACGCTATTCTCGTGGCCGAATGAAAGTCGGAGAGATACGTTGGTTGGCAATGGACGTTCATTCATACTTTATCACATCATCTACACTCATTTCGTAGACTATTACATAGGTTTCTCAATAATAATTGAAGTACTGTACGAGATTTATGAAGTGAGATGTGATTTGCGAATAATAAAGTATCACTTTGTCCATTTTATATAGAACTTATCTATTCTATTACAAAACCGTAACGAATTCTGTACGTTTAAGTTATTGTTGGAAAATTAATTGTAGTGGACTTACCCTACGTATCAAATTATCTTTACAGATATTAAAATCGTAAACGTTCCGTGCCTGAACGTAAACGTCTTTTGCAAAAAAAAAATATTAACTGGGAGACGAGAGAGGTAAGTAACAAAAAGTATATATACCAATTTTGGCAATATTTGTTTGTTTGTCGGTTTGTTTGTTCGTTTGTACGCTCATCATGTGAAAGCCATTCATTGGATTAAAAATCTAATTACTGTGAAAATATTAGGCTTTATTATGAGTATCGTATAATATTTATTTCATTAAAATCGACCGACAGAATCAAAAGATATAAATAATATCGCAGCTAGTCCTAAATAAAAATTCCGATTAATAACTGTTGTCATCTCGATACCCAAAAAACATTTTACTTTTTTGTCTGCTTGTGTTTGTGCTTTATTATAACCAAAGAGCTAGAATTTATACTTTCTGTTCGTCTGACTTATATTTGCTTCTCCTTGCATATAAACTAACGAGCTTTTGTCGTCGAAACTTCAAAAATCGCTTTCGTGTGGTTTTAAAGCTTGTATGTAATAATATTATATACAATTAAATTAAATAACAATACTTGTAGTTGAAGCGACGCCACGTGGTCAATGAACAAAAAATGTACTTGTTATAAGTACCCGTATTAGGCCCTCATTATGGTATTGTTGGAAATATTGAAGTTGTTGATATAGGTAGGTATGTGTACCTTGAACAAGTTGTTCAGCTAGATAAATACAACTTCGCTGAAAAGGTTACTCGGCGGATCCAATTAGATTAGGCAGTGTTTGGAAAATGTCGACATATTTTCCCGTGTAACATGCCTCAATGTTCGAAAAGAATGTTTTCAATCAGCATGTACTAAAAATATTAACTCATATAGCCGAAAAGTATCTCTACAGCATCGTTCACACATTGAAGGTCAGGTAGATATGGAAAGGGCTATTCAACATAGACCTTTCCATATCTACCTGACATCTTTGGCTCTCTTTGGCCTAGCAAAAATCACAATGAGGAAATAAAAAAATAAATTATAACAATACAGTTAGCCAAAGTAGTCGTGGGTTATGCGTATACATACAGTCGTAGTGGACTAAATCTTGGACTATTCCCGCCAAAGGTTCCCATGGGATACAAAACTAATAATGATCCAAAATAAAAGTATGACCGCACGAATGAGGACACCTCGGCGATCGCCGACCATTTTTATAATGGGAAATAGTTGTTTTTCTATACTAGTTGTTTTATTTTCAATTTGAATATTCTACGGGATATAACTGAACTAGCGATCGCCCGCAGCTTCGCTTGCGTAGAATACACATTCCTGTGTTAGGTAGTATTAACATTCGAAATGGTTTATATGTAGGTACTTTTTGCTGAAACTAATATTGGGTACACCCATTCAAACTTTCAGTTTTCATTTTCCTCGCTCCTTTAAGAAAACCGATACTCCCATACTTTTCACCTCCCGTTTCCCACCCTTAAAATGTGGAAATCCAAAAACCCTGAAACACGTCATTATTTATTTATGTTAAAATTTTTATGTTTCTAACTTTAAAGAACAAAGACTCTCATACAAAGCCCCTCCATCCCTCCCTCCTTAAATTTGAAATTTCCATATAAAAAATTATTTTTTTGTTGGATAGTCTGTTTATTGAGGAAGGCTATAGGCTATATGTATTAGCCTATAGCCTTCCTCAATAAACAAACTATCCAACAAAAAAAAGAATTTTTCAATTCGAACCAGTAGTTCCTGAGATTTGCGCGTTCAAACAAACAAACAAACAAACTCTTCAGCTTTATAATATTAGTATAGATAGGGAAATTATTTAAAAAAATTGTTTTCAGGATATTGAAAACCAGAACTTTGGTGAATAAATATTAAACGTTAGATAAAAAGTTGCGTCAAATTGAAACATATGTCTTCGGAAAAATCGTCCTTCTTGAAAAGTATCAATAAAATATATTTACTATAAAACGACGTTTTCGAGATATCATAAAACATATAAATATATATGGCGCAATCTTTATATATCACACGATTTTATTCGAGTGTATTTCAAACAATACGTATTTTTCCGAAATAATATATGTGGCATGTTCGAAAACAAATTTAGTTATTAAAGTTTATTCAAGCCAGTTTTAGTGACAGCACCATCTGTCGTAAATAGTCGTAAGTAGTTATCAATTCAGTATAGCGTCACCTGTGTCATCTGTTAGTATGGAGTACCGGAAATATGTTGTCTGGTTAGTCACACACATAGGCATATAAAAGTTTGCCCTTTTCGCGTGGCTCTCATGGCCCCCACATCCTGAAACTTAATTCAAAAAAATTTAATTCAAAGACAACACGAAGAGTGCGTGAGAGTATGCACAATCTCGCTCACTAAGCCCTCGCGTATCGAACTCGGTTGAACGTACAATTGTCACAATTACATTTTTGAGTGTACCCACAATGTCGGGCCCCACCTATTTTCGGGTCCTTAGACTATATCCCTGCCAGAAGGCCATGGTGGTATATATAATAAACTCTGTATATGTAATAAATAATAATAATATTAACGAATACATGACAACAACGTCTAGACCCCAAACTAAGCATTAGCTTGTATTTCGGGTATCTAGCGAAGACACCACATACATATAACGACCAAGACCCGGTACCAGTATCAATATTCATCATATAAATACTGACCCGACCTGGGATTCGAACCCGGGACCTCCAGCTTCGTAGGCAGGGTCGCTACCCACTAGGCTAAGCGGTCGTCGTATATAAATAAATAATAAATAAACTTGAGCATATATTTAGTTTTAAATCTAGTCACCAAACCACGTAGTAGTGAAGATATAGAATTATATTATTTTAGTGCAGCGATACGATGACTTATGCTTCCACGCATTCTCATAAGGCCAGGTGATAAATCAATGTGTGGGTATTATTTTCGACGTTATCCTGAGTTATCGGGTTTTACATTCTTCCTTGTGCATCGAAATATATTGCCGTAATCATTATGCAATCACTATCGAAGAGTTAAAAAAATTCTGTTTATTTTTTATATTAAAGAAGAAAAAACTGTCACAAAAACGTAAAATTTTTAATGATATTCCAAAAACATTTATTATTCTCTAATATTAAATTAAAGAATACATGTAAAATAATAATCGTCTGCATTAAAATTATTATCATCATATAGAAACCAATTAGTCATACGTGAGCGAAAATATCAGTATTTAAAAAATCTAGGACAATTCATCATCATCATCCTCAGCCCATTTTTACCCCACTGCAGGGGCTTAGGCCTCCCCCAGGCTAGGACAGTTATATATGTTCAATTTAAGCAAGATACATTGATATCTAATAGGTATACTTTTCGACTACATACAAAAATATAATTTAAAAAGTACGTGTTGTTTTATTTTTGTAATACATCAAGTTACGTCACAAAAAAACCTTTCAGTACGAATTGAAAAAATCGTCATTAAAAAAAATCAAAAATATGACTGAACATATCTACGTAGGTGTGTTAGTTTCGATTTATTCTAAAAATTAAAAAATTAAAAAATAAATATAGATGTTGCCGTACACATCAAAGACGTTGTAAATTATTTATAGTGACAACTGAACTATATACCTACTACTAGAACAGACGGCACGAACAAAATCTGTGCGCGCGGCACTGTCACCTTGTTTCTACCACATTGATTTTTCTACCAAGTATAATACATTGTATTATACATGTTTCGTACATGTTATGCTCGGTTCGTTTCCACTAGAATACTCAAAATTACAAGTAATATACAAGTCTTTAGTAGGTATTATACGTGTCGTGATGTTACTTGTAGTTAAAACAAGTATGGCGGCAACGGCAGAAAATAATGTAGGTACAAAAATTTGTTTTGGATGGTTTTAATTTCGTTTTAATTAATTATCGACGATAAGTTATGCTACTATCTTTTTTCATCGCAGTTGATTGATTTTTACACGTTTTTAACACCCACGACGGCATTTTGGAATTGTTGACTAATCACGTTTTTGGCACGGGTCGGGTTAAACATAGGCGAGTGAATGAATGAGTTGTTGCCGATCGGCAACAACGTTTGGCGTTAACATTTGGTTCGCGATGTCGTTTCTATACGCTAGTAATATTAGTTCGATGATAGTGATTACATCTATGAGCAACTAGTATAAAAGAAAGTCCCATGTCGCGTCTGTCTGCGCCAATCTTGAAATATAATAAACGGATTTTATTCCAGTTTTGGTCAATGGATAGACTGATTCTCGGAAAAATTTATGTGTATAGTTAATACACCTGAGCAGATATATATTTCGTTACTATATACAACTTCACTTTGGTGCGCCATAGATCCAATGTTGCGATATATTGCATTTACATGACACTTCTAACCTATTGTGAATGCTCTTGAACAACGCCTACATTCGCGATAAAAATAAAATATAATGAAAGCTTGTTGCCCCCTGTGTGTGTTCAAGGAAAATAAATAATAATTTATGACGAGCGTGGGATTCCCTTGTACCTCCCTCTATCTGCCCCTGAATCACCTTGGATTCCGTACATACGCGCATGAACTGAAATATACTGGAATATTCTACATTCGATGAGACAGCAAGTGCCGCCGTCTAATTGACAATTGACTGACAGTGTCGATTCGTAAAATTAAATTTTGTTACCCTCGTCATGTTTACTGTGTCTTTTCGCTTATTTTTGCAAACGGATGAACAGTTTAATATATGTCTAAGTGTACTGTATAATATAATTAAATAAAATAAAAACAATGAATATAGCATTACAATTAGTGTCGTGATAGCCCAGAGCGCAACGAACCTGTCTGAAATTTATAAGGGCATATAGCCATGGTTCGAATCCGGGCGTGTACCAATTTGTTTTTCTGACTTAAGTACATTAACTATCACTGACTCCGTGCCTCGGAGAGCACGTTAAGCAGTCGGTCCCGGACGCTGTCAATAGATGGCGGTCGTTACAATCCCCAACCCGCAGTGGAGTAGCGTGGTGGATTTAAGCTCCAAAACCCCCTCCTAACCCTGGGGGAGGTCTAAGCCCCTGCAGTGGGGTAAAGTAGGCTGATGATTATAGCAGTACAATGTAGCCTTAAAAACCCTAACAATTCGCTTGTAAATACAAGAAACATACCTATAAGGATTCGAAATCGAATTTAAAAAAAATTTACTATATGAAGACCGGAAGATCTGTTTCTACGAAGGTATGTTACTATGGAAGAGACTGGGGTAATTTATTTTGAGCTTGAAATTATAAAGCAAAGCATGGCTTGGAAAAGATTGCGCAAAACCTTCTACAGCTAAAATGATGGCGTTTGTATTTCGGGATGCTAAAGAAACTATCATGAATTATATGTCATGTAGATTACGAAAAACTCGAGATGAGATTACCATAAAGCGCCGCATCGTAGGAAGTTAAGAACCGCCATCCTTTTTCACCATAACAACGCATCCCCCCTTACCTCAAGTTTAGCTTTTGATGCAATAAAGAAAGCAGGGTTAAAAATGAGTGACCATTGACTATATTCTCCAGATCTTACTCCTGGTGATTTCTAGCTATTACTCAAGTTACAAGAATATATCTTTATTAAAATTGACAAATAAGACAACAATGACGAAATGACGAGTGTTGTGAAGCATTTTTCGAGGGTCAAAAACAAGATTTTTTCAAGTAGTATAAAAGCATTAGTGAAACGCTGCAATAAGTTAGACAAGATAGACAAGAAGACAATGTTGAGAAATTTTATATATAACTTTTTAAATGTTACTCACTTCAAACTAATTTTGAATACTTTTTATCGCCCCTCGTAGAATGTAAGTGAAAAGACATTACAAAATTTATTAAAATTCAGCGTCATCACATCAAGTAAAGACTGAATTCGAAACTTTTCTTAAAATTTAACTAATATAATATATAAAGATTATATAATAATTTGTAAGTGCTACTTGTACACGAAACACAGAAATTCCATCAACTTCGTTTCAAAACGTAATGTGGTACGTAGGTGGAATACATTACGAATATGTGTTAAATTAATTACTCATAACATAATGTAATGTATGAGATTTCATAGTTTACCAATGAACTAATGGTCGCCTGCGGCTTCACTTCCGTTGTGTATACATATTTTATGCCGAAGTCTTTCGGTTACAACTTATACCGTATTACCGCATACTTATTACATCCAAAGACGCAAACCTAGTTTTTTCTTAACACAATTATTAAAGTTTGTTGTGTCTTTTCCTTCGTTTCTTTTAACCCTCATCCTTTTCGTTTTTATTACTTACTTTCTCGGCCTTCACTTGCCCTTTAGAAATTGAAGACAGAAATCCGCTGTAAATTAATACTAGGCCTGTTAGCATTTATACTATTTAAAAATTTTGCTATTTAGCAATTCCGTGTTTAGTTTATTTATGGCCCGGACCACAGACTACGCGAATTTTTTCCAACGACGAATATCCGAAGTTTTTTTTCTGCCAAAGCTATATCTGATATAATTCGTGATTAAAACACTCCTGAGCTTTAATATGTAAAATTATTTATAATAACAATATGGGTGAATTTCGAGTAAAAGCTTATCGTTTGACTTAATCGAAATTAATATTCGATTATATGTTGACCTTATATACTGATTACATACTAGGTTGGGTAGTAACATGTTTAACTTCTATATTTAAGATGTTACCTATGTTAGAGATGTTCGATGATGAAATCTTCGTACACACCTACATGAGTTCATTAATTTTTAGCTTTTCATCATCCGACTAAAAACCTTCAATATAGTTTTATTTATTTATTTATATTGGAGACAAACATAAGTAAAAAAAGGCATAATAAAGTATAGACAGTATAAGTATACAAACTTAATTACATTTGTTCCCATACGTAGTATCACTGAGAACATAAAAGGAATTAAAAAGAGAAGGAAAAAAAAAGAAGGAACGACGACCGCTTAGCCTAGTGGGTAGCGACTCTGCCTGCGAAGCTGGAGGTCCGGGTTCGAATCCCAGGTCGGGTCAGTATTTATATGATGAATATTGATACTGGTACCGGGTCTTGGTTGTTATATGTATGTGGTGTCTTCGCTTGGTACCCAAAATACAAGCTAATGCTTAGTTTGGGGCCTAGACGTTGTTGTGATGTATACGTCATTATTATTATTAATTTTGAAGTTTACACTGTATAGCTAAAGCCAATTAAATAATAAAAAAGTCGTTAATAATTAAATTAAAATATTGAAATAAAGTAAATTTTGAGCAGCACAATTTCATTCTGCTCTAATTGTTCAGGGCCAACCGTATGCCATCACAAGCCAACACCCAATATTTATGTTTGAGCGCTCCAATCTAAAGAACTATTAGTCCACTTTGTGATTTTTTTTTTGCTTTAGAAACCCATTTATTGAAGAAGGTTTATAGGCTAAAACATCATGCTACTGCCATAGACTGTAACTGTAAAACTGTAGCCAAGTACGCGAAGTAAGTTTGTTAGCTGCACGAAAAGAACCACACATTATCTATTGAGAAGGGCTGAACTGGCCGGCCCAGATCAGCGAGGCACCAACCACATCCTATAGTCACAGCTATATTCATGCCATTGTGTAGTCATAGCGTCGTGATAACTGTGTGGTGGGAGCCCGCTTCTCATTTTTCTAAAAGTCGTGGTTCGAATCCCAGGGTATGTAAAGTCCATTCCGTATATTAAGAAACAACGTACATAACAACTTTCATGGGTGATATTAAGTGTACTCTTTCTTAATGTACACAATTGACTATGCCAATGATACTGACTCGTCGTCGTCGGTCCACGTTGCCATAATTAGATGGCAGTCGTCAAAATCCACCTACCTGCATTGGAGCAGCATGGTTCAAAGCAAGAGGTTTCTTAGACACCCTCTTCCCGAAAGAAGGCCTAAGCACCTGCAGTGGTGTATAATAGGTTGATATGGGTGGATAGATTAGTCATGTGTACGAAAAAGGCATGTATAAACTAAATATAATGCGGTTGAAACCGTGGGGTACAGTTAGGACAATATAAATTGGGTTTAGCAGTTTGAATCCGTGTAAAAGTTTCTTTATTGATGAAATGACTGGAGCAAAAAATTTTTCAAGATTATATAAGTAGCATCCCGATAACTACCGATACATCTCTAGTAAGTTAACTAGTAAATATGACTTACTAGGGGTGCTTCGATAAACTTTTCATGTCCGTAAAAGTCTACTTCATCATCATCATCATCAGCCCATTTTTACCCCACCGCAGGGGCTTAGGCCTCCCCCAGGGTAAGGAGAGGGGCTTGGAGCTTAAGTCCACCACGCTGCTCCACTGCGGGTTGGGAACTGTAACGACCGCCATCTATTGACAGCGTCCGGGACCGACTGCTTAACGTGCCCTCCGAAGCACTACTTGTGCTTCAGTTTCAGTTTCAGTCCGTGAGGTCTCCGCGCGGCAGAATTCACCCCCGCGAAATTGCATTTGACAATTTCGATACTGTGAAGTGACATACCTGACTCTATTAAAACCAAACGCTGATGTTAAATTTATTTACTCTTTAGTAACTACATAAAAATCAGCTGATTAGTGAATATTTTTTGCGCAGAAAATTTATTATTCATGCTAGTGAAGTGTATTCCAAGAAATAAAAAAAAAAAAAAAATAGAAATTTTCTTGATTATAATGCGGCCGTACTTTAATAGCATTAAGCATTTTTTTTAAATCCCCATACAAATTCCTTTTCAATTGTATTTACACATAAAAAAGTTCTATTATATCGAACTTCGAAAGTTCAAGTATTAAAGCAAACTTTATACTCTATGCTACATTGATTTTTTAAATCCTCACTTCTTTCACGAAGATAAAATAAAAACTGACGCTTCGGGGTCGCAATTCGTTGAAACCCAGCTTGATCATCTTAAATTACGCGTAATCCTTCAAAAGCAGAACGCCAACGCGAAACAAAACAAAGAATGAAACTAAGATGCGTTAAGTTAATCCTCTCCTAAAATTGGTGGCTGAAGCTTAAGTACAAAAGCGTCGCTACAATTATACGAGTAATTTGCGAAAAGGTTCTTACGAATACGGATTTTTTATATTGTAGCTATTGTTAGATGACAATACAATATAAGATCCATAGGGTTACTTAATTTGACAGCAGCGTTTGGTTTTAATAGAGTCATAAATGTCAATTCACAGTATCGAAGTGATATTACGCAATTTTGCGGGGTTGAAGACTGGCGCCCGAGGATTTCACTGGGGTGCTGACCGGCGCGCGGGGACCTTGCGCACTGAAACTCGGACTAAAACTCGTCATCTTGCACCAGTTAGAGTACGAGTAGTTAGATGGTAAACGCAGAAGAAGGCTTCTAGTCAATTTGTAATTTTATAATAAAACCGCTTTTATAGTCAAGCACTTTTTTCTGATTATTGCAAATTTTTAAAAAAGATATCCTTGTATGTTGACGAGGATGCCTTTGGGTATAGAGGATGGGATTCTCGAGGATGAGTGGGTGCTGGACCGAAATAATGATGGGAGCTGTTCGCTTTACGCGTCCGTAGGTATTTTCATGTGATACATTTTATTTGTGGTGAGAAATTTGTGCTGATTATGTCGTTGTTGGAAAATCTTAGTCTCATCATATGTAGTGACATGTCCGCATTTCGCTGCTGTGCAGAAATTATCAACTTATCTTTCATATCACTCTGAAATGGAACGAGGTAGTTGCCTCATTATGTCAGCGTTTGATTTGTCTTGCCAATCACTAATTACCATTCCTTATGTCGTTAATATAACCAGTGTGCTTTTTATCGAAATTATAAGTTTTTACAATGTATGGTTTTGGCGCGGCTGACAGGTTGAATTTCTCTTCATATTATTCTGAAATGGATCGGTGTAGCTAAAAAATGGCATCCTCAGGTACCTCAAGCTACCCACGCGATGAATGGTCAATAAAACGTCGATCGAAGTAATCGATCGACAAATAAATTGATCAAAAATAAATTGACTTCCGTCACATAGGTATCGTGGCAGCCCAAAACCTTTCTGTATTCGTTTGTCTAATTTTGTGAGCACTATAGTCCGAGAGGTGACAACCTAACCCAAAAAATACAACCATTTTCGAAACGCTGATTTTTTTATAATATATCACATTAGTAATGTAGAGAAATAGCCTGCCGTCAGTCTGTCGGTTTCGTTAGTGTTTAGCTCGGAGAAGTTTGTTAAAAACTCGAACTTTGTTAAAAAGCGCCATCTTCCTAAACTAGATGCCGCCCGTTTAATGTTATTTTCTTTAAAGTAAAATTAAAAAGGGAATTCGTGACTACACTCTTGTTACCGCTAAATAAAACACTGGATCCTTGACATGTTGATCCAATTTTCAGGTTTTTAATCGTCACTGAGTGCTGTTGTTTTTATTTTTTATAGGCAGATAGATATTGTCCTCGTATTTTTTTTTTAATTTCATCTGTCCCTTGAAAATGTAAAACTGACGTTCCATCTGACGTCATTACATTTGTATTGCGTTGTTTAGTTTTAATGGAGGAATAACGTGTTGCCCTTTTCGGATGTCGGCTTCTGGAGTTTACGATAGGATTCGTACTAAAAAACCCTACCATAAAGTATAAGTGCTTAGAGTAGTGGTTTTCGAAGTTTTTCAGTGTTAGCTGGTTTAGGTTCTTTCTGCAAGAACAGGTTTGTTGTCAGTAGAAATGTGAAGAATATTATTGAAACAAAAATTTCATGCAGTTGGCTTATACAGTGAGTGAAGTTTTATTGGTGATAAAATATTTAATGAATGTATAACGGAGCAATTACTTAAAAAAATTGTAACATTATTCAAAGTTAATAGAAGCGATTTACCTACGACAATGTAAACAATGCGAGATCTCTACATTATATAGACGAACGGTCAAATGCATATAAGATTGTCGCTACCGACTGTCAAACAGATAAATAACACTGTTATCAAAAGCAAGAAAACTGGACCCCGAATTCCGCGGTCTTCTTGGAAATTACGTGAAATTGCAATGGGATCCTCAAATTACTAACTCGGCGAAAAGGCTCAGTTCTGCAGCTTAAACTGTAAAAAGGATTCACATCTTTACAGACACAGACCGTGAGATTTCTATATTACAGCGGTTTCTACAGTTTAATGAAATATGCCATTTTGTTGCGGAGGCCAGCTGCTAGTGTACATACAATAATATATTCGTGCTGTAGAAGCGAGCTATTCGTGCAAACTGAACTAGGGCCTCAAGTATCACTCAGAGATACGTATAAGGAAATTAATATTGACATTACAGTCTCATTTAAAAATAAAATGTAGGTACGTAAAAAAAGTTTGATGCAATATCTAAACATGTAAAATCGTAGTCTTTCTATTTGCCGGTTCTGGCTAATCTCCAAAACGGCTGAAACGATTTTATTAAAACTTTACTGACAAAAAAGGTTGTCAGGAGTGACATAGTATTTTTTGTGTGTCCGTCTGTCTGTTTGTTTGAGCTGACCTTCGAAACGGCTGAACCATTTATTATTTTCATTGCGGAAATATTTAGGGTACCTACATAAACATTTTAAATTTGAAAATCTGTTGAAATCATGAAAACTACGCGAAAGAGGTCACAGGTGATCGCTAGTATAACATATAATTGTATTACTTAAAAAAATGTGTTGAGGGCAAAAAAACAAAAAACAAAGGTTAACTTGCTGAAAAACTTTGCTGATTCAATAAAAAGAAAAGTATTTTAAAGGGCCAATATATACGCTTTTATAATAAGATCATTGTTGACATTCAAGATCTACCCACTGACACAACATAGAAAAGAAAGCTTTGTACAAAAACTTATTAAAAAGTATCAGACTACTTAGGTAGTTGATAGAAATCTGACCGCTCGCCATCAGTTGGTTTCAATAATGTTAATATTTAAGCACTTTTATAAAACACATGTTTATTAAGTAAAAAAAACAGCATTTCTCAGATTCGTGATATTCTTCTGAGGGGAACCAGTAACTTTTTTGAATACGCCTTTGTTGGGATTTTTGTGCCCATAAAATATGAATTCAAATACACTTATGATAAAACAGATGATGCTACATTGATGTGGCATCTGCTGCGGTTCTACAAGATGATACGTAGTATTTACAGGAGTTAAGGCCCGTTTTTTGATCTAGTGAGGTGTAAAAAAAATTATTTACTTCAGTTAATACAAAATTAAAATTTTTAATCCGTTTTATAGTGCTACATCCTAGGTAGCTTGTGCGTCAATGCGGTCCTGATGAAAGGTCCTTTTGTGCAAGGCCCTGAAGCGAATAAGGATTAGTAAAATTTTCCAAAGCGTCAAGGTCAAAGTAAACTCGTGGCACTTCTTTTAGGTTCACCAAACTATTTAAACTCTGAAGGCCTTCAAGAGTTTTAAGTAATTAATTAATTACATAAAAAAATGCGTAATTAATGCGTAATTAACAATTATTTTATAGCTGTATTAACCTTACAGGTATAACGTATTAGTCGTAATAGCCTTGACTTTTATTAAGCGATAAATTTTTTGCTATCTCATTTATTAAGTCTCCTGCTGAGAGAGTAATATTGGTTAAAGTGTGAAAGTTTCAAAGGCTTTGGAATAACTGACACTCATCTTCATCATTTTAGGGTTTTCAAAGTCAAAGCGTAAATATGAAGTCCTCATTATGTAACTTGTCTGACTGTTTATCACAAATTTTCATAAAATACTAAATTTAAAAAAAATTAAAAAATTATGATGCAAATCTTGAAATTAAAATTTGTGTTAGTTTTATTAGAGCTCGTAAACGAAGAAAATATTAACGTAAATTCATAATTTCTGTCAAAAAATAAAATGTGTATACCATGTATATCTTTTCTGAAAAAAAAGTCATTACACGAGTCAGTAGACCATACTAATTTAAGTAGGTTGTCGCGGGTTTCCTACTTTATGTAGCCTTGCATGGGCAAGGCAGGGGCGGGGAAAAAAGTAATAAAAAAGAGAGGAAAAGGGGAAAAGGTGACGAAGTTAAAGACGAAAACTTTAATATTGTAATTAACTAATATTGAAAATATTATATTTATCAAGAAAATTTAAAGATGGACTTATACGATAACAAAATTTATAAACAAAAACATATTCGGTTGACGCATATGGAAATAATAAGCTTTTAAAATTTTATCTCTAAGTAAGCCTTTTTTGCAAAAGGATATTTAACATTATTTTAGATGACCTGACGTCACACATAAGTCTAACAGGACATTTTAAACATTCACAACTTTGTTAATACTGATTTATTTTTAATAGTTCTTTCACAGTTGTGGCATATTTAGAAAAAAGTATCTCATTTAAAATAATTTAAAAAAATTGTCAATTACCGTATTATGGTAAAAAAGCTGTTTTCGAAGTAATAAGTATGCACTTATATGATTCGTGTGACAGCCGAAATAATATTCACTATCCAAAATGAAGTCATTGGGCGAAACCGCGTTCGGTACTGGATTAAAGCCAAAATTACACCATTGTGTAAACCACGCGGACGTATTAGCAGCATACAGGAAGCCAGTATATAGATCTGATATTTTAGCCAGGCATACACACGTTCTATAAATGA
Organism: Luffia ferchaultella; assembly: GCA_949709985.1. Classification (NCBI taxonomy): domain Eukaryota; kingdom Metazoa; phylum Arthropoda; class Insecta; order Lepidoptera; family Psychidae; genus Luffia; species Luffia ferchaultella. The sequence goes on along the minus strand of OX453252.1, from coordinate 6,049,155 downwards.
GTGTTATTTTAGGACATCCGCTTTGAATAAGGCAACGAGGAAAGTACACACAAAAAATATAATTATGGTCCTTGTGTAGCTTTTCAAGTGACTACTTAACAAGATAGTAAAAATGTTATAAAATTATAATTTTCTAAGTAAAATGGAAAATTATAAAATTTAAATAGATACTAGCTTTTATTTGCCACTCTCTACATAGTTTTTACGTTTCACTTATTTAGATTAAATAGATAAATATTAATGCATTTTTCTTATATTTTAAGCATAGATAACTGTCTTATTGGTTTAGAACGCAATGGTTTTTATACAATCCTAGAATTATAACGGATCTGAATCTATGTACATTTTTTAATTAATATTTATAAAATATATAAAATTGTAATGATTTTATCTCGAAAGTCTGCGTAAAATTAATTAACTACTTAATTAATGGCTGTATATATCTATTATCTATAATCCGAAAAAAAAAGAAAATTAAATGTTTTATAGTAGAGAGTTCACATACATTTTTTGGTCTCACCATGTCTTCCATACATATTCAGATTCGAAATTCAAATCACTTTTCCTCCCAAGAGACTAAAAACGCATTTAGCTTCCACTCCGGATATCAATATGACCCTTTTCCGAGGTATTTACAAACCTATATTTTTGGATTTCATTATTACAATGAAAGTTTTCAGTCCGAGTTAGAATGAACATAATTGATTAATCCGGCGGCGGCGTGTCGTTTGGTTCTTAAATTACGATCCAATCCAAATTTCATGGCGGCCGACCAAATCCTCTGTGATAATCTAAATTGCATCTAGAGCTTTTTATATGTTACGTCCATCATGAGGTAACCGAATAATAATTCGGTTACCTCATGATGGACGACAATTGCTTTATATTTCATAATTAAACTTCGAAAAAATATGTTTGAAAGCTATTCAAATAACTTAAATCTAATTTGTAAACATTCGTTATAATCCATTGACACAAATATGGTATAAATAGCAGACAACAATAACCTATATAAAGCTCATTCATGTTATAAATTATCAAATACGAAATTAAACGTAGCCTTTATTCGATAGCAGTGCTAAAATTAGTAAAAGGGCTCCTCAAAAGCTACCAATTTGGTAAAACGCGTCTTTGTTGTTGCTCGAATAAAACAGGAAATTAGTTTGATACGAATTTCCTTTGTAAAGAATCATCACTTTTTACTGAGAATAAATCTCAAATATTGTTATTTTATTGATGAATGTAAACAACTACATAGAATTGCTTCGGCTGGGATAGTTTCGGATCAAAGTTATGTATGTTTTAAGCAAGTTTTACGTAAAGTTGATTTTCCATCTCTGCTTTATGTCCGCATCAGAAGCCTCCCTAGTAGAATTGGTATTTTATAAAAATAATATGAATACAAGAAATATGTTTGTGGGCCCTTCTAGTGACCGTAGTCGGTTTTTAGGGTTTTGTATCTACCTCAAAAAGAAAAAAAAACACTATTTTATCACTTCGTTGTCCATCTGTCTGTCTGTCTTCTACTAATTTCGATTTCGAATTTTGTTTCGTATAAAAAAACTGTCTTCAAGGTCATGCAAGGAGTTCAATAAAAAAAAAAATAATTAACGTAGCTGTAGATACAGCCGGAAATAGAAGTTGTCAGTTCTGATTGAAATTTTTAAACACTAAACCAGTGGTACGTTTTAAATGTAATTTACATTATTTTTCTTAATTTAATCATTGTTACAGTAATTACTATTAATTTTAATGTAGGAAACATTTTCTAAATCTGAAACTGGTAAAGATTTTTGTTGGTTTTTAGAAATGTGAATAGCGTGTACTAAAAAATAATTTATGAAATTATAAGGAAGAATAATAAATTATATAAGAACGTATTTCGTTATCTAATAAAAAACCTCTTGCTCTCAATATTGAATCATATTTATTATGTTTCATTAATATAAAAATTTAATAAATCTTAATACTGTCAAAAATAAAATTTACCTCTCAATTTGTTCGCACAAGTATTACTTAATTCAATAAATATTGAATACTTTGTATAATAAAAATATCTCAATAGATACGAAAATAAATAGAATTTGGCAAAATGAGGCTCTTGGGCTTCTATTTTTTAAATCAAACAAAACTATTAAATGTCAAAATATATTCCTATTGTTATACGCACATCTTACCATCGACAATGCTCTATCACTAGTTTTTTCCAGAAGCTTTTCAGTGAAATCAATGAAAGTTTTCTGGAAAGCTCTACAGGACGTCATAATTATTATATTACAGTATTTTTGGGAAGACATTGCATATCGACTTATGATGCTTATTAATTTCAGCAGATAGTTTTTTTTTCACTACGACCATACTTTTTGTTCGTAAAAGTAAATAATTGGATAAAAATCGTTTGAAGATCACAAAAATAAATATAACGTAATTATGTTTACGTGTACCATGGACTAATTAAAAGCGAATCAGTTGTTGCCGTCGTCGGCAAGTAATTAGGTGAAGAAGGTTACTTGTCATATAATACAGTTACGTGAAGCGAGTCACTGGTGAAGTTATAATTTAATTTCCGTCGCAAATTATACTGAGGGCACCATGTTCAATAAAGTAAATAACTAAATATATAAATATGTAGTAGCGTTACGTACGCGTCCTTAATATCATCATCATCATCATCATCAGCCCATTTTACCCCACTACAGGGGCTTAGGCCTCTCCCAGGGTGAGGAGGGGTTTGGAGCTTAAATACACCACGGGATTGTAACGACCGCCATCTATTGACAGCGTCCGGGACCAACTGCTTAACGTGCTCTCCGAGGCACGGAGTCAATGATAGTTAATGTACTTAAGTCAGAAAAACTCATTGGTACACACCCGGATTCGAACCATGGCCTTATGGCCTTATAAATTTGAGACAGGTTCGTTGCGCTCTGGGCTATCAAGACACGAGTCCTTAATATCGAATATCAATTATTCTCGCCACTAGTTCATTTTCCCATCACTGAATTACGTCAATATATTCTTTGAATAATTAACAACCGAAAATTAAATCTTTTCTGGAAACGATTCAAGCGCTCGAAGCATTACTCTGTACTATCCGGTTAAGAAGATATTAAGATTGGCCGTTTGGTAGTTGAGCTGCATTATAGCAACAGTGTGACCATTTTTAATAGTTTTTACTATTTGGTAGTTTTAAGACATCAAATAAAAATTATAAGGAATATAATAGTATTTGAAAATCAAATAATAATTTCGTATTTAATTAATAGAATTTTGTAAAATTATCCCAATATAATTTTTCTTTTAATTCATATTATTTATTTATATCTTTGTCTTTTCTGATTTCTAACAATAATATATATTCGTATTTTGATGCACTTGGACAATGGCAACTCTCTATTTGCTGACACTTTAGGTAAAATATGATAAATTGAAAATTATATATTTGGTTTAAGAGGAGTTATATTCAGTGCCGTTAAATAAATATATTTTAAAAAAAATGTACTTTCATCATCCACATTATTACCAAATTGATAGTTTTCCTGTCAGATCAAACGGATGATGGTGATGAAAAAAGGAAAAAAACATTATTTAACGGCTAACGAATTTTTTTTTAACAGGAAGGGAAGCAAAATATAAAAAAAATAGGGTGTACTTACATTCTTATGTGTACAGCCTGTCACTTCATAAATTTTTTTCGTTTATAATTTTATTGTTTAAATATTACATTAATTTGATTCGCCTGACGGATTCTCATCTCCAAGGCTTCGCGCTCGGCCCTGTTGAAGCCGCTTGTTACGAGAAAATTTAACACGAAAATATTCAAACTCTAATACATAACAGATGTTTAAACATTATTGTTTATTAATGTCATTATTATTAACATTCTTAACGACTCACCGGTTGGCCGAGTGGTTAGGGATCCTAAAAGAGTCGCAGGTTCGATTCGCGCTCGGGTCAAATATTTGTGTGCATGACCATGTATATTTGTTCTGTGTCTGAGTGTAAAAAGTATCCATATATGTATATATTATAAAAAATAATTTTAAATAAATTAAATTTTATTAATTAAATTATTCTTATTATTATTAACCTTTTGACTAGTCATCAATCAATTGTCTCTGTCAATTAAATGGCTCATGACTTTCAATCTGACCAAATTGGGTTATGTGTAGTGCATTGGTTAATACACTCACAATGTCATCAAAAATGAAAACATGATTGATTGGCTTACATCGACATCGACTATCGCGCGACAAAATAAATTCAACCAATCCCATACCGGCGCGACACCTGGGCAAAAGTTATCAATAATGTACCCATACAAAGAAATATTTTAGTTTGCTTTATGTATTTATATTCTTAATTTTTTCAAATATTTGCAGAATTAGAAATAAAATACATTAAAAATATTCCAAGTAGGATGAACATACCATTTAAATCTAATTAAATCTAATCCATATGTTCGAAGCAACAAACTAATACAAAACTACGAGAAAAAAAAATGTAGGCATATGCTCTGCTACCCGTGCCAAACCGGGGCTGGTTAAAATTATAAATAAAAATATGCAATTTCACAATAAATATAAAAGCCGATTGAATTCTATAATTCTATAAGGGTAACACGCTAATTCTGTCATTAGTGTTCAGATCCAAAACGCCCAATCTTAATAGCATCTTAACCAGGTAGTAAGACCACACACTGATCCGAATACAGAGAGGAACCAAATTGCAGGCTTCCCAATACATACGCAATAGAGAATTATTATTATATAAATTTAAATAAAATTTATGCTCAATGTTTAAAAAAGTTTTTTATTAAATGTAAATGATGAAACGGAAAATATGAAAAGAAATCTACATAAAATTATAAAGAAGAAATATTTGTTTCTGTATGTTTGTAACGAATAAACTCAAAAACTACTAGACAGGTTTCAAACATTCTTTCACCATTATTACGCTACGTTACCCCTGAGTAACATGGGCTATATTTGACTTTCAAATTAGCTATCCGCTCGCGGCTTCGCTCGCGTGGACTAACTACACAGTTGTACCGGGAAAGCTTTGATTTTTTGCATAGATATAATTTATAAGCTGAAGAGTTACATAGGCTACTTTTTATCCCGGAAAAAGAGGTCCCAGTACAATTGTAATACAATTGTAAACAAGAAATGTTTAAAAAAGTTCTTTAAATTCCTTATCAACCGTAACGCGCCATACCGAGCAGAATATATACAGATTATGAAAGCGACGTGTATTAATTGCCTGTAATTAATAATTTAGCTGAAATATTTGACAAACATTTGAAAAGTATTTCACAGGTATGATTATCTCAAAAAACGGTAGGTCTGACAAAAAAAAATTGTATACAGGATGTAAAAACTACAGCAATAATTTTAAATGAACTAAACAAAAGTATTTTTATGCTTTATTGTGTGTTTTTCACTACTCTAAGGATTTCCATAAAAATCTTGTATAATTTTCACAGGAAATAAGGTTTGACAAAGATACATTAATGTGTAAAAAGAAAATGAACACATTTTTATTGTTCCAAAATGTGTTTCGTACATAAAAGATTAAGAAAAAAATAAACACGCGTAGGATCACTTTAGTCGATTGTCACAGCCTATTTTTTTCTTAAAATCTACTGGACACTGGATTGGAGGCAAATTTAATAAAATTTAAAAAAAAACTTTTCTATAATGTATCAAGTCACATAATAAATGAAAGCGCTCGTTATGAGAAATACATTTTTTTTATAATTGCATTGTTTATTATATATAAATAAAAAATTCGAAAATCGAGCATTTCCAACCAGACGCTAGACAAAATGGTCAATATAGCGTTCTAGAACCTTAAAACGTCGACATCTGACGAAAACTCAATCATCGAGAATCAGATTGAAAACAATAACAATTTCCCGAATTTCTCGATTCTTATAAAAATAAGTTAAATGATCAAAAAGCTTAGCAGCTGCATTTGTTTTTTTTTTTTTGGTTATTTTAATTGATATATTTTAGAACATTAAAAGTTAGAACGTGTAGACGCCAGTAACACAGTATATAAGTTTCGTTCAAATTATTCCCTTTACAAATGTAGTACACGTTATAGTTTGGTCGTTGGTTGCGCTACCACCGGAACTGGCTTGTAAGGTCGGGAACTTCCGGTTTTCCGGTGAGACAAGGAAATGTATTTAGGAAACGCGCACGAAATTCCAACACATATTCGCTTACTATTTTCTCATGTAAACTGAACGTTGGTATTAAACTTCAAAAGACGTAATTTAACCGTCTTTTAAATAATAACCAACGGTATGTAATTGCTTCATATTTGCAAGGAAATTTTGATCGTATAATAAGTACCTACTTTTCATATAATGTTAAGACGCTTATAACTACATATAATTAAATGCTTATAAAATTTAGTGAATGTTATCTCGATGACGACAACAGCATTATTACAAACCTCTGTGGTTTTCCAATGGTCTTTTGTCATTGGAAACGACTTTCATTTCGTTGGAGTATAGGGGGTCATTTGGGAGTTTTGTGAGACAAGCAGATTGCACGAAGAGTTTTCAAGATATCGAAAAGAACGTGGTGTCAAAAGACGCAGCTTAGCAAGCTCTACAAGATGGCAAAAGACAATTTGGAAAAAATTCAAAAACAAAAAAAAAACGGCAAAAAACAAAAAAAACCGCAACTTTTTTTCCCCGATTTTCATTTTGGGAGCCCGATATCTCAAGAACTAGGTCCAAATAAGAAAAAATAAAAAAGCGGCTCGGGGTAATTAGACGGAGGATCGATTGAGACTAAAATTGTTAGAATCGGACAACTGGAAGTAGTGGTTAAGGGGGCAATTACAAAAAAACGGCATGTTTAGGTACATTTTTAGGAAGTTTGGAAAGGTATATGGTCATAAACCTAATTCTAAAATAAATATCAGTTCTTAATTTACAATTGTGTTAGAAAACATTTGCATATTTTACACTCTTTCACACTGAAAAAATATTATTTTGAAACCCACTTTTGCCGAAATCGCGGAAAATTAACATTTTTCGGTACATATTACACCATCATCACAAGGTTTTTTGAGATTAAAAAATCATTTAAGTATTGTTAATACTTCATCCTTTCTTTCTGTTAGAGGAAATTTTGATAATAAACGGGAAAGTGGCAGAAAAAAATTATCAATAATATGCAATTTCACCGAAATTTCGCCATACTATTTTGTATGAACTGACAGCACACTGACAGCATAAAACCAAGCGCACACGGAATCGTGCTTCAGACCGCTCCGAGGAGCGCTATTGAAAGGTCGGGTGTACGTCTTTGTTTTTCTCCGATCAAATGCTGTACGTATGGTAAAGTTGAACTCAATCAATCTTGAGACGTGGGTGAAAGTAAAAGTGAATGGGCATCTTTGTATGGGCTGCGTACCCAGGTTGTATCAAGTTGTGGTATATGTCATTTTAAAGGTCGTATCAATAGCTTTATTTTATAGTATGGCACCAACCATGAAACACGTGCAAGGAAATAACTATGAGTTATTTTATATCTCATATAATGAAATGTTATTTTTAGTGTAAATGTTACTTATTGTACAATATTACTTTATTACTAAGCATACCTACTATACGGTTACCAATCGCTATTCCACCGCCGCTTGCACACCTACATACTCTTAAGACTGGCCAAAAAAATTGCAGGTTTTGCATATGTTGTTCTTGGATTTCTTATTAAAAAATATAATTAAAGGCTAGTATTGCGTAGGTCGAAATAATTTAAAAAAAATTATCATTGAACTAATAATCTAGATCAACAATTATATCATCTAAAAAAGTTGCTGGCAACAATATATAATTTTGATGCCTCGCCCACCCCAAATACCATATAATGCTTATTATATGTGAACATGTGCCGTCTGTTCTTCGCCCTATTAGGCACTAACAGTAATTATAGACTCCCTTCCCGTCGTTATTGTAGTTACTACAATATAGGAGTACTATATCCGATTCGACACATGACAGGACTGAATCCAACCTCTAGTAGTATGTATGTGTGTGGGCAGGGCGGTGTAAGAGTTATACTGACAGGTAGCCGCAACGCACAGTATGCTATATAACATGGTAAATAAAATAATATAAGTAAAAAATAAAAACCGACTTCAAAAACATAAACTAAAAAGTTAAAAATAAAATTTTCACTTTAAAGAAAGGAGCATTGACAGGCGGCATATAGTTAATGAAGTCGGTGCCTACTCACTCAGACACGTTTTGTCACAATAACATTATTTTTCCTCATTAAACACTTTATTCTTATTCCAAAAGTTATTTTCTTCTTTATAGATCGATTTGGTATTAAAGTGCAAGTTTCTTATTTTTTTTAAACTATAATGTTTTTAGAAGGCGGTCTGAATGATCGTGAAATTTGAAGGGCAAGTTAGTCAAAACAGGGGTGTTCGCGCGGTTTCTCTATTTATAGAAATAAATAATGGTGGGAGCTAAGGGCGCGAGCGGGTTGCTTTTTGCGGTTTACGCATGCGGTGCAAACAGAATGCTCGCTTGTGATTGGTGTAAAGTAAAAAGATTTAGTACTGTAAAATACAACATTGCGGTACAAGTTTCGATGTCATAAAGAACGTGTTAATAGTAACTGTATTGACAAAAGTATTAATCGTTGTTGTAATAACGCATACAGACTTGTTTTTTTTTTTTGTAATGTGGACCAAATAATAATAAAATTTTAATCTATACGAAAGAGACTTTATTTTAGTAGTGTTAGGCCCAGAAAGAAAGAAGTTCAAAATTGCAGACACTATTTTCAGTTTTGACCGCAGATTTGTGAAGGGAGACCACATGGACCCATAGATATCGATTTTGAAAGCAAGCAGTTCAAAAACTAAAACAGATTCAAAGGCAGTAATTTTTTTTTAGTTCTGAGCACAGATTCGTAATCGAAGACCATATACCGTAATCTTAGACATTTATTTTGAAAACAATCGGTCCAGAATCAAAAATAGTAGAATTTGACGAAATGGGAAATGAAAAGGTCACCTCATTCAATGGGACCTCGGTTTCGCCATCGCCACGTATCACAAACAAAATGCACTCGTATTGCAAAACTCCTCATACGATAACTGTGGCACAGTATAGTATTGTCTAATAATTTTTTTTATTGAACTTTAAAAGACATCTTAACCCACACCCATAACACAAGCTTTGCTTAGTTTGGGACTAGATAGCGCTGTGTGGGATGTCCCAGGTATTATTGTTATCACTACATATTATAAAATAAAGTCTCCCGCCGCGTCTGTCTGTTTGTCTGAACGCGACAAACTCAAAAAGTACCGAACGGATTGGCATATTATTGACATCAATGGACAGAGTGATTCAAGAGAAAATTTGTTGAAATATGACGATTATTGTTGAAGAAGTCGGAAAAAAATCAAGCTGGTTGGGAACTTTCATCGAAAATGCGGCCTAATCCTTTTGAGATATAACAAAATAATGTATGGAGGAATTGTGTCTCTTTTATAGGACTAAAGAAAAGTCCACGATGGCATATATCTATCTTTTATGGATAGCTTACTATACTATTTTTATGATGTAATATGATGAGGCGATTGGAAAGCAATTTATACGGATATGGTATTAATCCTTATCAAATTAAATACGATATTTACCTTCAGCATTTCATGAACATTATGATCGCCGTTTGTATTCTACAATTTAAATCAATATCTTAGGAGCCATACCGGACGACGCGACACACGTGGTTAGGCTGAAGTTATCAATGTTGTATACAAAGAAATATTTTAGTTTGTTTTTAGGTATTTATTCTTTACTTTTTCATATATTTATAGAATTCAAAATAAAATACATTAAAAATAATCCAAGTTGGACGAACTTGCGTTACATTCAAATCTAATGAAATCCAGTCCACATGTTCGACACAACAAGCTGATACGACACTACGACCGTAAAAACATTATGGCTCTGCTACCCGTGCGAAACCGGGGCGGATCGCTAGTTATTATATAAAATAAAGCAACATTAAAAACCTGACATAAAAGAAAACTAATTTTTAAATAAATAAAAATAATAATGATCAAGACTAATTAGTTCTGGTATAGAGCCAAGTATGTGTTGCCTCTGGTGCAGATGCGCGTGTAGTAGTAAGCAAGCTGTCAAGTAAAACCTATTTTCGAGCTGTCACTTTTTGTACATACGTCCTTAAGGGTGTCCTTAGTTGGAAGTCGGATATGCCGACGCACTAATACACGTTACATTTCGTACTAATTCGGTTTGTTCGATCGAAATGTCGTACAGAATGTTATATTTCGAAGTTTTAAGCTTATTCAGATACATTTGTGTTATTTTTTTTTTTGCAAAAAAAAATTATTTCCAAAAATATTATCCAAAATATGTTTACTTTATTCCGTTAGGTTCATTTCTAATGTCGTAAGAAGTTCGTGCGAAAGCAGGAGATCCGATGATATTTTTCTGTATATAATTGTAAATGAAACTGAAATTTGATTTTCTAAATAAATTGAAAATAAATAAACGTGTAATTGTATAAAACAGAGAAATTGTACCGTCAAATCTTCTTAAAGTAGATCATAAACATAAAACTAAAATATCGCAGATAAGTTTTCATAAGCAAGTTATAATATTCATATTAAAATAAATAGTGTAGGTACGTATTTTGTAAGGATAAGTTACCATCATGGAAATTTGAATATATTACTAACAAAGATCTAGACACAACACAAACATCTAGGTACCTAACCAATCGTGTGGGACCTACGCGCGTCCCTCCCGTCTCTCTTCCTCATCCTATGGTTCAAATCTGGTTCAGATGTGCTGACTTTATTAGTTCTTTAACTAAACGGCTGCATTACTCTTCTATTGAATTAGTTAAAAAATCGGAGGCAGTGTCCATATTTTGCTATGAATATACTCGACTAATTTCCGAACATTCGATCATTCCTACATACTTTTCATAACGCAAAAAAGTTTACATAATTCTTATTTTATGTCACAGTTAAAACAATACCTTGAATTAATAAATTAAAATGATTGAATAATTACTTAAAATTTTTGACCCTAACAAAAACCTCACTTCACTTCTTCACTTCATCAGCCAATTTTTACCCCACTGCAGGGGCTTAGGCCTCCCCCAGGGTGATGAGGAGGGCTTGGAGCTTAAATCCACCACGCTGCTCCACTGCGGGTTGGTGACTGTAACGACCGCCACCCATTGACAGCGTCCGGGACCGACTGCTTAACGTGCTCTCCGAAGCACGGAGTCAGTGATAGTTACATACTTAAGTCAGAAAAACTCATTGGTACACGCCCAGATTCGAACCATGGCCCTATGGGGCTTTAGGTATAAATTTGAGACAGGTTCGTTGCGCTTTGGGCTATCTCGACACTCAAAACCTCGCAACTCTTCTAAAATAAATTTACAGCATGAAAGGACCCATGTCGGCCGTTCAGTATTGAACATAATAATTACAGCCTTCAACATTATGGTACATCACTGGTACTGAAATATGTACATATATGCATTATCATTCAACCATTTGCTATAAGTCCCAAACAAAAATCGTGTCGAATTTTCAAAGAACAGAGCCACCCTTCCCTATAATAAATTTCTGTAACTTGGCTTATCATGGTGTAGACACGTGTAGGGGTGTACGTTCTACTTGTTTAGCAAGAAATATTAATTACCTCAATAACGTAGATTAGTAGATTGATAGATTTGATTGATAGGATTGATAGATTGATAGTGTTAGTAGATTGATAGTGAAAAGATTAAAGAATTGTAATTATTTGCAGTATGTTTTTTTTTCAGTTTGCTTGCAGTAGGTAGGATGATGAGGTGGCCTTGTAAAGGCGGCGGGAGTACGCTGGATGCAGGCTGCTACTAGTAGGTCCTATTGGAAGTCAATGAGGGACGCCTATATCCAGCAGTGGACTTCCTATGGCTGAGATGATGACGAGGATGATCACTCAACCCCACTCACCTAAAATGAACAACGCAGATCTCCTTGCAAACGAGGCGTACGTGTTCTTTATTATAATGTTTCTTAGGGTGGTGAATATTATAAAGCGACGCGGTGCGTATGATAAATGCTTTATTTACATTTTTTCTTGAATTGATTGTACATTATGTCAATGTAATAGTGTTATTTTGACGACCGCTTAGCCTAGTGGGTAGCGACGCTGTCTACGAAACTGGAGGTCCCGGGTTCGAATCCCAGGTTGTGTCAGTATTTATACGATGAATATTGATACTTGTATCGGGTCTTGGTTGTTATATGTATGTGGCGTATTCGCTTGGTACCCAAAACACAAGCTAATGTTTAGTTTAGAGCGTAGAAATTGTTGTGATGTATACGTTATTATTATTAATAATCAATGAACCACGGATATACACTTTTTATAGTATAATTAATAAACAATTTTATTGTATTAACCAATAATTAAGTAGATTAATTTATAACACACAACGACACTACAAGAGAATAAGATTGCATTATTTGTAAGTTCCCAGGGAACAAAAATTTATTTTCTTTTATTCCTGATACTGAATTTTATTAAGTTGTATTAAATACACACCAAACAATAGAAATTAAACTTTAATTATCATAATATTATAATTATAAAAGAATTTTTTTTTATCTCTGGATTTTTTATTACATCCATGAGATTACAAAGCGTCATTCCGTATTGTGACTGACTATTATTTTGCATTACGATGAAAGTAAAATGAAATCTCAAGGTATTTGCCTTCTCTAACACGTTCTTTTAATCTTAATTATTTAATAAATTAAAATGCTATGTATCCAAAAGTACATCGGCTCTACAATATACATCCATCTTGACAAAAAACGCCTTATTCATCATCTAAGTCGACGTCAAATACAAGTTTAACCAGCATCTTTTTATTCAAAGTGAGATTTATTCATCACGTTCCGAATTGTTTCAAGGCATTGGGTAATATCTTTAGATTTATGACAAAAAAAAAGACAATTCAAAGTTTCAAATAAAAATTGCACACACAACACACAAACACACCCTAACATACACCCACAAACACCCAATTTTAAAACACATACATAAGAGTTTATCAAAAGCTCGGATTATTTAAGTTGTAAATATTTCCATAAGTACCTTACACCTATATAAAACTTGAGACATTTGATAAGTTTTCTAGGGGCAGAAGCCTGGTGTCTGTGTAATACAGGTTCTTAACCTAGTACCTACTGACACCAGCTCTCTCGCATGTTCTAATTTGATATTTGTTTCAATGTTTAACCTTGATGTACCATGTTACGATGTTATGTGAGAAAGAAATAAAGCAATATTGTTATTATTATTAATTCTCGACATAATTTTCGATACTATTTCTGCTTGTTTCTGAGTTAAAAATAAAAACCACGCACGAGACATACCTAAATTTATGGCGCTATATATGGCGCTATTTTAATACTGAGTGATACTAAAAGAAAAAAAAAACATGTACTTATGTTTATTTATTAAAGATCATAGTATTAACATTTGGAAGGACACAAAAATTTCACCCGGGATAACCAATTTCACATTATTTTAACGCAGTAACTATTATGCTAATGGCCACTGGCCAGTGCCACTACATGTTTAGTAAAGGGGTGTGGTGTGACTGAACGACGTGACGTCGTGACTTTTTCTCGAGGATGAGGAATCAGGAAGCTAAACTAGGTTAGTAAAAATAACACCTTAAAATCCTTAAATGAGACACTATTTCTGCAGTGCAGGATTTGCAGTCCTGCATTATTTCGTGCATGTATTTAATTGTATTTCTTAGTTTATATTATGTATAGCGTGAAAAAAAAGTAAACAAAGTGGGGGCTGCGATAGCCACTACCTTATTCCACGCTCACTTCACTTTGCCGAATTTCAACATGTCTAACAAAAAAAAAATTTAAAATTTAATTACCACTCAAAATAATTTTAACCTCGGTCTATAACAATTAGGCTTGGGTCGTTATACATTTTTTCTGTAACGCAACGGAACCGTTATACGTTAGCATATAACGTTGTCATAACTATCTATTTTCATAACTATCTATATCTAATCTTGGTAGTTATACCAGCCACCGTGAATTCAAAAATTCGAATGAAATGAAGTACACTTAACTAAAAACAGTCTACATGCATGCCTTAACACGAGTGAATTATTACTAATAGTATACTCGAATTATTAGGTAGTAATAGTATATTCAATTGTATTCCTAAAACAATGAAGATTATATTTGTTTATACAATATAGGCAATATAGGAAAAAAAAGTGACCGTAGCCGCGATGTAATCATACCAATCGACCGTTGTAATTAAAAATCAAAAGTATGACTTCTATTGCAAACGTAATAACGTGGTTATATGTCGCGTTATTCAACGACCGTTAACACGTTATGTAATCACGAGTATCACGCACGACGTTGCCGTTGCCGGCGTTGTATTGAGTTGTGCGCGTGCCATTTGTGTAGAGTTGTATAAACGTGACGTTCGATGTATAACGAACGTTCTCAGATAGTTTTGCGTTGTAGAATATATAGATAGTGGTCACCCAACGATCCGACGGTTGGACGTTATAGATTATAGAGCTTAAGCATAGTTACGAAAACTATCTATTATAACGAGTAACGACTCTAGTCTAAATAACAATGTTTACATTAAGTACATCATTTTCTTTCACGCTCTCGACGGCCGGACTTTGTAAACTGTTGTAATTTGTAATTTTGTAATGTATGATTGTATAGTATACCTGTTCTCAAAATGTTTTAAATTGCATACTAACAACAAATCATTTCCCAATTATAAGAAAATGTTAGAAGCGCGATGTAAACAGATCTCAGCGCCGCCTATTAACAGGTTTAGCTGTTGATGAACTATAAAAAATGAACTAGTGCCTTTCATAACGACAGAGAACACTACACGTCAACCCTATCTTTTCCAAAACCAAACGTTGCAAAATAAACCCAATACATGTCATATAATGTTAGTGAGACTGCCTAATAAAAGATGTTAATACACCAGCGAAACCAGGCACGTTCTTTGCCTTTTCTGTTGAAGTATAAAAATTAATAACGTAATAATATCTTGTTATTGCTTTCATTATACCCTTATACGAGTATAACATAATAAAGGTGATGCTATAAGAATCTGAGTAAATAACATTATTAGCTATTTTTGACAGTGTACTTTTATTAAACACTTTCAGACGTGGGATTAATGTTTAATTGCCCCCCGGCGACCATTATCCGTAAAACATGTCTAAGAATTCGCTCTGAAGTGATACCTATTACCTATGTAATACAAAAAAGGGCATCAAAATTCTAGCCGTTTTGAAGAAAAATATTTGGCGCAGCATTCCCTGGTGGCCATTATCTGTAAATTATGTCTCAGAACCTGCTCTCAAGTATACCTATGTAGTACAAAAAAGTACATCAGAATCCTAGCTGTTTTAGAGAAAAACATTTGTTGGAGTGTTTTCTGGTGATAATTATCTGTAAACTATGTCTTAGAACCTGCTCTGAAGTGATACCAATGTAATACAAAAAAGTGCATCAAAATCTCAACTGTTTTAGAGAAAAACATTTGTTGCAGCGTTCCCTGGTGGTTATTATGTGTAAACTATTTCTTAGAACCTGCTCTGAAGTGATACATAGGTAATACAAAATCCCCACATCGATATCGGTCCATAGTTTGTGAGGAAAATGGTAACATGAAAGCACAAATACAGACAAAAACACAAAACCTCTAACCCAAACGCCAAACCCAAATATACAGTCTCCGTTCCGTCGTAGGTACTAGGTAACAAATACATAGTATGTCCAATGACATTTAATTACATATAATTTTCAGCTAGACATATTATACGCTCTCTCGACGTGAAAAGCTCAAAGTAAGGATCAAACTTTATTTGCTCTCAGTCTATGCTCAGTTATCCTACGCAGCCGATCTGTCACGTAGCTTCTTTGTCATTCCTGTTTGTGTGACGACCGCTTAGCCTAGTGGGTAGCGACCCTGCCTACGAAGCTGGAGGTCCCGGGTTCGAATCCCACGTAGGGCCAGTATTTGTACGATGATTATTGATATTGGTACGGGATCTTGGTTGTTATATGTATGTGCTGTCTTCGCTTGATACCCAAAACACAAGCTAATGCTTAGTTTGAGGTCTAGACGTTGTCGTGATGTAAACGTTATTATTATTATATCTCCATACCTAAATATACAGAATTTTCGTTAATAAAATATAAGTTAAAAAAAATATATTATTTTTACCTCTACATTAAACCCAATATACCTTTATGTACAATTATACAAAATTCACGTTCAAAAGCCACGTTCTAGGTTTCTTCTGTGTTGAAGTTACCAGTCTATCTCAAACTATATTTAACGTTATTGAGTTTGTCTATATTACATATACGTTTATCTGGCAATGTTACTTTCATATATAATATGTCACTAATTCAAAATGGATTTAAAAAAGGCCTATACGCAGCCCACTATAACGCAAACAACGGTAGGTCGCGAAGAAATGTTTTAACACTTTTATCGGGGTTAAGGACATAAATATTTGAGAAATATAAAATGTCACGGAATATCACGAAATGTCATGAAATCATCAAATGAAAGGTTATGAAAAGTCTCAAACGGTCAAGAAATACCATGAAATGTCGTGTAAAGTAATGAAATGTCACGAAAGGTTATAAAAGGTAATAAAACACCATGAAGTGTCATGTAAGGTTATGGGAGGTCATAAAAGGTCATAAAGTCATGAGACCTCTGTGCTAAATTTCAAAGAAATCTATTGGAAAATAACAAAATCGTTCCTTGTTCCATTTGTTCCAATCAGTTCAAAATGGTACTTGCAAGTCCATACGTCAAAAGGAACTTTTTTACCAACTTAAATAAAACCCTCACTGACTCCATTTGCTGCAATCAGCTCCACTTGCAAAACTAGAAATTAAATAGAACCTTCGTACCAAGTTTAAAGAAACACCCGTTGGAAAAAGACAAAATCTTCCTTACTAGCTATCTTACTTGCTTCATTTGCTTCAATTAGCTGCAAAATGGTACTTGTAAAACTAAAGGTTAAATGTAACCTCTTCCGAAATTAAAACAAAAAAACATTGAATAACATATAACTTCGACGTTAGAGCACGAACGAGCGGACGGACGAACAAATTATCATACCAGTAGTATAACGTACCTTAGGGCTACTCAATAAAAAGTGCCTACTACTTTGTTTGAATGGCTGTTCTGTACTAAATCACATTCTAAGACCAAATTTTGACCAGAGTTATGCGTTAATTCACTTAATTAGTCAGCAATTTGATTCTTCTAAATATAAATTGTACGTCAAAACAACTTTATAAATGGACTACCAAAATAACCCGTTTTAATCCATTAAATTTACAAATTTAATAATTCAGACGTCTATAACAATAGACCGTGGGCCGGACTGCGAATTCGATACTATATAGGCACCATACCTTAGCGTTGATTAATTGAATCTCAGGAAACAGCTTAGTGCAAGGTGCGTACTTTGTCTGCAAATTAAGACTTAAATATTTTATATTAAACAATCTGAACCATCCTCAACATAATATATTTAATAATTTAAAAATATTGTTAGCTTATTAATAATCGTGGAACAGTATTTCGGATTGAAAAATATTTTAAAGATATTTAAAAGAGATAAAAAGCGACTTTAATATTATTTACCATGAGGAATACAAAGAAAATTATTAAAAATTCTTGTCAATGTAAAATACGTCTTTAATTGTATGAATTCTTATAATTTTCTTCAAGTATACTTGGATGTATTTAATTTAATTTATACTGAACAATGAACGTAATTAATGAAATTAACTCCGGAAAACCCAAAAGAAAGTTATAAAAAATTCCTATATAATTGCGCCTGTTTTTCAGTACACTTAACGCTCACGCATTGTTTACAAACAAAAATTTAATAGAAACTTCCTTTATTGTTTCTAATTTTGTTACAATGTAATGCCTCTGAGGGGTGTATTTTTACGATAATATACATGTTGTGGAAAGCTAAATGATACTGAAAGGGAGCGAGTCCACTAATTAAAATTTTACAGGAACACCAAAATCTTTTTAAAATAATAGTATGAAGTAAATGAAAGTAAATACAGAATATTATAAATAAAAGGCCAATAGATTATTTTATTATCCATTATTATTATATTCTATTATTTTCTATAATAAAATAATATGATAATATTATTTTATTATTTGAGATATTTATTTTGTTGAAAAATACTAATTAACGTATCGATTTTTTTAAAAGTAATTTTTTTGACTTGTGTCCTTATAGCTTTAAGATTATTGTTAATAACGAATTATGGACTCTAGTCTGAAATAAATGTTTATTTATTTGTTTATTTAAAATGACGTCATCAAATATTATTGTACGTATTCAAACACTTC
Organism: Luffia ferchaultella; assembly: GCA_949709985.1. NCBI lineage: Eukaryota > Metazoa > Arthropoda > Insecta > Lepidoptera > Psychidae > Luffia > Luffia ferchaultella. Next base: position 6,030,650 of record OX453252.1, on the reverse strand, counting down.
TGTCAAATTTATTTACTCTATGTATTTATTTTTAAATCATGTTACCTCTCTTGTTCTGTATAGGCGGAGCAATAGCGTGGTTGATAGCTCGTTGATGATCTAAACTTATATCGCCGTATACGCTTCCATAACATTTTTGTTTTTGAATGTAAAAGTACGAATTGACTAGAAGCCCTTTTCTGCGCTTACCGTCTAACCACTCTTACTGTATGTAGCCAAGTGGTGTACCCATTTGGCGAGATGGCAAGTTTCAGTTCGGTTTCCGTCAGCGAGGTCCCCTCGCGCCGACTTTCACCCTCTTGAAATTGCGTTTGACAATTTCGATACTGTGAAGAGACGCTGCTGTCAAATTTCAAGTACGACGAGGTCGCTCAATTGAATGAAAACTGCACTCGACTAAAATTTAATCGAATTTTCGAAATAAAGTTTTTACGTGTGAATAATGCTTTAAGGTTTATTGAGTGAGTAAATATTGTAGATGATTGATGACAACAATATCAGGAAAGCTTTCGTTTCGAACGAAACTAACTTTATTGGCGACAAAATGTTTCGACAAATTAGTTTACCTTTCGCTAGCATGTCCCGTAAATAATTTTATTACTTCAAGCTTGCCTTAATTACGGCAGTTTTGCCATCTTTTAAAGCTTGTAATACGATTTTCTCTTATATATAGTTCGCGAATATCTTGTTTTACTTTCGATATTATTATGACTTTGCTATCTGTCCTCAATCCTAGAACAAGATTCCATTTTTCATCACAGGTAATAAACCGGTTCTTCATTTCTGTGCCTGTTGAGAGTTCGTGGGGTACCTGTCTACCGAGCTTTTTACTTTGCCAATTTGTCGCAAATGTCGAATATTATTTTGATTCTAACATCAAAATCTGCTGCTAGTTCTGCAGTAGTTTGAGTATCATCAGCTTCCACAATCGCCTTCAATTCATCATTGTTGACCAAAATTCCGGACGACCACGAGGTTCATTATTCAAGTCATAATTTCCAGAACGGAAGCGGGCAAACCAATAACGGATTGTGCGTTCGTTTGTTAAGTTCTCTCCGTAAACGTTGTTAATGTTAAGTGCCATTTGTGCCGCATTAGTGCCACGACTGAACTTGTATTCCATAATTACACGAATTTTAAAGTGTCCATGGTGACGAAAAATGTTCAAATGTAATGAAAACACAACGCTTATCAATAAACAAAAGACTGACTTTGTAAAAGTCATGTGTTTTAAAACAAAATTAATTTGAATTTAGAATTCACAGCCAATCAAAATCTTTTTTTGTTTGAAATGGCCAGTACTGAAGAACGGCAACTTCATAGGTTAAGACCTAATATTATATACATAAGTATATACTTAGCTTTAGTAGTCAAACTCGTAGGCTTGCTAGCAACGAAATTGATATGTCTCAAAACGAATAGTTGTTAATATTGTTTTCATTCGGTTGGATCGATTTCTTGATTTCATTGATTAACCGATTGACCGAGTGGTGAAAGACCTACCCGGAACAAATATTTGTGTGCTTGAACATGTCTCTTTGTTCGGTGTCTGGGTGTAAAAAAGTATCTATATACGTATATATTATAAAAAAGAAAATTTAAATATGTATACCAGTTGTCTAGTAACTCACAATACAAGCTTAATACTTGCTTACTTTGGGACTTGATGGCGCTTTGTGGGATCTCCTAGATATTATTATTATTATCATTATTATAACTTGTTAATTTTTATTTAATATATAATTAACAACTCGCCCCGGCTTCTTTTGAATGCGATTATTTCGAGTTTCAAATATTCGTTGCTTACGTTTAAGTAATCGTACCCAAACGTTCGGTAACTCGACCCATGTAATTATTTTGTGCGCGTAATTAAATAATAAATGAATCCGCGCTAGCTAATAAAGTATTCATTTAAGTGCCTTAGTGTGAGAAGGACAAAGATCTACATTCATTGTTCAAGGTAATTAACGTATTTAACTTAATAGGGATTAATATTCATTGGTGGATACTTTATAGTTATGGGTGGGTATCGTATTATTAAAACCAGAGAGAATCGAATAGGTTAGAGAAGCCATGTGTCGGTATTTGTTCAGAGACACGTGTCCCAAAATTAATTAGTCACAGAACAAAAATTTTTAATAATGCCACACATACGTAAATAGTTTTGTCTCAGATTTATATCACTTTAGAAAGCAGGTGCAGTACTCGGCAGTAAGTTATGCACACGAGTTATAGAAAACGGCTAAGTAAAAACAAATGTAAAAATAAAACTACATGTAATCCTATAATTTTTATATTCAATTACAAAACGACATTGTTTGACTTTATTGTAATTGAATAAAAAATTATAAGATTACCTATAGTTTTACTTGTAAACTTGTTTTTACTTACCTGATTTCTGGAACTCGTGTGCATTACTTACGGCCGGGCAATGTAAGTCGTTCATCCCCTTCACATATTTGGTATGATATGATGTCGAATTTTAGAGTTAAGGTTAAGAGGTCTGTCTGGCATGCAACATATTGTATACTTGAAGGGACTAGCGTTGGCCTGCATGCCAACTCTAACCTACTGCTAATGCTCTGTAGTTAAAACATTCTTTGGAATTAATCCCTTGTTTTAGTCAAACAGGTACTGTGGGTCATTTTTAAAACATAAATATTTCTATGTATATTGATAGGCATGTAAAAACGAGCCCGCTTCTTGTTTAGAAAGTTGTGGTTCGAATCAACGGGCACGTACCAATGGACTTTGACTCCGTGGCTCGGAGAGCACGTTGAGCCGTCGCTTCCGGTTGCCAACATTAGATGGCTGTCGTTAAAATCTAACAATCCGCGCTGGAGCAGCGTGAAGGGTTAAGTTCCAAGCATCTTCAACCTGAGGGGAGGCTTAAGGCTCTGCAGTGGGGCTAATGGGCTACTATGGCAAACGGCACGAAATTTGTTTCAAATTTTAAATACCTATTCGCAATTGTTTAATCTACTATAAATAGTATTTTATTAATATTCCAAAATATTTACCGTCAGACTTAAGTAGGATTCGTTAATAAACCATTTTGTATTACTTTGAAAGAGATATTTAAAAAAAAATACTGAAAATTACATATATACTAAACTGTAAATGGAACACTGTTTTATTACGTGAAGAAAATTTTCTTTCCATGATTGAATTCTACTACACTCGACAATGGCAATAGTACGAGCGTGTTAATCGTTTTTGATTTGACTCTCGATCGACATGTTTTCTCTAGTTTTTATTGTTTCACTGTAGTAACTTTTACTGCCATATATACAATTCAATTTTCTTTGGTACTCAGTCTAGTTTGGGTGATAGATCTATGATGAGAAAAAAGTATAAACCACTATCGACATTGCTTTGAAAAACTTCGATAACATACAATAAATTATCGACAGTTCTGTTAACAGTATCCACGCACACCGAACGTCATAGCCCAAAACAGAATAGAACACAATTGCATGCAATTAGGTATCGATTATGGATCATTTGTCACATTACTCGTTTATCATTTTAACTAACGAAAAGCTATGTTTTGCAAAAATGTCATATTTTTCTAATACATAAGGTTGTAAAAGAGATATTTTGCTTCCTTGTCTTGACAGTTATAAATGAGATTATTATAAATTACAGTTATAGATTATTTCAGTTCATAATTTCTTTATTTTCTCTTTGTGCCAGCCGTTAAATAAAATATAAAAAAAATTGTATAGAAAATAAACGACTGTTATTGTTCTATGAAACGTACGTGCTTATTTTCATAAACGCTTCTTAATTTAGTGATATTCAATATGCCTATTTTCTTTATTATAACCATATCAAACTTCAGCTTCACAGCACTCATAATCTGCGAGTAAAAGGACTGTGCCGAGATAACCCGAGTGCAGCGAACCTGTTTCAAATCTATAAAGCCATGTGGCCGTGGTTCGAATCCGGGCGTATACCAATGAGTTTTTTCTGACTTAAGTATATTAACTATCACTGACTCCGTGCCTCGAAGAACACGTTAAGCAGTCGGTCCCGGTTGCTGACAATAGAAGGCGGTCGTTACAATCCGCCAACCCGCATTGGAGCAGTGTTGTGGATTTAAGCTCTAAGCCCCCTCATCTTGAGGGGAGGCCTAAGCCCCTGCAGTGGGATATAAAGAAGGGCTTATGGAATAGAATGGAAAATGACTGTGTTAAACAGACAAACCGACGGACATGGAGAAATTGCATGAATTCCTTGTCGAATTAAGATATCCTAAAAGCATCAAAGAAGATCCATAGTCACCTTAGCTGAGCGATAAACGAAAAAGTTTAATAGCCCGCAAAGAAAAAGTTTCCGAGGCGCACAAACAAACTATTGCTAAAATATTAGCTCCGTTATCGAAATTGACACTCTCGTTCAGAACTGACACATAAACAAAACCTCGAAGATTACATATGTGCAAATCCATCTTGAGCTTAGAATATAATTTTGAAGATTTTTTTATAGTAAAGAATGTCACCAGTCTCACACCAATGCACAACACATATAAGTTTTGTAAATATATTCGAATCATTTTTAGCCGTACGAATTTCACAGCTACTATTTAATTGTTACCACGGAATGAAAATGGTCCTGGAAACGCAAATTTAAGGTGATTTCCCTCCAACTTAAATCTTTTATATCTATCTCGTATACCTAATAGGTAAGATGCCTTTTTAAGTTTAGATGACAGTATAACAGCAAATGAAAATCAAATGCGTTTGCTAGATTTTATGTATTAAGGTAAGAAATAAACAGAAAAAAGAAAATTATTTCGACTTCTTTTGTCATTGAAAATGACTATCAAATCCATTTCACGGGAGACGCATTTTTGGCCATAACTCCGAGGGTATGGGGGTTAGCCAAGATTTTAAGGCCTAAAAGATCAAGAATTCAGTTGCGCATCTTATGACACCAAAATTTTGGAAATCGGTTTAGTAATTTTTGTAAAAAATTGGAAAGTGTAACAAAATCGGGATTTTTTCGGATTTTTTTTACTAAATCCAAAATATTTTGAGATCGGGGACCAATATCGAAAATAAAAAAAAAATTGTGCCTCGGCCATTAACGTAGCTACGATTTGAGATCAAATTTTTGGAAATCTGTTGATAATTGTAAAAGAAATTATTTCCGAAAGATGAGATTTTTTGGTCGATCGCTGGTGTTTGCGGATATAAGTTACTATATTTCAGAGGTTATTCGTCGGATCGCTTTGAAGTGTTATAGAAAAGGTTAGAAGGCGTCGGTAGCTACAGTTTGAGACCAAAATTTTGGAAATCGGTTGGAAATCGAACAAGAAATTTGACATCACATGTTAGATTTTATGGACAATCGGGAACTTGTTAACATTACGGTCATCGCCTTTCGGCATGTATTCGTTCGAATGCTTCATTATCGAGTTCAAAACGTTTAAGGATATCAGAGGCTGCAATTTAAAACCTAAATATTTTGGATTTGGGTAGGTTCATTTTCAATGAAACCGATGGTTGCGGGGACTGCAAGATCTGTGGATTTTTGTTATCAATAAGCAACCAGTATTTGTGTTACAATATACCTTTACATTTATTGTGGTATAGTTTAAACAAAAATTTAGGTATAAGTGAATTTTAGTTAATAATAATAATAATAACACACACAATCACAACAACGTCTAGGTCCCAAACTAAGCATTAGCTTGTATTTTGGGTACCAAGCGAAGACACCACATATATATAACAAGTAACAACCAAGACCCGGTGCCAGTATTAATATTCATCATATAAATACTGACCCGACCTGGGATTCGAACCCGGGACCTTCAGCTTCGCAGGCAGGGTCGCTGCCCACTAGGCTATACGGTCGTCGAGTTAAATCTAACATACAACAGATTGTACAGAACTGTAGTCGAGACTTGTACGTATTTTCTCAGAGTAATCTCGAGATAAAAGTTTTTTAATTCCGCATCTCAAAGATATCACTGACTAAGTTTATGCCAGTACTGCATCAGGACGAGATATCGTAGAATATTTATTTGTAACTAGTATGAAGTGTTTGATATTAGGCGTGACAAAAAAAAAATTTAAAACGTGTAAATGAAGAAAATAGATTAAATAAAAAATTTTAAAATATTTTTAATACAAAAGTTTTGTTGCATTTCTAATATTCGGTGTATAATTAATACAAAATAAATAACAATATCAATATAATTCGATAGCGCTCAGCTCTTTATAAGGAAAATATTTAAATTTTCGGCTCAACGTACATGAAGTCTCCAAATAATATTATTTAACATGTAAAATATGTGGGTTCTGGTAAAATAAATACCGCTTAATTTCTGTCGATATTATATATATATATATTTTTTATAATAATACATGGGACTTCTCACATAGCGCCATCTAGTCCCAAAGTAAGCAAGTATTATGCTTGTGTTATGGGTTACTAGACAACTGATATACATACTTAAATATTCTTTATAATATATACATATATAAATATTTTTGCGAAGACACCACACACATATAACAACTAAGACCTGGTACCAGTATCAATATTCATCATATTAATACACGGGACCTCCAGCTTCGTAGCCAGGGTCCCTACCTACTAGGCTAAGCAGTCATAATATACTACATTTACTTTCAACTAAACATAGTATATTTAGTTAAGAAGTTAAAATATACACAGAGATGTAATAGAATATACAAACGCTAATAGATGTTTTGTTTGTAATAATAATATTACCTGAGATATCTCACACACGGCCATCTAGTCTCAAATTAGACAGGGCCTGTATTATGGGTATTAGACAACTGATATATATACTGAAATATTTTTTTATAAAACATGCATATATACCAAGATATTTTACACCCAGACACGGAACAAATAAGGCATGTGCATGCATAATAATATTTGTCCCAGGCGGAAATCGAACCCACGACCTTTGGTTGTACATTAAGGGTCTGTAACCACATGAACAATCAGTTTGTCACGATACACTATGATTAACAAGCAAATCAAATTAAATATTTGACACAAATATAGTTGTTAATACTTACCTACTATTCAGGGTTTCTATTTTTTAGGTACCAAATGTCATTTAAAAATTAAAAAATAATTTGTATGTATGTAAAAACTACATTCAAAACAAGATAGCGCACGTACCTTCGGGTGGAGTTCGGGTGTTGGTGCTGGTGCCGAGCTGCTGGGGCTCGCCAGCGAGCATTCCGATTGGACTCAAACGAGCTATACGACGTAAGTTATATGTTTTAGGATTAATCGACTTATAAGCGGCTCGTAAGCTCTATCCTTAATTACCAACGTTGCTTAAATTACATGACAATTGTATTGTAATGAATCTGTAAGCAAATGTTATTTTCTAATATTAATTTAAAATAAATTACTTGTCGGCAAACCACCACGCCGGTAATAGGTGCAGTTTTATATCCGACGGCTGGTTCCGGTTCAAAACTGATCAGTTGTCAAATCCGCCACTTAATCAACGTGACTATCCATGTTATGTGCTGCGATTGGCTAATACCATTTCCTTTGATACGTGCCAAAGTAAACACAACATGTTACCTTATACAATTTTAATATACTTATTTTAAGCCCTGGATATTGTGATCGGTTTGTATTTCTGAGATGGTAAATGACAGGCGCCATATCTAACAGATGGACACATAGAAAAAGAATAATATCTTTTAATGTTTCAATTAAATTGCGCTCGGCGATGAAAACGGTTATTAACCCCAAGTAAGTGTTCGTAAAATGTTGTTACAGCCAATCGCTTAAAAGCCGCAAGATTTAATTGTTTGGACACAGATCTATACGAATTATGATGTAGAATGAATTAAACTTATTTACAGAAAATGACAGATGAACGCGATAGATACGCCTCTATCGATAGATACGATATATATCGACAGATACTGTTTTTACCGTATATTACAAGAAAAAACTAGTAATTTATTATTTTTATCAAAGTTTCCAAGTTTTGATATTATGCTATTACAAATTGGAAAGTGATGAAAAAATAATCTAAACAGTATTGTTTCTATATTACAATAATTATGATCTACACAGAATCGGGTAGTCTTCTGAAGGGCCCAATTACTGTTATTGCCGGATTGATTAAATTGTTGCTTTTACGCTAGATTTCAACTCTTCATAATGAATAACATAAATAAATAGTAAACTGTAATTTGTTGAATGAAGTGTCGTGATAGCCAAGTAACGAGCCCGCTTTTTGTTTAGAAAGCCGTGGTTCGAATTCCAAGGCATTTACCAATGAGTTTTTTCTAACTTATCAGTGGCCGTGCCTCGGAGAGCAGATTAAGCCGTCGGTCCCGGTTGCCATTAACAGATAGCAGTGTTTATAATCCACCAACCCTGGTTGATTAAGCTCCAAGCCTCCTCATCACGAGGGGAGGCTTAAACCCTTGCAGTGGGCTGATGGTATGGTATGGTGACATGTTGAATGGTGTGCCACATATACATACCAGTAAGTATGAAAGAAACAATGCGCCATGCCTATGCACTATTAATCGGCCATTTCAAGTTATCAGTTTGTAGTTTTCTTCACAAACTTTGGCAATCCACTCAGCCGATCGAGAAGATGTCTTTACTGACTTATAATGAATAGATAAACATTTTGTTGAATCTAGTATTAGGCCTCTCTGTGCCATATTACTTACATATTTCCTATTCTTTCCCACTTCCGTTTTCCTATTTTTAATTTCTCCACTCTCTATACCCATTGTACAGCTCCTCTTTCCCTACATCCCTCGAATGGTTTTCCTATTTCCCTTTCTCTCTCCCACCCTACATGCACCTTAACTCCATTAGGTGCTCTAAATCTGGAGATTTACAGAACGGAAGAGACGGATCTCTGCCGATTTTTTTCGCATTTCCTATCCTCGTCTGCCATCCAATACTTGTTCCAGATTCCCACATCTTAATTTAGCCATCATTTTCTGACTTCCTCGTTCCCCTCCTTTTTTTAGGTAAGTAGTCGAGTCTAGTAAACAGCTGTTGAACTTACCTGTATAGATCGCGAATAATCGATTGAAGTGTATTGCGTAAAAATGTAAATTTTTGGATAAATTACTCGTATATATTTGAAAGTTAAATGTCACTAAAAAATTTTCCTGCTTGCGAAATTATATATATATTCAGGCAGGCCAATGAAATTATGAAAAAATCTATAAAAAAATTAAACTTTACTATTCATTTTAGACAAGAGAAATTCGTTCTTAGTGTCATTCTAAAATGTTTTAGTTATTTTAGATGTCAGCACTTAAACTATTATTACGTTCAAATGAAAGGTCCTAGGAACCTCGAACCGCAATTTGTATTATATAAGGTCAAATTGATAGGTAATTTAATTTTTAATTACCTAATTTTCTTGAGCGGGTTGTTTGTGACTAGGATTTTGAATTGTTTTTTTTTTAGAAATAAGATTTTTAAGCGGGATTGCTAGTAGTTATAGGCAATAAAGTTTTCTAGATCATTTAGAGGTTAATATACACACTATGTGGAATACATAAAGTAAATATCTGTTGCAGGCCTCGCTGTATTTTTTCTTGAGCTTCCTGTCGTCGCAGTGAAAGCGAATGTATTTCTTATTGTATTACAATATCGAAAACACATATATTACATTACAGATCTTCCCTGTTTTCGGTTTCAGTGGCGGCCATTAATGGAATATCAAAATATTCATTAAATAAATAACATCTTATTAAAAAAGTTTTTTTAATATGGTAGAAAAAAAAATTATCCAAAAGGTTAGCCTTTGGATAAACTATAAACTACCTTCATCGAATTTTCCATTCTTAAGGACATATGAAATGTTGGCTTACTTGTTTCTATATATATATATATATATTTAAAACTTGTTCTTGGAGACTTCTTACACTCTGGGTGACTATGCCAGCCTCATTGGGAAGTTCAAATTATTTTATACACGCTTTCGCCAACTTTTGTCTTCAAAGCTTCTTGAAAAAACTTTACTGGGAATTTTCAGTGTAAATAATAAATACGCGTGCAGCGAAATCAGAGCTACAGCCTTTTTGTACATAAACTGCAGTTTATCAATTACCTTTTTGTTTTATGTGATTAATTTTTTAATTTAAAGATACACATGTGTTTTTATTCGTTATAAAATTATTCATTTTGAAAATATTTCGTGAAATCTCAACAACCATCCAAATTTTAATGTAAAGATCTTTGGTAAAAAACCGATGACCGTCTTGTTTCCTTTTAGTATCGTTCAATAGAAAAATATTGCGATATGACTACACAAAACTTACCCGAAAAAACCAATAACTCTAGTCACCATTCACCGCAGTCGCATGCTCCGTTCCGTCTCGGTCTCAAGGTCTCAGGCGCGTCGTCACAAAGAAGGCAACCAAATGTTATAAAATGACACTGTAGATAAAATGATTTATTATGAAAAAGTAATTTATATCTTTTATTCGCGTAATGAGGTCTATTGGTGATATCCAAGATTTAGAATTTTTTTGGATGGTTGTTAAAATTTCCGCCCATATAGTTGTTAAAATTAGAGCTTTGAGATATTATGTCATATTTGTATCTATTCTTACGAAATATTGATAAAAAGTTATGGTTATTTCTAGCACAAAAAGGTGCCATTCACTGAACCTGAAAATGACTATTTAATAGAATTCTTGAAATCTATGCTCGTCAAATAACCGTCGAATTTATTTTCAATGTCATGATTGGAGTATTCTATTATTTGTGTATAGAAATTATTGTGAAATGTTCAAGCACAAACAATATTAACAAAGCTTAACGAACGCACTGCGTAAGATAATATACCTCAATAAACCTCTCGACCATAGAGTAAATTTGATAGCACCGTTTATTTTAATGAAGTTAAATGTCACTTCTCAGTGTAGAAAATGTCAAACGCAATTCCACGGGGGTGAAGTCCGGCGCGTGGGGACCTCGTAGACTGAAATTCGCTATCTTGCACCAGCTAGCTAGACTATGAGTGGTTACACGGTAAACGCAGAAGAGGGCTTCTAGTCAATTCGTACTTTTACGCTGTAGACCTTCTTTATAATTTGACACTTGGAAGTATTTTGGCTATGTATATTTGACTACACGTTGCGTGCGTGCGCACAGTAATTGCATGGTGTAACTTTTCTGGACAAGGCGTGTTTTTCCAAGGCACAAGAAGGATCTAACTGCTGCTTTTATAATCAGGAAAAGAAGCTGTGTTTCTGTTTTCTGTCATTGTCTTTGAATCCCTTAAATTCAGCTCCATAAACATAAAATTTTAATTAGCGCGTGGAGCGCGCCCCTAAAGAGAACGTGAAAGAGTAAATAGCGCAATTTTGACACAGGCTTTGCCGGTCAACAAACCTGAATGAGCTCGAACAAACCTTACCGTATCGTAGAGCTGAGCTTGCCGTTCAACTCCTGTTTTTCCGTTTTTGGAAAGGCTGAAAGGATTGTATCTTTATATATAATTTTCTAATGTCTACGGTCTTGTAATTTTATCATTTATTTTTGTTATAACTCTAAATGGTAGGACAAAGACTAAAAGAAAAGACACATTTTTGATACCTGTACGTTTTATTTTACTCTTAACACTGACAAGAGTTAACAGGTTATGTAAATACGAACATACAGCCGGTATTTCGTTTTGACCGTTTAATCTAAGTTACACAAAGTTTTACACAGATGTATGTATGTAGAGGCGTTTCACACTAAAATAATTTCATTTATCAACTACATGTTTTTATTTTAAAATTGACTTCCATCAATACATTACGCAAGTTACATATTCATCCCAGCCTATTTTTGATGTTTTCATTTTTATAAAGATATATGTTGGTTTTTATGGAAATTTAATAATAATACGCCTTTCCCCTGAGATGTTAAAATTTCACTACGACTGAGAATAGACTTTTTCCAGTATTTACATATAAGGAAAAAACTACACGTTCGTTTAGTCTTGCATCTCACAGTTTCTCGTGGTATTTTTTCATTTGGTTGGAAATTGAAAAAACCAACTGGAAATAAACCATATGAATATTACTATCATCTAACAGATAACACATATTTCTATTGATAATTTCCATTTATATTTTTCAAAAATATTTACAATCTCATAACAACATCGATTTCATTGAAAATAAAATAATTCGAAGAAGATTTAACAATAAATTAATAATACTTTTCATTCAAATTGTAATATTTTTTAAGGTTATCTTGTTAATATTCAAAGGAAACAACAGCTTATATCACAGATTTACATAAATTATTTTTTTAATTTTTTCATGTTTTAATGAAATAACATATTATATATTTAAGTAATTAGAAAATTTAACATAGCATCGTTTAGACCACGTTCCTTAACAGTTCCTCTGAAGATAGCATGTTGTCCTGAAAAAAAAATAATGTTTTTAGTAATACAACAAAGGTCGATTGATTTAAAATTTTAAGAGAGCTTCATATACACCCATACGTAAATCATCTTGAATGCAATGTGTGTCGTAGCACATACGTATTCTATAGCTTTTATGAAAACCAATCGAACCCCGAAATAGCTTATTATTATTCGTTTTGGCTGATGTGTTTTGTATTAATTTCCTTTTCTGAGCTTTTCTTAGAATTTGGATGTGTTTCTTAATTTACTGTACGAACCTATTAATTTACGTTATTGAACAAATTAGGCCGGTATTAATAAATCATATTCAAGTCTAAGATCGATCTTAAAACCACCTCAAGTCAGTACTAAATGATAAAAGCCTCTTGAGTAGACGATTGGGATCAATTCAATATAGGTATTAGCTTACATCATCTAAGTTTAAGATCATTTTCATGCTTGAAAACGCACTCAGCTTATACAGTTCTTAGGTCGATCTCGAGTGTAATTTATTAATACGGACCTTAATAAGAAAATAATTTTCGTAGTACGACTTCGTCAAAACTTATAACCTAAATAGCTTTCCGCCCGCGGCTTCACTCGCGTGGACTACACAGTTATACCGGGACCCTTTTTTCCGGGATAAAAGTAGCCTATGGCATTCTTCAGCTTATAAACTATATCTATGCAAAAAATTACAGCGGTCACTTTACAAATATGTAGTCCATGCGAGCGGAGCCGCGGGCGGAAATCTAGTATCCTAATGAATTATAGCCTATGTGTTATTCTGATGTATAAGTTACATTATTGTTAAGTTTCATAAATCCATTCAGTGATTTTTGCATGAAAGAGTAACAAACATCCATACATACAAACTTTCGCGTTCATAATATTAGCAAGGATTTGATAAAATGTTAGGCTTGTGTAAATCGGACACCGAACCAAAATATCCAATCACAACTGAGTGTTGTATTACTGGGATTGGATCCTAATATACGAGATAAAGATGCAACGTAGGGATAATGTAACTTCACGAATGATAGTACCGGATGCGGTGAATAGAAAAGCGTTAACGATTAAATGTTTTCTTTATTTACGTGGAGGAGTAAAATTCCGCTATATTTCCGAATGATGGTAAACAAAAGGCAGTGGTTTCAATAGATGCAGAGGCTTCTGCGTATCGTATGATCCAAGTTTTCTAAAAGCGGTCTGTAACTTTTTTCAGAAAATCGAAAATGGCGAAGAAAAAAAAAGACGAAGCCTCCCGATTTTTCGGACAAAAAGTTGATTAAACGAAAGCCAATATCGAAAAAAATGATAAAAGCTCCCGAGGCAGGTAGATTGTCTACCGTTTGGAAAAAAAAAATTGGAATCGGTCGATCACTCTGGGCTGGTCAGGTGTCCTTTTCATTGAATAATTATCAGATCATTTACCCCGGAGAGTGTGATTGGGCTATATTTCAGAAAGTTATAAAGTTAGACGAAAGGCAGTAGAGTCAAAAGATACAAGATCTTGCAGGGTATCATAAGGACTGCACTTTTTTTTTGAAAAGTTTTATAAAATTGTTTAACAGAAATGTGTTTTCAGTTTTTATTTTTGATGTTCATTTTCAATGTCCTCCGATAATTGCGAGAAGCGTCAAATCTGTAGATTCTTCTCATCAAATGTCGTACGTATCCTGCGTGCGTGCATCTCCGTACTATCTCGTAGACTCGATAGAGACATTCATATTATATTTATATACAAACCTTCACGAAAACGATTCACACGAACGGTGAACGATCACGCAACTCGAATGCAATGTGCTAATGTGTGACTTATATGTACATACATATTATATACTACGCAGAGCAGAAAATGTAGTTTAACATCAAACCCCAAAATACAATTCATTTCACCGAGTGTCAGTTAGTGAGTGTTTGTTATAATTTTTACAAGGCTTTTGTTGTGTTGGTATTAACTATAATGCTATGCATTCATACTGGAGCAGCTGGCTAGAATTCGAAGCACGGCAGTTTATTAAAGGCTCAGTCAGACTCTACAATTATTTATTTAGATATTAGGACCGTTATTCAGAAATTCAGATTTCAGTTGGTATTCCAGGGTTTTGAACATGGAATATATGCTAAATACAAAATATTGTAATGATATGATGTACAAAACTGAAAGAAGTGTGCATACATTATAACTAATTGTTACATACAAATACAATTCCATACTTAACTCAATATCATTGCTTAACTCAGTAAAATATTTTGATGGCGCGATGTAAGGCAATGAAGAGAACGCCATCAAAAGTAATGTTTAGAACTTATCAGTTAGACCATTACATTACAAATAATGTTTTAATCAGTGAAAATAAATACAAATAATATGTATAAATAATATACATGCATATTAATTATTATGTCAATTAAATTGTATACAATAACAGTGAAATGATTCCAATAAATAAATAATAACAAAGTAATGAATTAATGTTCTGTTAGACAGAGAGCGCAATACCGCGCGGTGAGACGTCAGGCCATTTGAAATTGTTAAACTTGTTTTTTCAAGGAAGAGACAGCCACGTTCTTCAACCGAATATTATTTTGTTTATTAATTTTGTTTTTTTTTTGTATAAAGTCTATTTTTATATTTTTATGATAAAAATATAATATGTTCAATATTAATCAGTTACAAAAATCACGCGTTTGCTTTTATTCAGATATCAGAAAGTCATTTTAAAAATCGCAAAGCGACTTGACGACCGCTTAGCCTAGTGGGTAGCGACCCTCCCTTCGAAGCTGGAGGTCCCGGATTCGAATCCCAGGTCGGATCAGTATTCACAAGATGAATATTGATACTGGTACCGAGTTTTAATCGTTATATGTATGTGATGTCTTCGCTTTGTACCCAAAACACAAGCTAATGCTTAGTTTGGGGCCTAGACGTTGTTGTGATGTATACGTTAATATTATTAGGTATTTATACTTGTGTTTCTATACAGACATAGTTGAAAACAGGGAGAATATAAGCTACTGTTTTTCCTCGTTTAAGTTTCTCACAATTAAGATTCAAAAGCTTCAAAAGTGAGCTTGGAATAGCAGTAGAAATAGAATTCAAGAAGAGATGTAGAATTGGTGTGGCCGCGAGAATGAGGACGTATGTGGTCGTTATGTATGTCCTTGCTAGCAGGGCCGCGGGGATTACCTAGTAATTACACACTTTCTCGGTGTATAAAAAAAAACAATATCCTTAACAGTAAAGGATATTGTTTTTTTATATCTAGACAAACACCACTATTAAAATATAGCTATTTTTGTAATCATATCCCTTTGATATTTCAGGGAGCTTTCAAGCGCTAAACCGTTCTCTGTACCTGCCTCCGAAAGTTCCGAAAATTCGTGTAGAAAACCCTCAAAGCCTTAATGTGATGTTTGATTTTAAGTTTATTTTAAATAACTACTGCTTATTGTTAATAATGCCTATCTGGAGCGGGTGGTTGCCGGCGCAGTAACTAGGCTAGGCAGATCTATGTCAATAACAGACGTTTGTTTCATTTGACCAAGATTATGTGTCGCTTACCGCACAACCATCCGACCTGCCCTACGTTAGACAGTATATAAAGCATAAACAATCTTTATTTTAAAAAAAATAATTAAAAAAAAATATTACATATTTTTTTTCTAGTAAGTATATTTTTTTAAGTGGGTTAGTAGACAATACAATCGTCGATCTCAGTATGGTTTTACAATGAAATTTGTGTGTATAGGTACGCATACATTTAGCATTACATGTGAGAGATAAGGAATGATATTATGTAGAAATAAAGAACGCAAACGGATCGTTGTCCCTCGCCTTTGTTTACAAAGAGCGTCGAATCTCTTTCCTAAAGTGCTTCGGTCTCATCTATCACTATTCGCTTTTAGTAAAACGTTTTATTTTTTTTCCATCCAAAGATATGTTCTCATTTTGTAACAGTAAAACAAAATACTGAACCTGGTTTAGGTCGATGAACTTGCGGACCACCGTCCGCGTGAATTCCGGGTTGTTTAGCATCTCGCTCACAAACCAATCCACGGGGACGCTGCTGGAAAGATATATCGAATTATAATATAGATACGAATTACATAATCTCATTATATTATTATTGTTCTATGTATGTTCTCCAATAAAGTAAATAAATATAAAAATATTTAATAGATAGATAAGTTAGGTACATATGAAAAATGAATATCAGTTTGTTAATGAATAAATAAATTTGACAGCATATTAATCATATACTAAAAATTAAAAAAAATACTATAACTAATTCTTAAAAATACTAATCTAATAATCCAACCCTCGTTGCCCCCGCAAATGTGCCCATGACGCTCATCGCATTTTTTAATTTTCAGTTTATAATATAGATTGATAATAATAATAATAATAATAATAATAACAATAATAATAATAATAATAATAATAATAATAATAATAATAATAATAATAATAATAATAATAATAATAATAATGTCCTAAATAATGTCTAATGTTACATTTATAGAATGTTATAATAATCTGCCTTTTATTGTATGATGCTTAGAGCTTTGATAGTTTTCGTGTTTGACGATTTTCGCAAAATATCATGTGCATCAAATTATAATGTATATCGAGATGTCATCTTAAGTTGGCATATATTTTTTATTTTTATATTAAATAGGTAAAAAATTTGTTTCTGTAACTTATAACGGTCTGAAGACACTTACATTAATACTGATACCAAGCCTATGTTTAATTTTCTAATTCAATCAATCCTTGTGAATTTCAATCCTTAGTTTCAATCCTTATGAAATACAAAAAAGTATTTAAAAAAAATTGTAATTAAACAAAATTTCAAGGAATCATAAAATGTGCTATCAGACCTGCAGTTCTTAATTTGCCTAATGTTGAACTATTTAAAATATTATTGTTTTCTGAAACCCAATACCGACATTTTGGAACCGGTTGTCGCTCGTACAAAACTACCTACTTCGAAATTCAACTTATAAGGAATTAAAGGTAGGTACTCAAATATTATATTGTATGTAAAAAAATATTACAAAATATATTAGAAGTACATTGGTTTTAACGAAACCACCCGCGCGCACAAAAGTATGATTGGAAGTAAGCATTAAATAATAAAACATTATGAAATGTCATCTGTTGCCACTTTACACTATAAATTATGTTATATTAAAAATGTACATTACCTCTCCAAAGCTTTTTCGTCGTTCAATTCCTGCGAATCTCGTTCGGGTGAATTTTCGAGCATCTCCCAGAAGTTGTCCAATCCGTAAACTGTACATAACAGTATCAGTTAATAAAATAAAATCGTAAATAAATTACAATAGAAAAGAAAAAAAAAACTATATTAATAAATAATTCCAACGGCAAAACAAATTTTCCAAGACGACAGTCTTTTTTATACAATACCATATTAGCATCACTAAATGTTACATATTACAGTGACGAACGAAAAATATTTATTTGAACGAACCTCAATGATAGATTAATTGACCCATAAACAGGTACTAATATCGGTCCACTCAGCCAAGATTAATTAAGTATATACGAGTGTTTCAAAATAGATATAGCAATGCTTAATTATGTCTTAAAAGCTATAATTACTTACTAAGATACTTAATTATAGGTCTTAATACAATGAAATAATAGCAGCTCCTACTCATAGTAGAGTGACAAAAGGCAAAGAAAGCGCCACTATCATAAAAAAGCTCCTCGAAGGAATAACATCTTAACGATGTCCACCGCCAACAAAGCTTCTACTCCGTAAGCTTATTTAAGTCTGTATGTATACATTTTAAGATTGCATATATATTTTTTTAAAGCTGTATATATACAATTTTATTGCGAGGCATAAGCGCGTATATAAAGTAATAAAGTACTACACAAAACAGATATCACGAGTGTCTTTTATGTTCATTTTGGATAGTGATTAGAAAAAAATATTTTATAGTTATTAAATGTGGAACAGTACTACTGTTTCATGTACTACAAATGCATGTACACAGAGATACCGTATCGTACAAAACTATGAGCAAAAAATAATGCGCCATATAACGTTTTGACATATTTACTGTGAAATATAATTCAGTGTGACGCACATGTAAGTTTGTACAGGAAAAGCAAATGAAGATTCTTAAATTACATTTCAGTGTATTTTAACAAAATGTTTAAAACAAACAATGATAATTACGTATGATCTGTCTAATCTATATGTAACTTTGCTCACGTTTTCCATCGTTTCGAAGTATAAAATGTTCCATCTTGACGATTCTGCTATCTAAGGTACTACTATACATTTATATGTAATTTAACCAGTCTATTGGGTGTTTTTAGATTTGTTCATGTTTCGCTGAAAACAATGGAGTATATGCCGATACAGCGCGTGTATCGGTGATTTTTTGGGTGTAGCGATTTTGTTTACTTCAATGGAGGCCTTCAGTATTTTGCCTCCGTGAAGCCTTATGTACGTGTACCCATTACCTCCTTCAAACTCGTCCTGTCTTTTGCCAAAACCACGTGCGATCAGTATTTTCGATGATGGAGGTTTAAAAGTACCTCTCGTCGTACGGACTTGTTCTTCCTCTGTTGAGATTTCGGAAAAAAATATTGTTTCGAATATTTTTCTGCCAATAAACACTTTTGAGTTACTCTCATTTACTAAACTTTTATTACAATCGTTCGTAAAAAAAATACTTAAAATTTGATGGATAATATATTATTAGTAATTTATCTTATCTAATCTAATACATAAATTGTATTAGACTATTATAAATATTAATTGTAGCAGTAAAATTGAGATCTCAAAATATTTTACTTGTTATTTATTAAAGTTTTCTTATTTCAAAGTTGGCAAATTTAAAATAATTTTAATTATACTTTTAAACTTTGTGTTACAAGCTCACATTAATTATAAATAAGCTTCTATGAAACAAAAACGATAAACTTAAAAATACATTAAAGCTTTTTCTCGCTTTTACATATTAAAAGCTTTATTTCACATTAAGCTAGTTGGCATTTTTTGAGTTTACTCTACCTTTCTCGTTATCTTCGTCAATAAATCTCCTTTTTCCGAAATCGGGAGCAACCAGTAAACTCGATTTCGGATTGAATTTAGGCTTCGTCGCTTCTGTTTCTGTAGGGTCAGTGTTATTTGAAATATCAATATGTAATAATTTTTTTTTAGGTGTAACGATATTTACATCAGAAATAAATGTAACATCTGCATACGAATCTTGTATTATTTGATACAAAAAAAAAATAATATGCTATCAAAGATAATCAAGTATGGTGACGGTTTTCTCGCAAAGAATGTATTTTTATTGATGACCTTTTGTGGTTAATTCAACGTGTGTTTATAAGGTTTGTTTGAGTTCATCATGGTTGATGTTGTTTTTAAGGAAATGTATAATCGTGTAAATTGAAAAGATTTATTTTGTATTATTTTTTGAGAAAATTCGTTTGGCGTCGTCTATTAATTACTTTTCAATTTCCAATCAGAGCAGTTGATAATAACATAATAGGTAACATTTTTCCACATAAAAATATTTTTTCTGAAAGAATTATCGATACAGCGTGGTCATTCAAGTTAAATATGAATGATAAAAGTGCGATCGCGTGTGTAGAGGAGAAAAGTATTCCGCCGGCGGCTGCTGATCGACGCATTATCAGTTATAATATTGTAGCGCTGGCTAGTTACAAGCCAGGCGCGCGATTTAAAATACATAATGTGAATTTAAAAAAATTGAAATTATGTATGTGTTAGAAACATGAGCCTGGGTGACTCAGTCTTTTGACATAGACGATTTTGGGTGTTTATTGTGGCTAGACGATGTCGGGGTGTTCGTTAAGGCGGACGTTGAGCGTGTACAGTTGGAAGTGTCGTACGAATATATGTGTTATTGTGATATTGCAATCGCGATTACGAAATACAAAGGATTTTCCTTTCAGCATTTATATCTTTTACTTCAGCTCTATTAAGCTACAATCCCAAATAAAAATATAATGTATAGAGTAAACAACATACAAGAGAGAGTTAGTAAAAATAATATATCACTCTACAATATTATTAAATTTGGATGGTGATAAAAATTTCATCCTGTGTAAGTGACAACCCTAACCAGCCTGTATAAGGTGAAATTATAGTATTTTTTTTTATTTTAAGCTCCATTGAAATTTACTAAGTAATTTAGAAAAACTGTTTATTCTCCTTCCAAAAATGTCGTCTGAAAGTTAAAAAAAAAAGGATTTTTGTTCAGGAAATTGGAATTTTAGTCCAGACTATAAACACAATGAATATTTAAAGGACAGAGTGGAAATTGGTTTTTCAGTAAGAAAAAGTATTTAGCCTACGTTCCACAAAATTAGGATGGTTAGTTTTGGAATTTGTTACGGACCTATATAGTTACATAAAAAAAGGCTTAGAATAATGCGTTAGTTTTGAATATCATAGGGGTGTGTTACTTGAAATAAAAACTTGAACGTTATGAAAACTTGAACCTTTTGAGAGTTCCTCTGAAATTTTTCAATATGAAAACACTTTCACGTTTCACTAAGGTTAAACCGCGTCTACTGGTGCATACGAAAACATATGGACACTATTCTAAAAATAAGGTTCCATTTTTCTGTACGTCAAAACTTCCGACAAATGTTACCGATAATGTATTTTGTAGAATCTGTTAGTAAAACAAATTACTCATAGCATAGAATACCAATACATTCTTGATTTCAAAAGAATGTAATTTTAAGCAGAAGCGCATTTAAACCAGTCAGTTTGGTTTTCACTTGTGTTTAAGCACTTATTAGAAAGTAGCTCAACGATATATTATAATATAACCATTTCCTTCAGGTATATTATATGCGAGAACACACTTATTGTGTCGATATAAAAACGCATCGTTTTAGACATTCAGCATAGTTCCATTTTCGACCGTCTATCGGTTTTGCAAGTATCTTCTTAAATACTTCTCAAGTGGATTTTCACTGCAAAGCCTGAATTTTCTTCGATTAATACCTTCTACTTCTTCTGGTGCCCTTTTTCCGAAATCTCTCGCGATTCCGACTGAAGGGCTTTTAAAAATCGGAGTGCCGCGTTGCGAACGTTGCGACGGAGCCGGCTGATTATGCAGGTCGCCTTAGAATTTATCAAATAATTTATTATTTGTATACGAATTCCATGTAAAAATACATCCAGTCAAAAAATAAACGAAAATACATACGAGTATTAAATAAAACTAATACACTTTGTCAATTTGTGTTAATTTGAAACGAGAGTTCTTTTCTAAGCAGTAATATGTGTTTTGAATCCTATATACAATATTGTTTTGCCACAAGTCAAATGCCAATGTTATTAAATTAGTAATTTGTACATTATGATGCAAGTACTGTAAGCTGCATATTATAGTCGAGGTGTTTATAGGCACGAGGCGAAATCGAGTGCTTATAATAAACTGATGACTATAATAGCAAGCTTACTGAGTACGAGTATCATTTTTCAATACATTTGCGATTAAGATTAGGTAGATACTTCAAATGTAATAATGGCGGGAGCTAAGGACGCGAACGTGTTGCTTTTCGCGGTATACACATGCGTTACAAACAGAATGCTCGTTTGTGATTGGTGTAAAGTAAAAAGGCTTAGTACTCTATAATAATACTACACAACGGTTCAAGTTTCGATGTCATATAGACCGTATTAATAGCATATGTATTGAAAATTTATTTTATTCGTTTCACAAAAAAAGAAAAAGCTAATAAACCCAATGTGAAGCCATCCATATATAATATTAAAATGATTTTTATGGTTAAAGTTTCCAAATATTTAAAAAAAGCAAAGATTGTGAATAAAAATCATACCACGTATATGTTTTATTTAATTTGGTAAAGTTTGTGTCAAACTTATAAAGAAAGCGAAGCAAGTAGCATCGCAGTAAGACAAGTGGGTATCGTTTTCGCAGGTCGAGAACGGGTTCGAGAATCGAGAATTACGTGGAATATTTAACCAGTCACTCACGAGCTGACAGAGCTATTCTTTGCATATTTTGTATGCAAAGTGAATATTTATTTACATACATTATTTTTAACTACAACTTTTTTCGTGGATATCAATACTTAATATTGGGCATATCAACTTATTTAAATAATTTAATTAATTATAACTTTGACCGCAACATGTATAGTTCACAACAGAAAAAGATATTTTATATTTAGACGATTCTTTCCGATTTCATTTATAAGAAGCTCTTATGAAGCCTAGATACTCGTAGCAGAAAGCTCAAATATAGGCACGTTAAAATAAGGTATAAATTGTTTTTTCATTTCATTTTTAACTTTTCATTTCAGCACTGCGTTCCTGAATTCAGCTCCAAAATTGCTTTTCTAACTATGATTTCGATGTCCTCTCTCCGTCTAAAGGAATCTGAAAGTATCTACATATCGATTAGAATGTTCATTCTAAATTGTGCACTGTAACTTCAGTACATTGGTATCGGAGTAATCCGTTATTCTATAAACAAGGGTAACATTAGGATGTATTCCTTTTGTTATTTATTTAAAAGTTTGTGTAAATCTAATTTATAAATAAGCAATATTTAAGTACATTTATAATGGATACAGATAAAATAAATGTAATAAGGTATTACCTTAAAAATGAGGTAAAAAAAATTTTATTAGTACCTACATGAAATTCTAAACTACGTATGTCACAATTTTAGAATCCTAATTAATTTTGTTTTTAAATTATATCCTAAAATAATTTTTGCATGTTAAACGTTCAAATTTAGAAAAATAATTTGAAAAGCTGATAAAAGTTGGAGAAAAAAACTACGGATCAGAAACAATCCCGATGGTCGGACTATGAGAGAAATATATCTAATAGTTGGAACATTATTGAGGTTTTTTGTCAAAAAGTATTTCTAGAGTTTTTTATTGCCATATGACCAGGTTTTGCTTAGGCTACATAGTTGCCTATCTTTTTCAAAATATAAAATTTAAATAAAAAAATTATCAACGACGGACTCGAGGTGTTAACAATAAACTGATAAACATATGTGTTAATATCGACCCCGAGGCTCACAAAATTAATACAAGAAACTAAAAGTAAAATAAAAAATACCTGTTTTTTATTGAAATTTTTTTATTGAAATAAGAAACCGGGGGGGGGGGGGGGGGGGGGGGGTTAAGATAATAAGTATTGTCTACTAAACTGAAAATCGTTTGAAATGAATTTAATGATTCAAAACTTCTGCTAGACGATGTTTTTTTTTAAACTCTCTCATTGTTTCCTAAATGCCATTGACTGTTATATTCGGTAATATAAATCTCAAACCATCAAACGATCGAACTCTACTTGCTGTGACATACAACTGACCATGTAATTTGGTTACATACAATTTTTCAACATTCAATGAAAACTGGTATGCGTGAAAATTTAAGAAAATTGTAAAAAAATATGTTTCCTTTCATTATCTATATGACATTCCTATGCAAGACTTGATCCTTATTAGCAACAATATGGTTTGGTGCAATAATACAGAATGTTATATTTTTACAAAGTCAAGTGGTTTTATTCATCAAACACCTATCTGCTTGTGTCTTAAAAATCGAGCTCATGACTCCTTTGAACACTTTTAGATATTTCTCATAATTTAGCATTTGGTTATACAGTTTCATCTCAAAAACTGAACCTGTATATAGATTTCAGGTATTTGCATTTCAATTCTATATAAACTTTAACTGTGCCAAATCTCACACTTCTCCATGCACACAGTATGCTTAAAAAGGGGTGCAAAGTTTTCTCTTCACGTATTAATATATAAATATATAGGTACATTTGCTCATATTTTTTTGGCATGACTACTTGACCCTGTTTTATGCGTGACCCGAAACGTACTTTACTTGTTATTTAATACAACGTTTTAATTAAAATAAAAATCTTCTCCGCCTGTTTCGCTTCGAAGAAGTTATGAAGTCAAAATATTAATGATCAAGGAAATAAACGTGAAATACCGAAGTTTTAACTTTACTTCGAAAGTTACACTGGTTATATAGATTTAACTTCTTTTAATGTTCACATATTAAGTTGCACTTTAAACAAACAACATCCATTCGAGAAAATCGAACTTCTTCGCCTTGAAAGTTTTTCGACATTAAGCCCGTAAATTAACAAAATAATTATTACCAATTCGAATTCTATAAAAATTTTGTAAATAAATTATTAAAAACAACAAAAAAGGTTTTCATTCAAAATAGAATCGCTTTCTGAACGTCAATTACTTAGCCCTAAAAATACAAACAAAAACAATAAAACAACTAAACAAATACATTAACAATCATTAGTACATGAAAAACAACAAAAAGAAAACATACCAATCAAGGTAATTAAACTGTATCTACATGTGTCATTATTGTATACATCAAATTTATCAGAAAATTTTTAATTGAGAACGCATCAAAATAAGTCACCATTAAAAAGACGATAGTTTTTAAAGTATAAACATTATAATAACAAAAATGGTGGGAATTAATCGGCGTCAATCTCAAAATATAATGGCATTCGTTAAAGATTAGTAAGTTTTCAAAATAGGACACGAAATCATGCTAAAAAAAATATCTACAGCTCTCTATTCAAACTCAAAAAGACGAATATAGAATTTTCAGATCTGTCTAAGGATTTCAGCCTAATACCGAAAGAAAACCCAAATAAAGCGTAGAAACCCGATTTACTGGACTAATTTATGAAGTGGACAATTTTCTTTAACCAGTTCGACAAGTGGGCTACATGGAAACTGTGGAGGTGACTTTCAAAAGGTGAATTGTCCACTAGTAAAAATTTTACAGGAAACACGATTTTAGCATGTTTTTATGACGACTAATCCCTTTTTGATGAAAAGTTCAAAATCAAATTAAGTTTTTAAAGGCTTTTTGATTGGAAATATTGATCAAAAAGGCAAGATACCATAGCAGAGCACTCGAATCGAAAAAATAAAATAAATGTTTTTGGTATTTGCCGCGCATTTTACTATTCCAAATATACAATGAGATTTAGAACGACTGCGTGTTCATCTAACTGAAGGTACAGTTATTTATTCTGTGGTAAGGTTAATCGAGTGTCCGTTGTATATTATATAACCTTGGTGTTTTACTCAGTAGAATTATAAGTAGAATGTGTGATACAAATGTTCGTGGCCATAGTTCGAATCCGCGCGTGCACCAATGAGTTTTTCTGACTTAAGTACATAACTATCACTGACTCCGTGCCTCGGAGAGCACGTTAAGCAGTCGTTCCCGGGCGCTGTCAATAGATGTCGTTACAATCCCCATCCCGCAATGGAGCAGCGTGGTGGATTTAAGCTCCAAGCCCCTGCTCACTTTGGAGGAGGTCTAAGTCCTTGCAGTAGGGTAAAAATGGGCTGATGAAGAGAAGTGAAGTGAAGTAAAGTGTGACACAACTAAAAGAAATACTTTTAACTGTACGTTAATTTTTATAAAAACGTTCTAGCTTTATAATTTTTATTTTTTTTAATTATTAAATTAATATTTCAATACACTTATGAAATTTGAGTTAAGGAGGCCGTTTTATTTATTCAAAATCCATTATAGCGCTGATAATTTTTGAATAAGTTTTGAATAAGGATAATTTACTTCTAAAAAGTATTTTCAAAGTAAATCACAAAAAAAGAAAAAAATCTAAAAGCCGTATGTCTCGAAATTAGACAAATATTTGTATAATGGTGGATGTTGCCTTCCTTTTTTTCTTTCATGGATAACATTCAATCTCCAGCCAAGTGAGACACAAAACTCGGTGCTGAAGGAATCAATTGTTGCACATTTGTGCAGCTATCACCGCCGATTCATTCATGGTCATTTAGAGTTTATTAATTGAAAGCTCTTTATATATAACCTTTCGAAAGTATTCGTAAGAAATTTTCAAGTCTCCATTCAAAAGTTTCTATATGGACAATATTTTGAATTCTTGTTTTAATCCACAGAGGATAAACTAATTAACAACTCTTTTAAATTTTAACTTTTGTAATATCCAATTAACCAACGCGCATTATCCGAGAAAGTTTCATTTAAAATTGTTACATTTATATACTAAAATTCGTTTCAAGATATTCACAACTGTTTCAAGTATTATTTGTTAGGTGGTTATATTAACATGATAACGTAAAATTACGGACTTAGAATTTTGAACGGATCCCGTTTCACTGTTTCACTTTAAGCTATTTAGAACCTGTATAATTGAAGTAATACGATTATTGTACAAAGGAAAAGTGTATTTACATAGCTTTGAGCGTAGTGAGCTCATAATATATCACGTTACTAGTAGCATGTCTTGAATCGGTAAGTATCGTTAGCAAAAACGATTGCACTGATTTTCAGGTACAGTACTTCAAAAAAGTTGCTACGGAACCTATTAAACTGAAATACGGCGACCGTACACCATTTAAAAATAAACTGAAATTAGTAAGTTCTAAGTGATATTGCTAACATAAAAATAATCGATTCTGTTACGTTTCTACCGTAATACAAAACCAAGTTCTTTCGTTTTTTATTATTCAAGAAATATTCATTAATGTATACAATCGAATGATTTGTACAAACAATAGATACCGTATTCAATCGAATGTAGTCCAAACTTAAATGACGCGTACTGCTTAATGAACCAAACAAAAAGTTTCAAGTAACCACGTGATGCAAACTAAAGGTTATCGAGAAAACAACCCACCCAACAAACAATCCAAATCCGAGACAGCTGGTCCACCGCCGAGCACGTATTTCATAATGATTATATATATGTATAACAAAAAAATCCACTTACAATTCAATAGTCGGTGATTGACGTTATCAACTGTTTCATTAGTGGGATTTTTTCAATTTTGCAATTCGGTGCGATTGTGGTGTTTTATTGTTACTTTCATATGGCATTTTTCATATCATTATGGCATTTTTATTGGTTTCTATAAAAAAAATCGGGTAAACGATAAAAATGTGATTTATAACATGTTTTTATCAATAACCTTTAGTTTGCGCCATCTGCTCATTTGAAACTTTTTGTTTAATTTACTAAGCTCTACAAGCAAGTTTGGACTACGTTCGGCAGAACACGGTGTTCAGGCTATTTTAACAATAAAAAAAATTATTATTGTATAATTACAATGTATTTACGTGTTCTATTTATTATTTCGGCTTAATTTTAAAGAATATTCCGTACAGTACAAAAATGTTTATATACTAACGTTGCGCACGGGTCGGGGGTCTGTCGCGTTTTCCGAAACCACGTGCGGTCATCATCTCGACGTTTTTGAAGCCACGCGTCGGCCGCTGCTGCTTCCGAGCTAAGCGAGCTTCTGCCGCACCACCCGCTGCGCAAAGGCACGCTGCGAGCGCGATAGCTGCCACCATCGTCGATATATTCATCCTAGAAAGAACACATCCCATCAAAAACAATACTTGTCAAAAAAACCAAGTCTCGTAACTCAGTTATTCTGCGGTAAAAAGTTGTGAGATCCATGTAATACCAAGTCGGTTATTAATTTATTCAGTCTCTACTTAAGCGACTTTCTGTCTTAATACGTCCAGTCTCTAAGACCACGATCGTGGTCCATAACAATTGAAAATCAATTGTGTCTGGAATCTCCGTACTCGAAGCATTAAGTTGTTACGTAATAATTAACAACATCTTATAGTGACGCATATCAATATTAAAATTCTTTATATAAATATATTGAGACTTGGCCATCGCCTGAAAACACGAGTAAATTCAATTATTTAGTGCGATGGCAGATGGCAGACAAATAGACAACGATGTGATCCTAAAAGGGTTTCATTTTTGCTATTGAGGTACGAAACGCTAAAGATTAGTTTCCAGAAACCTGTTCGTTCGTTTGTTGCGAGAATTTCGGCGTAACGGATCCTTATATAACTTATTGATTGGCCGCAAATACGTGAACGAGTTCTAGAATTTACTATAGCCAGCCAAAAATTTTAGATTATAGAAACTAGTGACTGACTTTCGATCAGGTCTTCCCTCGATTACGTTGGATATTGATTCAAATGTTTGAATTTAAATACTATACAAGTCCTCTAGTTTTGCTTCATTTCTTAACTAAAGCAGGTCGAGGGTTGCTACGTTATCACCACGTCGTTTTACGACTCGTTTTCAATAGTTGACACGTGATTTATTTATTTTTTCAGTAAAGTTACACCATTACTACAGAATTAAACAATAACAGAAAACACTTTGTATATTGTCAAATTATTGATATATTTTTATAGTTTCATTAAATTAAAAAAATTCAAGTTAAACTGACTGACATTTTGAAAATTCTATTATTTATTTCCTGATTTAATATATATATATATATTTTCAATTTGTTAATAGATTATTTAACTGCGATTGCGTTGTGATTTTGTACATATTTCATCATAGTCGTATTTAGGATTTTAAAATTAATCTTTTTGCAAAGTATAATGTTTGTTTTTTAATTTAAAAAAACACAATCATATTTCCAATTCATAATCTGCGATTCTTTTCAAACATTTTGTTTTTTCTTATAACACGAGCTTATAAGCTTTTTCGCTCGCTAGCTTCGATTTCGAGTCTAAATCAATTTTATATTCCACGTGCCCCTTCGATCGGGACAGGCGATAAACTGTATTATAAGTCATCGTTTGACAAAAATTTCATTATATATAGAAAATATATATTTTTATAACCGCGAATTTTGCGTGAAATTTCAGTGAAATTTGCGATAACCTCTTTACACTTTTATATAAGCTAAAGAACAGTTCACTACTAAATATGCACATTGATATCCACTGCTATCCACACGTATTTTTAACACTCACAGCTCGTTCATTCTTTCTCTAAACTCATTCTTAACATTAGAAAGTCACGTTGGCGAGTGCAGAGTGCATTTGTCTCACGTGACGATAAGTATTTTTATATTCAAATATTCGGACTTTATTACTCTTCTTCAAATTAGAATATCGTCATTGTTTTTCATCGATTTTTCTGGAACAAACCTATATAAATGAGATAGGGTTGATATTGAAAATGCCCTTGTAATGTACTATTTTTTTTATATACAACAAAACAACGTCTAGGCCCCAAACTAAGCATTAGCTTGTGTTTTGGGTACCAAGCGAAGACAACACATACATTTAACAACCAATTGTGTGTGTTAAAAAAAAAAAAAAATCCGCGGTACATGTATCAATATTCATCATATAAATACTAACCCGACCTGGGATTCGAACCCGGGACCTCCAGCTTCGTAGACAGGGTCGCAACCCACTAGGCTAAGCAGTCGTCAGCATTTCGGTCTTATTTTACATTACTTAATAAATTATTAAGCACAGATAAGGACTAATGCTTGTACTATCGGCTCCATAATCGCGAATTGGTATTTTAAGTCTTGTAGTAAATAGCGAATTCTATGTACTATTACATCAATGTAAGTGCATTTCATGGGTCATTAATTCGGGATGCTCGGTCGGCTCGAATGTCGTTTAGAGTACATTCATCGTAAAACGAACCGCCCCAGACTAGAGTGGGCGCCTATTCTCAGCGTTACGACGAAACGTTTTTGAAAAAAATAATTTCAAAATGTTACTTCGTACATCAGCCGGTCCCGGTTGCTGTCAATAGATGGCAGTTGTTACAATCCGCCGACCCGCATTGAAGCAGCGTGGTGGATTTAAGCTCCAAACCCCCTCACCGTGGGGGGCAGCTTAAGCCCAGGGGCATTATACCCCACTGCAGGCAGTGGGGTATAATGGGCTGATGGAATACTTCGTACATGTTAAAAAGTGAATCAAAACTGGCAAAGTGCGTATCACATACCCATTAATTATGGGTTCCCTAGCCTATACTACAAGCAATCGTAAGGTGATAACACAAATCAAAGTGTTGGTCTGAAAACTTGAAAATTTATTTTTGATACCATTTTTCTTTTAAATTATTTGTAATATGCTACATCCTTGATTTTTGATATTTTTTAATCACACATGTGAAAAGTTAGAGTGAGACACATTGGTATCAACTTTAGAAGCTCATATCTCGCATGTTATTCACTTAAACAAAAAAGTCATCTAAAAACTTTCATAGTATTTACAAAAATCCACGTGATGAATGCGCAAAAAAATCATTTCTTAGTGCAATGTATTAAAAGCTACCTCTTAATAATGTAATTTAATTTTTAGTACAAAATTGTATGACGGTTCATGTAAACGGTCTTCGTCATAATCAAGGGAAATATAGCAGACCTAGCCTATATACAGAGAGAGGGATATGACGAAAATTATAAGGATTTTGTTTTTACCATTTGGTACAGATTGCGTCAAACTTTATGGCGGATCTGAATACAACAACGCTTTATGCGTGCTTGCGAAGGTACAGTCATGTACCCCTCGCTCCACTGCTACACATAAAACTGGTTATAATACAGCGACGCAACTTGTGCCTACTTTCGGATCCGCCATAAACTTTGATTGTAACTGTAACAAAACTCTATTAACAGACAACTGCGTGGGGGCCTACAAAACTAAGTACGTATATAAATAAAGCACAGATATAGTATTAAATTTTCTTACTCAAATGACAAGACAAGAACATGTCCGTCGATAACTTAATTGTGCTGTTGGTTTTCCATACAAATAAAATGAAATAAAAAATACTTTCAAAATGGTATTTTGTACAGCACTTCTTAAGTCTTACATGCGCACGGAAACCAGAACGGGATAGAAATGTTATGTGGCGTTTGATACGTCTATTGAACTGTGCGTAGATTGCCATTAAGTAATCTCGCTTAGTATAACAGTTGCATCTGTGCAATCAATTCGTTTTGCGGCGCAACAATACCTTGTTGAAAAATAGTCACATGCAAGACGGAATAGTTATTTTCAAAGTTAGATAATCTATCCAAAGGCGACCACCACGTTAAGATCCAGAATGCCTCAGGAGTATATGAAATTTTGCCGCCGCCTCTCTGCACACATTCGTAACGACCAAACCTTGTGTCAAAGCGTCATCTCGCTTTGACACAAGGTTAGTCTCGGGTACCAACAAGGTAGTTGTTGGTACCCGAGAAACAAAAATTACATGAGTCAGAGTATTTAGAAAACTGTTTTTAGAATGTAGTCCTAGCGGTAGTGTGTAAAAATATTCTTTCAGATATAATTCAAGATAATACACCAAATAGCAAAAACTTATTATAGGAAATATAAATTTTTAGGACTTAATTCCCCGATTTTCTTTCTATCGAGAACTTTCTTTTTAATTGTGCTTTTGAATTCACAAATTATTATTACTAATTTCTACTACACACTATTTTTTTATAATTTCACATGCGGTGGTTTTAGACTTGTTGGATGTCTGACTCTTAATTTGATGGGTCAACATGTCATTTTCAGCATACCTACTCTAATTTTATTGGTTGTCAGATTACGATTTTTTTACTAACGATTTTTTTTTAATAAACAGGATTTTTGGTCAACTTTATATTTTTCGTTTTTTATTTTAATATAAGAACGGTTTCCAGAGACTATTCTAATTTGTGGAATTAAAACCAAAAGCAATTTAATACAGAAACTCTATGGCAATGTAATTTGAAAATAAGGTAATAGTATCCCAAGTGTCTGTTTGCACGTTAAGGGGGACGTTTAATGCACTTTTGTGGTGACGTGTGGTGGTGGTGTAATGAGTGTGTGTGTACACATCACAAATATTCGGTACAGGATGCTGCTATACGAGATTTCCTAGATTTGTGGGTTTAGATTAAAGTTTTGAAAAGAAAATGCGTTTTCTATTTAAGTAATACTAGCGACCCCCTGCGGCTTCGCTTGCGTGGATTACACGTATGTAATAGCATTAATTAAAGGTTATTTAGCAATTTTTAGAATTCTTATTTTGGTTTGCTCAACTTTCTATAATGTGTGCAGTCTTTTTTTGGCTGAAAATGATTTTTTTTCATTGTTTCATAATACTTTAACAACTGAATAGTCGTTAAATTATTATAAAATTAGTTTAAAATAATAAAAAAAAATCAGTTTCAGCCAAAAAAAGCCGCATTTAACTAATTTGAGCAAAAACAAGTGTGCCGATTTTTTTGACATTTTGAAGAGCAAAAATACTTTTTTTTTAGTATTTAGCATCGGATAATTTTGTATCAAACCATCGCAATATTTGCTCAAGTGCACAGATTACATTGTCATAATTCATTTTCAAAACAGTACAATGTTTAACATATTCAGCGAAAAAAAGGTGAATCATTTATTTAAACAAAAAAGAAATGTTCCTAGAATGGAGCCCCGCGGAACACCCACGAGTGGAATCGATCAGGCCGACAGCATTTCGGGAACAACATATTGTGTTCTACAAATTAAGTATAATGCAATTAAGTCAAAAGCTAAACCTCTAAGACCGGCGATGGCTAAATTATCTTATTAGTGTCTCATATATTAAACAATAATATCGCTTGAGTTTTTATACTTACCGGTTTGGGCTGTGCGTTGATATTCAGTCAGTCAATTAGTCAAACAATTGGTCAGTCTCTGCTTATATTAAACTTTACCCATATTAAATAATATTAACATATACATCACAACAACGTCTAGGCCCCAAACTAAGCATTAGCTTGTATTTTAGGTACCAAGTTGACACCACCAACCAAGAACCGGTACCAGTATCGGTATTCATCATATAAATACTGACCCAACCTGGGATTCAAACCCGGGGCCTCTAGCTTCAAAGGTAGAGTCGCTACATACTAGGCTAAGCGGTCGACAATAAAAATAATAATACTTGGAACATCTTATATAGAGCCATCTAGTCCCAAAGTAAGCAAGTATTATGCTTGTATTGTGGGATACTAGACAACTGGTACACATACTTAAGTATTCTTTTATAATATATAATGTATACTTTTATACCCAGACACGAAATAAATAGACATATTCATGAACATAAATATTTGCCCCGGACGGGAATCGAACCCGCAACTCTTGGCTGTGCAGTTAGGGTCTCTACCCACTCTACCAATCCGCCAGTCAAATAGGGCGTACATTATTTGAAATATTCTAACGTTATTTTACAAACATTCAAAATAGTCAAAAAAATTAATGTACTTCTTTCTAGTAACGATGCCAAAGATATTTCAAAGAAATTTCTTTCCAAACACTACCAGCAACATTGTGCACATTGAGTTGTTAAAAATACTTTGTTCAACTACCTTGTTATATGTGTACTTATATTATAAAGCTTATAGCCTTGTAAAAGTGATGTCTGCACTTACAGTAACCCTACACTGAAGCCATAAGCTGCGTTAATCTTAAACGAAACAAATTGCATTATTATCTATTTTTAAACGATGTAATATTTAAAAAAAATATCTCTTTCTATGTATTTTATTGCAATCACCAAAAAAAACTGAAACTCTGAAGTGCATTACACTAAGTATTAAAAAAATAAAAATTTCTAAAAAAAGTTGCAAGAGTGAACTATCAAATGTAGTAGGTACTTACTACAAATAATTCTTGTGGTATTCAAAAAGCTTGTGTCCAAAATCATGTTTCTACAATAAGGTTTTTTCATTGTGACATATGAAACAATGAAAATAAGCCGTCTAATATTGTTTTCTAACATGCTCGACACCAAATCGAATGAATCAGTCAGTAGTACCGATTTTGGTAGGACTTTCATAGGCAGATACAGGACTTTGGAGAGTGATCAAGGGAGCTTTTCATTACGGTAATATTTATCTATAAAATCCTAAGATGAGATGTCTGTGAATTCAAATGACGGCTTTTTCTTAAGTTTATATAGTTATTTGCATCTTACCAAAAGTCAAAACATGTTTGTCTGTGTTTGTTTGTCCGAGGTAATCTCCGAAACGTCTGAACTGATTCTGATGGTGATTTCGTTGGCGAATAGAGAACTTTTCGGAAAGTAATTTAAGCTATTTTTTATTCCAAAAATATTTGTCTATTCTATACATACTTATAATTTCGTGATAGCCGAGTGGTAACGAGTCCGCTTCTTTTTTAGAAGGCTGTGGTCCGAATCACAAGATATGTACCAATGAGTTTTTTCTAATTTATGTACATAACTATATTACTGATTCTGTGCCTCGGAGTCGGAGAGCACGTTAAGCCGTCGGTCCCCCTTAGCTTCACCACGACATAAAATTAATTCTAAAACCTGAGTTAGTTTATTAATTTAAGAATTTTCAACTGATGCAAGTTATTTCATCATCTCGAGACACGTGCCAAGTGCCAAGATTAAGTCCAAACTATTAATACTGGCGTGAGATCGTTATCATCTTTGAACACGCCATCAGCTAAAACTGTTCTAAAGACGAATTTGAGAGTGATTTATACCGATCTCACACATTAATAGGTGATGTAAAATGAATAGTATAATTATATTTTATAGTATAGTATTGAGTATACAAACTATATAATATTAAATGATAGCAGATTGTTCACCTAGGGAAGAAAGTGACAGATTATCGCCGAGTGGACATTTATTCCCCAGTTATTTTTATTTCCCATCGTGTTCAGGTTATTTACACTAAACTTGCAACTACACTTAACAGATTTTATATATTTAATAGATTTTTTTACAGCATGTCAATTAAACTAAATTTTAATCTATATATTTTCATAATCAGAGTACATATAATTATATTTATCAATCATATTATCAATCAGGTATTTTACAGTCGATGAAATCGTCGACTCACGATTTGGGTTAACGAACGGCAAATCATTTCAGTAGCACGCTTCAACGTTCACTGTAGATTGGTATATGTACGAGTAAAAAAGAGGCAAATATGATCTCTAAACGGGTCGTCGAATTGCTTTAAAAAAATGTTAAAAGAATGTATTAAAATTAAATGCTCAATTAAGCATATAAATGAAAGTTTTTTTTTACCAATATGTAGCACGTAATTTTTTAAAATATCAACAATTTATGCTTAACAAAGATATATTTGTTCAAAATGAATTTTATGGGGTCTATAACGAGAACATGTTAGTGAAATGTATACTGAAATAAGCCGAGTTTTTGGAAAATACGATTAATTTCAGTAATTAAAGGTCAATTAGGTTTTATCATTAGGGATTGATTGGTGGGTAGTTGTGACAACAAGAATAAAAATTATTAGCTTCCACAATAAAATTTAATAAAATTAATTAAAGTATATTATTCACACTTAGATGCATCACATTAGATGCTAAAATAGTATACTTGCCAGTTTAGTGTTATTTCCTCTCTCAACCATACTATTACACAACACAGCGGCGATGGAGTCTTTGAAGGGTAACCTGTCTGATATGATGGCACTTTTCCATGAGCGGATGTCTAAATTTGAGATGGATCTGCAGAAGGCCCCCGGCGTTTCGGCAAACACCACTGATATTGCAGCTGAGTATGTCATGTTCAAGACCTTCGTGTTGGAGGCACTGGACTGCCTCCGGCGTCAGATGGAGTCACTGGCTCGTAGTGTTGATGCCTTGGAGATGCATGGGCGTAGGAATATCCTCCTAATACACGGAGTCGCTGAAGAAAGTAAGGAGGAGACAGCACGGTGCGTGGCTGCTGTTGTAAAGGACCATCTTGGGTTGGACAACATTACAGCTGCTGCATTAAAACGCTGTCATAGAATGGGTCGCCAGGCAGATGCCAACAAGCCCAGACCAATCCTTGTCAAGTTTCTGGATGTCGAAGTACGTGACAAGATCTGGTTTGCCAAGACTAAGTTTAGGGGCACCGGCATCACAGTGTCGGAATTCTTAACTAAATCGCGGCACGAACTCTTCTTGGCTGCACGTGAAAGATTCGGCGTGACGAAGTGTTGGACAAAACATGGGCATATATTTATTCTGGGACCTGATGATACTCGGCACCGAGTTACTACTCTTGGTGAGCTTTGTAAGATTCCTGAGCAGGGTGTTCGAGTGGAAAAATCAGAGGAGACGGTTGTCCAAATAGAACCTAAAAAAAGGCGCGCGGCCGCTGCAAAGAAAAAGGTCGTTTCGTAACTCAAGCCTTGCCACTGGGTAATTAAAAATAGCACTTTATCAATTTTATCACTGTTTTGTTTTGTATATGCGTATTCATAGTTTTAATCTTTGTTTAACTTTATTGCTTTTGTTTTGTGACTTTTGATCTTCTGATTGTCAATCATTGTCAATCGTTGCGTTGTACTTTTACTTTATTGCCGGCCGAGGGCCTGGAGTCAGGTTATACAGTCCGGTTGCGTTCGCAAATAGTTGTTATAGTATAATTTCTATGTTTGTTCTATTCTTTAGCTATAAACACTCAACTGGCTGGTGGATGATTTTTTTTTACTTATTTAATTATAATATTTTATTAGTATTTAATTAAACATAAACATTTGTTTTGTATAGTAGTATTCAACTCAATAATGACACACTGTGGTTATATTAGTGATTCCGACAGCTTCGTCACGGCGACTAGTTATGACAGCTTCAGTAGCATTCCTTCATTGGCTGATACTCTAGAGTCTCATTTTTCGGACGTTCCAGATAACTTTAATGTAGTCCATATAAACGCACAAAGTGTTCCGGCTCATTTCACCGATATGCTGGCAAGTTTTTACTGTAAGAACATTCATGCTATCCTTGTCTCTGAGTCGTGGTTGAAACCTTGTCTACCTTCTACGTCATATTCCTTACCTGGTTATCAACTAATCAGAAATGACCGCTCGTTTGGTGGAGGTGGTGGTGTTGCCATTTATCTCAGTAGAAACATTCCATATACCGTTGTTGAAATGTCTCCTCAGTCACCTTCGTCAAATGCGGGCGAGCATCTCTTCATTGAAATAAATACCCGCCATTGTAAGGTCCTGCTGGGTGTTTACTATTGTCCCTCCTCACGCATTGACTTTTTTACATCTTTTGAAAACATCCTCGAAAACTTGATTCCTTCTTACAGTCACACCATAATCATGGGAGATTTTAATACCTGTCTACTTAAAAACGATTCTCGTAGTTCCGCACTCCACTCTCTCTCTCAGTCCTGTAACTTGTCTATTCTCCCTTTAAGTGCCACCCATCATTTTCCTAACTGTATCCCCTCACTTCTTGATCTTATTTTCATCTCCTCGACTCAGCATGTCGCTAAGTACGGGCAATGCCCAGCTGATGCATTTTCGTATCACGACCTTATCTTCCTTTCTTATAAAATTCGACTACCAAAGGAAAAAACTAAAATGCTTATGCAACGCAATTTCCGTGGTGTGAACGTGGATGAGCTCCGTAAGGATGCAGGCGGGATCGATTGGGCGCCTCTTTCGGCCTCTGGATCTGTCGATGATAAAGTTAGAAGGTTCAATTTTGAACTCACTAAGTTATACGATGTTCATGCTCCGATTCACCCGGTCAAAATGAAACACCTCTCTACGCCATGGTTGACGGCGGAACTCAAAACGTTAATTAACAAAAAAGCGGCAGCCAGAACTCGGTTCAAACGGAATCCTACACCTTTTAACCATGATAAATATGTAGCTGCCCGCAATCACTGCAGAAGGGTGTGTAGGGATGCTCAGCGCCACCACATTCATGCTTCCGTTGAAAACGGTGATCCAGCTAAAGTCTGGAAATTTCTTAAATCACTGGGAGTTGGGAAAACACGACAAAACACTATCCCTCAAGAATTAAATATTGAGTTATTAAACCAACACTTCTCTTCTTCATCAAATTGTGATAGTGCCGCTAAAGCGAACACAATGAATTTTCTTTCATCTTTCCCGACTCCAGATTACTCACAGTTCTTCTTTAGTCAATTCTCTGATTGTGATGTTAAAAAGAGCGTAGTTTCTATTGCCTCCAATGCCGTTGGGAGTGACTGTATCAGCCGTAAAATGATACTTCCCATCCTTGACGAAATTCTACCAGTTATTACTCACATCCTTAACTACTCTATTTCTTGTGGGGTCTTTCCATCTACATGGAAGGATGCTCAAATCATACCCTTACCCAAGAAGGCAAACCCCATTTCTTTTTCCGAGTACCGTCCTATTTCTATATTGCCATTCCTTTCTAAAGTTCTTGAGCGTCTTGTCCATAATCAACTCATTGCCTTCCTTTCCAAAAATTGTCTTCTAAATCCATTCCAATCCGGGTTTCGTCGTGGTCACAGTACTGTCACCACCCTGGTCAGGATTACGGATGATATAAGACTAGGTATGGAGGGGGGGAATTTAACAGTCCTTGCACTACTTGATTTTAGCAATGCATTTAACACTGTTGATTTCGATATCCTTCTTAGTATACTTCGCTCTCTTAACATATCTCCGACAGTAATTGATTGGTTTCGTAGTTACCTATTGGGCCGCCGGCAACGTATCTGCCTCGAAGGTATATTTTCTTCGTGGTGTAGCACTACTGCCGGCGTACCCCAGGGTGGCGTTCTCTCTCCCTTGTTGTTTTCTATATTCATAAATTCTATCTCAAATCAACTTCTTTCATCCTATCACCTGTATGCAGATGATTTGCAGATCTACTCGCAAGCCTCTTTGGCAGAGCTATCAGTGGCTATTCGAAATATTAATTTGGACTTAGC